>OX459035.1:31123729-31723729 GCA_949775005.1 Orthosia gothica
CATTCGCAAGCCTCAGTAAGTCTCTATGGAGAAGAACGAGCAAGAAACTCCACGGACACTCTTTGCCATCAATAAAGTTCAATTATAAGTAGGTATTTGGTTACAGGAAAAATACATAGATATGTGAGAACGATGTAAAACAGCTTATACCTATGTTAGTAACACAATAACAACAGTTAGTAACACATTTAAACAAACAATTCAATACAACACAGCCTGTCAGCAATCATGCCCAGAATGCTAGATATAATAAATATACCTACCTAACTTGGTGAACAATCACCAAGTTATTTTCTACATAATCGTTCACATTTTACGCATAATAATATTATGTATAAAAATATAATTCAATTAATATATGAATAAATAGATTACAAAAATGTATTCATCGGTTGGAGGATTTGATCACTTTTTATTAAATTTTAAATGCCGCGCGGTTTATGTGTAGTACCGCATTGCTTCTCGGTGTGAGCAGACCCTAAGGTGTAAACGTCTATTATTGTTTATTGTCATTTCAAATAATTATTTTAATTTACCAGCTTTTAGATTAAAATCTGTTCCGTACGACGGTTCTGTGATTTTAGAATTAATAAATCCCAAAAGAATTTGTTTTACTCGGTTCATCATCATGGTGAACTTCATAAAGAAGCAAACAAGTAAGTTTATTGCACAGATTTATACAATTATGCAAAATGCGCTTCATCCGCTTAATCCCATGAGGTATCCTGTAGTAAGAGGCGGGCCTATTGCCGTGCACAGCACACAGAGTGAGACTCCGGGTTGCCACTAAGAAATTCCTAATGGAAAGGTCCAATAACACTGCACGACCAACAATGTTGTATTTAGTTTCAGAATCTTTGTATTTTATTCTATATCAACTTCTTTTACCAACAGGAGATGACAAGTAAAATATTCCTGGTACTAGCCAAAAGCCTTTCTCGAAACCGCAACAATATTTACCAGCATTGCCACTAAGAGAAGACAAGCCATGCGGATCGCTTGCACCACCGTCTACAAGACTGCAGCCGTGATGTCTTCAAGCCCACGGCAAACTATACGTCTCTTTGTGCAATAGTGATATCCAACGAAGGAATTGGGGGCATATTTTATAACTTACGACATTAAACAGTATCTACATATTTACAACCGTTTTGGTACAAATGCTCTTCATGCTATTTCAAGCGTTTGGAGCAGCTATGAGCTATGGTTGGAATCTTACATGCTCTACCGATTCATTATGATGAAAACAAAGTTACAAGAACATTATATAATACATAGTTTTGTTAATTAAATCTGTATTTTATTTAATCAATGCATTATGTAGATTCATGATCAGCCCATAAAGTTTTTACTGCTACACCTAGCGGTAGGAACGGCAGGCGTTACCTTGTACAAATTTAGCAAAATAAATGTTTAGAATAGGAAGTACCTATGTGTTATGTAATTTTGAATGATAGATTGAAGAACGATGATGAGATAGGGAAAGATGTAATAAGACAACGTTGTGGTTTAAACAAAGATGTATTAACTGAAAATTGTAGGTATGCTGATATGGTTTGACCATCTTGAGAAGATAAATAGAGAGATAGAGATAAAGATAGTATTTAGACGTACCCAAAGGGTAAAAACGGGACCCTATTACTAAGACTTCACGATTCGTGTCTGTCTGTCACCAGGCTGTATCTCATGAACCGTGATAGCTAGACAGCTGAAATTTTTACAGATGATGCATTTCTGTTGCTGCTATACCAACACATACTAAAAACAGAATAAAATAAATATTCGGGGCTTTTGCTTATCTGTCCTTCTGCTGCAGAGGGCTCCCATACAACAAACGTGACTTTTTTGCCATTTTTTGCGATAATGGTACGGAAATCTTCGTGCGCGAGTCCGACTCGCACTTGGCCAGTTTTTAAAGAAATTTTGTGATGAGTTCATGTCGTATAATTACGTATCTTGAAAACATGATTTTTGTTTATAAGGATATTTCAACGATTTTGGTGTCAAATGAAAGGTCCTTGAGGAAGGACACGTTTACGCGATATTCGCTTATTCAATGTAAAGAAAGAGTACCAAACCGGAATTTTTAACCCCCGCCGGAAAAAGAGGGGTTTTATAAGTTTCACGTGTGTTGCTGTGTTGGTGTGTATCTGTATATCTGTGTACCTGTGTGTCTGTCTGTGGCATCATAGCGCCTAAACGGATGAACGGATTTAGATTATTTTTTTTCGTTTGAAAGGTGATTTTGTCGAGAGTGTTCTTAGCTATGTTTGAATAAAATCGGTTTAGCCGTTTACAAGTTATGGTCGTTTCACTGCTTGTTTACGCAAGATGAATGTATCTGGGGTTTTTAAATTTTACTTGTTGATGTTATTATTCTACGAACTTTTTAATTGTTATAAAATGTGTAATTATTATTGTCGATGTCAATAAGGGTTGTGTATACTAAGTAAACAATCAATTAAAAGTTATTAAATAATGTATGTTTAAAAGGTTTTTTAAATAAGGCTCTGAAGATTTCAGCTGAGTAAAAACGAACATAAAAAATGGCCTAAAACATATGCAACAAGATTTTCAAGAAAAAGCCCGCGGTTTATTTCTTTGGTCAAAACGTGGCTCTTGTATGTGGGTCGTCCTCATAATACCTACCACTCATTCAGGGGTGCGTGGTGGCGTGTGCCACAAGCAGAGTCGCCGGACTCAGAGCATGGAAAGCACGTCAAACAACAGTGGGATACTGTCTCAGGGCGACCGTGGGTACTTACACCACCCGGCCCGGGTACCGTCCGCAACAGATCTTATTGTGATGTTCTTCAGAAAGGCCAGCGCGTGCATGTAGCTGTATGAACTTGAATATTACGTAGCATGTGGCATTCTGTAATTTCTACCTACTTACCCCTATCCGAAAAAAGTTAGTTTATGTATATATGTTTTGATAAGGAAAATTATGAAAAACATATATTTTCTGTTTATTTAGGTATTTATTATAACATTTATAGCTTAGTTAGTTACCTAGTCAATTCACGGCTACTTATATACATGTTAGAAATATAATAAATTCAATAAATATCAACAAGAAGTAGGATTTTTTAATAAAAACAGGCTGAGTGAGCCAACAAGGCTTTCCATGTACGCATACGGAACGATATGACTTAGGATTATATTATATAGTTTTGAAAGAGAGTCCTATCACAGTCCATTCTCTGCATCGATTTCTCGTCTCATAAGGATTACTCTGGATTCTGGAACATTGGCTGGCAGGTGGCAATTACGATGGAAGGCATTTATACTAGACCGTTCGTCACGCTGCGAAGGGATTCTATTTCATTTTAGTCCTAGTTTTCTCTTTCGTTGTACATCTGTCTGTGTTTATCATCGACAGACTAGCTATACTTGTAGAACGCATTACGGTTTTTGCTACATAAAATACTGCAAACTGCAACCACTGCCACAAGATCTGCTGAAGAAGATGTTATATTAATACATTTTAGGTTTGTATTGTTGTTAATAGAGAAGTCAAGAACATTTTAGCCGTCAATGTTGTATATCCCAAATTCTAACCCTTAGTCCCAAACTATCTTTTTATACTGGTATAAACCGGTTGCATAATATATAGGCATACGTGCATACTAGTATTATATAAGGGATAATCTCTAATTTATAAAGCATATCGCCGTTTTCTTCAATTCATGAATCTTCAAATGAGTCATGATAATTATTGAGCCCCTCACGAAAAACGTAGAGTTGTGGCGAATAACGCGCAAGAGATCATACTCCACCACGGCAGGAAGGCCGCTCTATGTGTGGATAGCATCAATAACTTATAGAAATGGTTTATTATAAGAAACTATTACTGTTTGTTCACAAAGAAAATGAAAATGTTACCTACCTCGTTTAACATCTTCTCCTAGCCTATTTATTAAAAAAGGACGTAAGATAATCAATAGACGGCATGCCTTCCCATTTTCTTCATTATTAAATGGCATAATATTGTAAAAATACCCAAATAAATACGGAAAATTATTTGACGTGAAATGTCTCACCAAGAAAATGTCAGTGAGATAGTTTTCGACGTGCTTTCGTCACACCTAGCGTAAAACTCGATACTACATGTCAAAATGAAAACTCGTGCTACCAATTTCCATACATTTGGAGCGTTAACGCAACGTAAATACGTAAACTCGATACGAAGGCAATTGTCAAAAACTTGTGCTACCGATTTGTTAGTTCCAAATACGGACACATGGCGCTGATTAATTTTGCATACAAAAATTGTCGGAGGCGATACGTTAACGTAGTCGATCCAATTACGCAGAAACTCGTGCTAGGGCCTCAGGTGTCACCGGCTTCTGCCTTACTCAGAAGACCTAGTGGTTGGCCTAAGTTGTTATACTTGAAAGACTGCATGACAACCATACGTACTGGATGCAACTTGAAATCGCTCTCATTTAGTTTAAAAACCGAAAACAAATACACATCTTAATAATTTATCAATAAGTAATAAGTAGATTGAAGATTCCGCCAATTTGAATACCTAATTATAATTTACTTATTATTTATCATTTGTAATCAAGAACAAGAACCATTAAATAAATATTAACCAATTTGAATACAACAATGTAATTTCAATAGATAGTCCATTTAGATTAGACAATCTATTAAAGAACAAAAAATAAATTTAATCTATTTGAATAGATAAGTTCAGATGAATTAAACTGTATATAAGAAAAGATAATCGTATAAAAAAACCATATTACTGTTACTTGAATAGACATTTTTATATTTTTGAATATATTTAATTGGTGTGACAATCTATTATAGAACAAAAAATAAAATTTGTTCTATTTTAATACATAAGTTCCGATAAATTAAAAAATATATAAGAATAGACCATATATTATAAAAAAACAATATTAATTCTATTTGGATAGACATTTTTATCTTTTTGAATATATATAATTGGGGTGATAATCTATTCAAGAACAAAAATAAAATTTAATCTATATGAATAGACTAGCTGACACGGCAAACTTTGTTTTGCCATAAAAAGACCAAACATTTATCTACCCTACCTAACACTACCTACCCTACCCTACCCTACACAACCCTACACTACCCTACCCTACGCTACCCGACCCTACACTACCCTACACTACCCTACCCTACCCTACCCTACCCTACCCTAACCTACCCGACCCTACACTACCCTACACTACCCTACCCTACACTACCCTGCCCTACCCTACCCTACCCTACCCTACCCTACCCTACCCTACCCTACCCTACCTATACACCTCACGGAGCCCGAGACCTTTCCAACGAATACAAAACCGTGGAAATCGGTTCGTGCGTTCTGGAGTTATAGCGTCAGGGAGGAAAACCCGACTTATTTTTATATAGTAGATAAGTTTCGTTGAATTTTACAGTATATTAGAATAGACCAACTATTTAAAAAAACAATATAACTTCTATTTTTTTTTTCCTTTTTAGGGTTCCGTAGCCAAATGGCAAAAAACGGAACCCTTATAGATTGGTCATGTCTGTCCGTCTGTCTGTCTGTCTGTTCGTCCGTATGTCACAGCCACTTTTTTCCGAAACTATAAGAACTATGCTGTTGAAACTTGGTAAGTAGATGTATTCTGTGAACCGCATTAAGATTTTTACACAAAAATAAAAATAAAACAATAAATTTTGGGGGTTCCCACACTTGAAACTAAAACTAAAAAAAATTTTTTTCATCAAACCCATACGTGTGGGGTATCTATGGATAGGTCTTCAAAAATGATATAGAGGTTTCTAATATCTCTTTTTTCTAAACTGAAAAGTTTGCGCGAGAGACTCTTTCAAAGTGGTAAAATGTGTCCCCCCTCCCCTGTAACTTCTAAAATAAGAGAATGATAAAACTGAAAAAAATATATGATGTACATTACTATGTAACCTGCCAGCGAAAATTGGTTTGAACGAGATCTAGTCAGAAGTTTTTTTTTAATACGTCATAAATCGTAAACCGCAATTTACCAAGTACGGAACCCTTCGTGCGCGAGTCCGACTCGCACTTGGCCGGTTTTTTACTACCACCGTCTCCATAACAAAAGTTCAACATGTTATCCTTAGTATACCATAAAAAATACGACGGCATTTCTCAAAGTAGTTTATCACTCAAAGCTTAATTGCTACTCATTATATCTACTTATTTATCTATTAAAACATTAAATTAATAAAACGAATAAATGACGACAATAAAAAAATAATATATGGCTTGCATTACAAAATGGCAAACTGTAGTAACACAATGGTGTAGTTAGTAAGAAGACTCATCAGACTTAATTGTAACGCAGCGTCTACGTAGAACAAGCCACAAACACGTATCTTGTTGAATGATGCTTTATGCAAACGCAGTACGTTCTTGCACATATTTTTCATATTATCTGAAAAAAATTAAAATACTTTGATCTCGAATCTGCCCCACTGTTTGTTATCATAATTCATAAGACATAGTTATTTGATGCCACCACTAGTAATCCCAGCAAGTCGGGCTTTGTATTATATAGCAGATTTTCAATGACCAACCAAATGTTCCAGTAATTTGGTATCAATTAGCCGCTCTGTACATTTTGCCTTAGAGAGTCTTGGAGTGGAATAAAATTATGTTTTTAGAGCTTTTCCTGCAACTTCGCTTCAATGGCTTGAATGCAGGAGTATACATGCATCTCGGGGATAGTGTTTTTTTTTTATCAGAGACTGAGTTTTCGTAATCAGATGAGACCAGATCACATAATTAAGAACATAAAAATATATCTTTGTGATATTAATTTAGAATTGGTACCTGAGCAAGTTGACTTCATCATAAGTGCGCAAGTATCTTGAACACTTTCAATAGCCAAATAGAATTTTTCGCATTGACGACTCAACATTGTTTGCCACATCAAACTCTTCATCTGCCATAATAATATGAAAATCGTCGTCAGATTTGTTATATTCTATAACAAAAGACATGTCATGTCATGATACCAAAACAGCTGTAATAAGTCTTGCCTAATAATATCATCTTCATGTCCTTATTCTAATTTACTTGGGGTCAGTGAAGCAGATCATCTTTTTCCATAAGTCTCTATTTGATTGTCATTTTCTGTGGCAAAAATGTTTTTCCTTTTCTATCTGATATCATCTCGACAGTTACCTCCTTCCTATCAATATGATCCTTCACACGATCTATCTATCGTTTCTTTGGTTTCCCACTACTCATATAAGCATTTACATTCATATACTTAAAACTTCCCTCACGATATATTTCTTATTCCTACGCAACACATGCCTATTCTATGACAGTTGATTTCAACACATCTTTTGGACCACCGGGAACACAAAACCTTACCTTGGAATATTTTTCTTCGTTCCACTCGTCAATTCCATCTTGAATATAACATAGAGAGTGAAAGAATACTTCTATAATATTATAGAGTATCTGAAAGGTAAAACATATTGTTAAGCATGTGCCTGTTCTACTAAATAATCACTCTTTTGTTTGACTTACGAAGATGGTTCTAGGAAATCAAGTTTATGCATTTATGGTATAGTACTTACAAATTGTTGGGAACAAACTTGAATGATGTTATAACACTGCAATATCTCAACGTAGGTTTGAAGCACTTCTTTACAATAAGATTTGTCGCACTCGTTTTCCATTTTTTGATAATTCAAAACGTGAATACTCCACAGACGAACCTTATATTCCAACATTTTTAGAAATAGCGAGGCATAAATCGTATGCAATTCAAAAATTACTAAAAATTCGCTTGTAATTATGAAATAATAAGATAAATTTCGTAGAATGCAAATCGAAATCAGAAAAGTAGTAGATAAACCCAGAGCCACGATAAAAAAAAACCAATTCCAAATGACACAGTTCTTAAAACTGTTTTCATTATTGAGTAATCTGTGCACTTTTTGAAAAGTTAGAACAAACTGTATGTTAATTTTGGTTTGAATGATTCCTATAAAGAAATTCATAGCGAAACCAAAACAGTAGTAAACGCAATTAAAATAAAGTTTGAAAATCAAGCTCGTGCTTTCTAGACTATCTGTGTCACCGGACAACGTAAAAGTACAATATATATAAGAAAACACAAATACTAGAGTTATATTCATTAAAAAAAAATTGGTGAAGTGACTATTTGAAGTTGGAATATTATCTTTGAAACGATATTTAGGAAAAATAATATTCAAAGGCAGAAGCATTAACTGCACATCTTTATCAACAATATTCATAGGAAATTTTGGATATATGTTTCGGTAGGTGTACATTTTTAATGGAACCTTAGCACTGGATAGTTCCCTAGTCGTCGGTAAATGTACTGACAAGTCACAAACAATGATAATAATTGTTGATGGTATTAAAAATGAATATTTTACTATAATTAAATGAATGGCATAACAGTATGGGAGATACCGTGGCATTTTTTAAGGTTCCGTACCCAAAGTGTAAAAATGTGACCCTATTACTAAGACTCCGCGGTCCTTCTGTCTGTCTATCTGTCTGTCTGTCCGTCTGTCTGTCTGTCACCAGGCTGTAACTCATGAACCGTGATAGCTAGACATTTGAAATTTTCAGAGAAGATGTATTTATGTTATAACAACAAATACTAAAACAGTATAAAATAAATATTTAACCCATACAAGAAACGTGATATTTTTATCGTTTATTGCGGTAATGGAACGGAACCCATCGTGCGCGAGTCTAACTTTCAATTGGCCGGTTTTTACTTGCCGTAATGTAAACGCCAATAATAAGGAATTGTGTAAAATATTGCTGTAGTAAAATAAGTGGCGAGAATCGATCGATATTTACAAAAAATAACCTAGTTTACTTTCTCATCTTTACCAGAATTATGTTAACTTCATTCTTTTATTGTATAATATAACCCATTATTAATGCATGTTTTTTTATTCTGTTCAATGTACTTGTGTACATCTGATAGTGTACCTAGCTATATTGTAATGACCTAAATTAAATACATCAATTGACGATCGACTCGTTTTACAATTATTGTTATTACAATAACCAAATTAAATTATGAATACTCCAGATACTTTAACATCAATAAAATAATATGTATATATCATTTGGGTGCTATATAGTTGTCCAATGGAATGTTCAAGATTTAAATTCTCAAGAAATAGAAAATGTGCACGAAGAACACCATAGCAAAAAAAAGTTTCATGCTTATATTGATATTTTAACGTGGTATGGCATCCATAAAGATTCTTATTAGCAACTCGTGAGTAATATATTAACCAGAAGAATAAATTAAAAAAGCCAGAAAGTTATAACTGGCAGTTGTACAGTCATTCTCTTGTCTCGCCCCAGTCATAACTACGTCGATAAATTTAACAATGATACTAAAAAAGCTGATACACCAGATACATGGAGTGAGTGATTGAGAAGAGTAGTTGATGTAATGCAACCTTAATAGCCAGCTTTAGACTACAATATAGCACGAAAATTCTCAGTATAACAAAATAAACAAAATAATCAGACCGTGCAAGATAATTATTTTTTTTCTTTTTCAGGTAATCTATTATATGATATAAAGTATATATGAAGTATTGTCTATTCTTTGGTTAACGTGCAAGTCATAATTGACTTGTTGAAAATAGGCATAAAGCTTATAATAATTGTGAATATTATTTAAATCTTGTTTGTCATCCTTTAGTGCAAAACATTTGATCAGTGCTTTAGGATCATACTTTTAACCCTTCTTCTTTTATAGGAGACAAACTGTGCCCGCGGCTTCGCTCATGTGCTCCACCGGCTGTTAAATTTAGTAATTTACTAATCAGTCGATGGTAAAAAGGTGACCAAAAACCAAAAATTCGCTCAAACTCTAAAAAGTGTCATGTTGGTCGACTGCAGCCTTCAGCAGCCCAACTATTAGCAATCGTGATTTCAACCTTTACCTTTTAAATTGAATGGTTTGGGGATATCCTTTCCCATTAGGAATTTTTAAATTTGTACTCTAAGTAAAAAAAATTAAGTGCCCAAATGCCCAATTAGACTGGAAGCCGACCCCAACAATAATTAGGAAAAAGGCTACGCAGATGATGATATGCCCCATTAGCAATAGGCTTGCTGGTACTTGCTAGGACCTAGGACCTAAAACTAAAGCATACTTATCTGGTAAAGAAGTGGAAGAGTTAAGATGCAGTTATCATAATATGCTTTTGCCTCCTGCTCTTTAATCTCATTCTTATTTTTCTCTATTTCATATTTGATCGTAAACAACAGAAGTAACTACCGCACGCACGGATCAAGATTTGAAGCAGATCGATCCATGGTTGAGGAACCATATTAACATAGCAAGGACCCTCCTTATTTCGGCAAGCAAGTTAACCCGTTGGTATCGGGCTGTCATTCGTGCACCTTTGAGAGTTGTTCTCGTTAGTGGGTCGTGAGAAGTCTAAACACTAATGATTGAACCGAATACCGCGCTACTAAGGTAATATAGACCTGAGTATTTTATATTAGTTTCAACTTGATACTTCCTCACGTTACTGCAAAAAAGATCTTGGCAGTCAAACAACGAAATGATCGTATAAGGATTTCTTTTTGAGGAATAGAACCCTTAAAATGGTAGGCCTGGGTAGGCAGCTTAGCGATAGACAGTTAAATTCAGTTTTCACAGTTATTGACGGTAGGTAAGCTATACTTCGTCTCACGATTTTTTTACTTTCCACTGTATTTAATCAATGACCGTCGTTCCTTCAGTAGCACTATAATTTTACTTCTACTGCTGCTTGGTAAGTTTTCAAGCTGTTAGAGATACTAGATACTGTCGAAAAAGAGTCCTAGCAGTGCAATAATGTATGTACTTATCAGGCTAAATAATATAATACAGTGAGTATTATATTATTTAGTCTAGTAAGTAGGCTCGCACCTTTGCACTTATGTGTGCTTTAGATATTATGATAATCATGCAGCAACAGCAAACAGAGCATTGATGATGCTTTTGTATCAATATTTAATTTGGTGTTCTAATAGACGCGGTTTAGATCGGACAACTAGCATTTTAGTGTTTAGCGCTTCATTATCATAATCATCAGCCTTTTAATATTCTCAATGCTAGGACACAGACCTACTCTCCGTGAGAGGCGGTGGCGGGGGGGAACCAGAAATCCTAATGGGCCTTATTAGGATTTCTGGTTTCTCACCTTTTGATTTCTCTACCAAAATTTATCGAGTGTATCGATATTTTTGATTTGTTCCGGTCGGATCCCCTCGATCTGCTCCACTGCTGGTTTTTTTTTTTTATATTTCTTTTCTGATCCACTACAAACTTTGACATTCCGGTCTGATCCCCTTACTCTTTTTTACAGGCAAGTACAGTCAAGAGAAAACAGTTGTTTATGTTTTTTTTTTTTTTTTTTTTACTTTTATAAAGCGCAAGTTCGGTTGTGCATAGAGTACTGCTCTCACTTCTGGGACAGATCTGCCAAATACCAGCTTGATGCACTTGAGTCGATTGACAGACGGGCCAAGAGACTTATTGGCAACGATGCACTGGTCGCGTCAAAGCTCCATGCCTCGAACATCGACGCCGAGTTACCAGCCTGTCGGTTTTTTATCGGTTACATTTCGGGGAGTGCACGATGGAACTGACACAATTTGATTCCGCCTAGCCCTTTCCATCATCGGATTACAAGACGTCCGGCCATGCGCCATCGGTACATGGTAGACATCCCACCCATACGCACAAAGCGTTTTACTAATACTTTCGTGGTGCGCACTGCTAAGGAGTGGAATCCCCTCCGGAGTCTTTATTCCCTGATAGCTACAACCTTGGGGTATTTTAAGTCAAGAGTGAATAGGTTATTTCTAGGCAAGCGTGCTTCACCATAGGCCACATCATCGCTTACCATCAGGCGAGGTAGTGGTCAAACGCGAGAAAACAGATAAAAAAAAAAAAAAAATATTCTTTGTTCCTTAATACTAGCGTACACGTTTTCATTACAATAAGAATTACGAACATAATTATGTGTTTCAATAAACCCTGTACCTATTTGTGGCTGAATGTCCAAAAATCTGCTAATAGGTAACTAGGGGATCCGACCGGAATTAAATATTTAAATTAGTTTGTGATACCCTGCACGGTGGATCAGACCGGAATAGAAAATATTATAAAAAAAAACTGATCCCCCAGGGGATCAGATCGAGGGGATCCGACCGGAACAAATCATATTTTTTTTGTTAAACGCGATAAATTATTTTAAAATTTATGCTTTATTACAAATAAGACTGGCAGATGATATCAATTTAATCGAATGGCAAATCTTTAATTACCATAAATTGACTTATTAATTATCAAATTAACAACAAACAATAAATTAAAGGGTATGTTAAGGGGTAAAGGGATGTTAGGAGATACAGGGATGTTAGGGGGTACAGGGGATGTTAGGGGTACAGCGATGTTAGGGGGTACAGGGGATGTTAGGGGGTACAGGGATGTTAGTGGGTACATTCACGATCTAAGTGCCCCAAGTCAACCTCACCTGCTAGCGGTGCATCCTGCTAAATAACGAACGAGGCTCTGACGAAAACCGACAAATGGCGGTATAACCATTTTAACAAATCTTCGCAGCTAAGTGGTACAGACTGGTGATGGGCAGCAGCGTCACCAGTGTGAAAAGCTGCGATCTGCGATCGCCAATGCGCTATGCGGAGTGGCGATCGCAGCATGGAGATTATGGGCAAACTCTCCAATTATGACAAATCGAAATCAACCACAGCCCCCAGTTCCCAGCCGCCCTGCTGTTATACCTGATTATGGCGGCGGTTACGGAGACGGCAGGGCATTCGGGGGTGCAGGTTACGGATGGCCACCAAACCCAACTGACCTTGGTGACGTATAATGGACGGATGTTACGGCTTGATGAACACCTCGTGCAGCTTGAAGAAGAACTCGAGAGTATAAGTTGGCACGTTCTAGGGCTGAGTGAAGTCCGAAGAGATGGGGAGGATACAATAACACTCAAATCAGGCCACCTTATTTATTTCCGGGAGGGAGACCAGCTATCCCAAGGTGGCGTCGGGTTCTTGGTAAACAAATCCATCTGTGACAACGTTGTGGAGGTCTCCATTGTCTCGAACAGGGTAGCATACCTCATAATTAAGTTAACCGAGAATTATAGCCTCAAGATTGTACAGATTTACGCACCGACCTCGGCACACTCGGACGACGAAGTGAAGGAAATTTTTGAGCACATTTCCAAGGCCTTGCATTCCACCACTAAGACCCATTACAGCGTTCTCATGGCGAATTTTAACGCCAAAGTGGGGAGTACAGACTTGCAGTGATTTTTAGTAGGATCCTACGGGTTTGGTAGCAGGAATCATAGAGGGCAAATGCTTGTCAACTTCCTAGAAAGAAAGGGGCTTTTCATAATTAATTCCTTCTTTAAAAAAACAGTTAGCAAAAAAAAAAAAAAAAAAAAAATTAATTTATCTAACAAACTTGATAAATTAAATAAAAGGCAAACCATGAAATTCTAGATTTCATGGTTTGCCTTTTATTTAATTTATAACTTATAAATTCAACGGGTCAAGTTAAAGCACTTTTACTCAACGATCCATTTGTATCCTTGATTTCATCCTTATCATTGACCCTAACGATCGATGCAATAAAAGTACAGGCTGTAATTTTAAAAGATTTTAGTCGGTTCGATTCCCCGGGTGTAGCAAGCGACTTTCGAAAATCTTTGAATGCAGCTTTCTTTCTTCTCAAAAATAAAGGAATGTTTTCTTTGAGTAAAAAATTCTATCTACAGTATCAAGAGTACTTTCCCTTCAGGTGGCATTACAAAATTCCACCCTGTATATTACATACTAGCTGACCCCACGGCTTCGCTCCCGTCAAAATTATAGCCTATGTTACTCGGCAATAACGTAGCTTTCCATAGGTGAAATAATTTTTTGAATCGGTCCAGGGGGGTAACCACAAGCTCTTAGAGTAAGGTTATTTTGAGATCGAGTAAGTGACAGATGTATACAAGTCAGATACATCTGTCCCTTACTCGATCTCAAAATAACCTTACTCTTAGAGCTTGTGGTCACCCCCCAGTAGTTTCGGAGCCGAGTACCGAATAGGTACAAACAAATAAACAAACAAAAAAATCATTTCTCTTTCTAATATTGGTATAGATACGGTGACCAATAACACAGCTATTCTAGAACGATCAAGCTTGATTTTCAACTATTATTTTGATTGCGTCTACTACTCTTTAGGTTTATCTATGAATTCCTTGATCGGAATCATTCAAACCAAAAATAATGTCCAGTTTGTTCTTACTTTTCAAAAAGTGCACAGATTACTCAACAATGTCATTCATTAGCATTAGACTTTATAAAATACTGAAATCAATAAAATTAAATCTATCCAAGCCAAAATTTTACTGTCAGCAATACTGTCATAATAATATTAAACATGTCAGCAAAAATGTCACAAAAGTATCAAAATAAAAATGTCAGAGTCCTAAAAATTTATAAAATGAAATACAGTAGAGTCCGTTTATTATGACATCGAAAGGAATTGACAAACACGTCATAATATGCGGACGTCATACAAAGCGTTTTGTGAAAAAGACACTTTTTTATGTAAATATGTACTTAAGTATTTACAAATTTTCCCGCCACAATAATTTGTCGAACTTTAAAACAACTGATCCAGCTTGCAGAACAATTGAAGTCGAGAATAACAAAACGCGCGGCAAAAACATTTGCCTTTTCATGTAGCATAGGGCCGCTGACAGGTATTCCTTTGTTTCTTATGATAAAATGGGTCATAATAAGCGACATATCATCAAGGGAAGTCATTGTATCCGACTTTTTTATAAAGAATTTTATATGAAAACCAAACTTCGTAGTGTAATTACGTCATAATAAGCGGTTGGTCAATATAAGCGGAGTCATAATAAACGGATTCTACTGTAATAAAATTGAAAGCAAATAAAAATGTCTAATTGGACTATGGGGAAATAGTGTTAACGTTAATTAATTATTCATAATGCAAAAGAAGTGTAAAATAATTCTAGCCCTAATAGATAGTACGGAGAGCTGCAAACCATACTTTATGAAATATCTGATCCTAACTCTGCCGTCAATATACATACTTGACATTTGCGTGTATGTTTTTAAAAATATTGACAAGTTCACTGTACGAGCAAACCCGTACATTTTGTATTGTTAAGTAATAATGCTGACGCTTGCACTCACGATGCGGTGCATCGCGTTCATTTATAAACTAATTACTTCAGTGCCAATAAATCCGTGTAATAGTAAACATCGTTTTACTTAATCAATCCCTAACCTGGGTCGCGGCGCGGTACTCATAACATTAACAAACTAAGGTTTAAGGTGAACACCGTACATCTTTATGGTCCTTCGAACCAACGAGCGGGATCATTAACGCGAACAATCAGTGGACATTGAGTCAATTCGTGTGAGTGGTTCCATATCAGCAGCAGCTGTGGAGTTGCAGTTCAGGGAGTAAACAGCAGCCTTGAGCGCAATCAACATACCCACCATACAGCAGAATCAAAGTAAGATCTTTCCTTTTTATTGCTTGATCTAACAAAATGAGCCAAACAATGGAGGATCTTCTGGCCAACCAGAAACGAATCATGGTGGCCATGAACCAACTTTTATCAAACTTTAAGAAAGATGGTCAGGAACGCAAAACTCCTGACTACATCAAACGTAGATTGGAAACTTTAGACTCCTACTGGCAGGAGTTTCAATCTAATCACGATCAGTTAAACCCATTTTGCAACAAATCAATAGAGTATTTTGCATTGAATCACTATCAACAAACTCAGGGTATCTATCTTTCAACGCGTGAATATATCAAAAGTGTAGGAACTCCGTCTATTTTAAAACCCGCAACACCATTAGCCGGCACGTTCAGGGCCGGCGTGGACGACACCCTTAAGAACAGGAATCCCGATGACAGCGAGGCTACGACCTTTCTTGAAACGCCCAAATTCAAGTCTCAGGGCACCAACAGCAAGTTGGACGAATTACTGAAGAAGCAAACTATCAATTGTAAGGCTTTCTATCGAACTGTGGCGAACATCAACATCGATGCCATAACTGAGAAATGGGAGTTTCAAGATACGTTGAAAACATTGGAAGCGAGGTGGTCGGCCATTGACACGCTTCACTGGGAGTTGGAAGGTGAACTCGACGGGCAAGATGATTCGTATGAGGACAAGTTTACCTCGTATGAAATGACGTACAACAACATGAAGAAGTCTCTGAACAGTAAATTGTGGTCTGTATCACACCGAGAACATTCTACACCAAAGATGGAAGTGCCTACGTTTAATGGCCATTATCAACACTGGGTATCCTTTAAAGACTTATTCACGGAGGCTATCCACAACAATCCGTCGCTCTCTCAAGCTCAAAAGATGCAGTACCTTAAAGCTAAACTGAAAGGGGAAGCCGAAGGTTTAATACACCATCTTCAGATCAGCTCTGAAAACTATTCAACGTGTTGGGAAATCCTTAATCACAGGTATAACAACAAACTGCTTATATTCACCACACATATGAATACTCTAACCAACATTCCGGTCATGCAACAACCTTCAGTCTTTCATGTGAAACGCATCCACGATACAACTATCGAATGTGTCAACGCTATAAAGAACATGGGAGCAGACGTAAGCACATGGGACCCCATAATTTGCTATTTGATGTCGAATAAATTAGATGCTAACACGCATTCCGAATACATCGCATCTCTTAAGCAACCTCGTGAACTGCCCATTTTATCTGGCTTTTTGGACTTCCTGGAAGCCAAGTTCACGAGTATGGAGTCATCCCGGCGTAAACAAGATCAGAAATCTCCAAATTCCAACGCAAAATTAGCTAAAGATAACAATTTTAACAACAAAAATATCAACCGTTATTCGAAACAATCCTATTCGAGCAACAAAAACGTGTCGAAATCGAACGGAAAATTTCACAAAACACGAACTTGCCCATTATGCGAAAATGGTCATGGATTATTCCATTGTGAACAATATATTGGATTGTCCCCAATCGACAAAAAACAATTTGTCGTTGACAACAAGCTATGCGAAAATTGTCTTTTTAGTCATAAAGGCAAGGCATGCATTTCAACAAAACGGTGCCATGAGTGCGACGGAAGACATAACACGATACTTCACGATGCGTTTGCGCAATCCGCAAATGCATTGCCTAACCAAGCAATACCTAAAGCTGGAAATGCACGTACTTTGCCTGAGCAAACTCAGCAACTTAGCACTCACATGGCTCAACAACGTGATTTACCGGAAACATTATTGTCCACAGCCGTGATTAAGGTCCAAAAACGTGATGGATCTTATCTTAACATGCGAGCTCTGATTGATCAGGGTTCCCAAACTTCGCTCATTACCGAAAATGCGGCACAACAATTGGGACTGTCCCGTCAAAGATGCAAGGGCGTAATAACCGGTATAGGAGACAGGGATAATGCCTGTAAGGGAGTTATAAACATTAACTGCTCATCAAGAAAAGAATCTTACTCTTTTAACACAGATGTTTTCATCATGAAAACTTTAACAAAAAATCTGCCAACTTATACCTTTGCTAAGCCCACGTGGTCTTATTTAGAAAACATAGAACTTGCAGATCCTGACTTTTACGTCAGTCGTCCGATAGATATTTTATTTGGCGCTGACATATATTCAAACATCATTATGGAGGGTATCTGCAGAGTTGAACAAACAACACCCATTGCTCAACAGACTCGGCTTGGGTGGATTCTGTGCGGAAACGTAAACATACTGCAATGCAATGTCGTACAGTTTGATATTGACCAGTTGCAAAAATTTTGGGAAACGGAGGAAATTGCAGAGTCTATTTCGCTTTCATCAGATGATCAAGAGTGTATGCAATTTTACATCTCAACAACAAACCGATTGCTAGATGGAAGATATGTAGTGAGACTCCCTCTGAAAACAAATTTTGAAGAACAATTGGGAAACTCGAAATCAAAGGCCATAGCACAATTTGGTAATTTGGAACGTAAATTAATTAAAAAAGAAAACATCGCAAAAGAGTATAAAACATTCATACACGAGTACCTAGCGTTAGGACATATGAAACCAGCCCTTTGTAACTCGAAACTCGAATGTTTCCTGCCGCATCATTGTGTGCTACGTGACGACTCTACAACAACGTCACTTCGAGTCGTTTTTAACGCCTCATCAAAAACATCAAGTGGCCAAAGTTTAAATGATCTGATGCAAAGGGGCCCAAATCTGCAACGGGACCTTCAGTCATTAATACTTAAATGGAGGCAGTATCAATTCGCCTTCACCGCGGACATCGAAAAGATGTTCCGCCAAATTTTGGTCCATAAGGAAGATCAGTACCTGCAAAAAATAGTTTGGAGAGATAGTCCCCGAGATAAACTACAAGAATATCAGCTGACCACGGTCACGTATGGGACTAAAGCGGCTCCTTTCCTCGCAATGATGACGTTAAAACAGCTGGCGAACGATGAACGCTCCGTATATCAAGAAGCATCTAAAGTCCTCGAAGAGTCGTTCTACATGGATGACCTTCTCCATGGTACTCACAGCGTATCAGCAGCACGCCAACTTCAACAAGATTTAATTGAACTCCTGAAACGCGGGGGATTCAATTTAAGAAAATGGGCTTCTAATGATCCGCATTTACTGCACGATGAAGTCCCATGCCAACAACAAAGCAAAAGCTTTCGACAGCCGGAGTCTACTAAAACATTAGGACTTCGCTGGAATCCTATCAAGGATAACTTTACATTTGAGCCAAAAATTGATTCAACAGTCAACAAGGCTACAAAAAGATCCGTGCTATCCGATATCTCCAAGTTCTTTGACCCTTTGGGGTGGCTTACACCTACAACAACAAAACTCAAAATTTTATTTCAACGAATATGGACTTCACAAATTCAGTGGGATGAGCAGATATCTGAGGAAATTTTTGAAGAATGGAATAAACTAAAGGCGGATATCGATCAAATAAGTCAAGCTCAAATACCAAGATGGTTAGGCACAAAACCCGAACGAAGAGTCGAGTTACATGGTTTCTGTGACTCGTCAACAAAAGCATACGCATGCGTTATTTACTGTAAAGTTTATAACGAACAAACAAGTATCATCTTGGTGGCCGGAAAATCAAAAATTATCCCGGCTAACAAAAACATATCGTTGCCACGATTGGAGCTTTGCGGCGCTCATTTATTAGCAAAACTCATGGCTAAGGTCAAGGCATCTTTAACTGACTACAACATTGTTATTTATGGCTGGATTGACTCCACAGCAGTACTGGGGTGGCTGCAAGGAGATCCAGGACGTTGGCAAACCTTTGTTGCCAACAGAACACGATTTATAACTGAAATCATGCCTTCTACCTGCTGGCGGTATGTCAAATCTGCCGAAAATCCTGCAGACTGCGCAAGTAGAGGCTTATCGATGTCGCAATTGATTCAACATCCTTTATGGTGGCAGGGACCATCTTGGCTACAAACATTTAAAGCTGATGAAAGAATTGAAGAAATAATCTATACAACAACATTGGAAACAAAATTACAGAAGCAAGCAAACACTGTCACGAAACAAACAGATGACGAAAGTATAATCATGAGCTTATTAAAAAGTCACAGTTCTTTTACCAAAGTTGTACACATTTTAGCTTGGGTGTATAGATTTTTAACAAACAAGCAAAGCAATAAGGAAACTTCCTATGTTACGTTAGAAGAGATAAGAGAAGCAAAAATGAAGATCATAAAGCAAGTACAGCAGCAGGAATTTGTAGAAGAAATCAAAAGCTTAAAAGAGAAAGGAAAGCTTAGCAACAAAAGCAGAATACTAAATCTAAATCCATTTCTGGATAACATTGGGCTTCTCCGTGTCGGGGGAAGGCTAAGACATGCTCATATTCATGCAGACATGCAACATCCTTTAATTATTCCACAGCGAGGACGTTTAACAGAGCTTCTAATAGAACATGCACACAAGCTTACTTTCCATGGCGGAGCCCGCTTGACATCGGGATTTATCCGACAAAAGTATTGGATTATAGGCGGAAATGAAGCAACGAAAAGGCAAATACGCTTATGCGTTAAATGTAAAAAGCTAAGTCCTAACAAACATAACCAAATTATGGGTGACTTACCTGCAGCGAGAAGCAATCCATCTCGTCCGTTTGACCACACTGGAATAGATTTTACCGGGCACCTACTCCTTAAAGCCAACAAAGGCCGTGGCATAAAAACCACTAAAGGATATGTGTCTGTTTTCGTCTGCATGTCTACAAAAGCAGTACATCTAGAGCTAGTCTCCGATCTCAGCACCTCATCGTTCATTGCAGCTTTACGAAGAATGGCAGCACGTAGAGGTTCTAGCCCTAATAGATAGTACGGAGAGCTGCAAACCATACTTTATGAAATATCTGATCCTAACTCTGCCGTCAATATACATACTTGACATTTGCGTGTATGTTTTTAAAAATATTGACAAGTTCACTAAAGTAGAAGATACGCACAACGTCAACGCTCGCCATAAAAAGAGGTTAGGCGCTCCATCCTAAATAATTAAAATGTTAAGTAATAACCCATACTATATGGCAATAAAAGATATAATATGTTCCCCAACACGTTTAAATCTGAAAAGCAGTAACAATATTCCAAAAAAGGCTAAAATTATACCTTATCCAAAAATGGTTCTACTCAGTAAAAGAATATTTAGAGTCCAGCTTTCTTACTGGCTTATATATATAACGATTTTATCTCAAGTGGCGATCTGTCCTATACAAACAATAAGATTTACTATATCTCTTTAACTTCATACAAAACTATAATTATAATTTGTACTACCTGAAAAGGATGACATTAATTTAATTATATTAATGAAAAATAGAATAATTCGGTAATAGTGATGTTTAATGCATGCTAATTTAGGATGATAAGGACAGGAGAATGATTATTACAATGCTTGTAAAAGGCTGCTAAGTCATAAGTACTAACATAACATAACACCAATATTATACACTTAGTTCGCAAAAAACGTTTTGACTTTTTCTCTGTTTTGGTTTAGATTGCTTCGTATCACTTCCAAATCGAAACTGTCCCACGACGAACCACACCGCCCTCTATATAGTACGGAAATGTTTCTGCAACGTTGTGTAGTGTTCTAAATACATTGTTAACTTTCCAGGATATTCAACTTTCGAACTCATTGTTTCCGAAGCGAAAAGAATCTTCTAGAATGATCGGCTCGAACATTTCGGAAAGCTCAATTCGACACGAGTCGAGAAGATTATTTCCGCTATTCGATACTAGATGGCGTTGGCTTATCTTGTAACGGGAATCCCTCTCTTGGAATAAATTTTTTAGGCATAATATTGTTTGGCATAACGTTTTCGCATAACTTTTATTAGCATAATGATACTGTGGCATAATAATTCTTTAGCATAATGCAAAAGTACCATTACTGTCTTTTGGTCTAATTTTTTTTTGGCATAATTTGGAGTCGCATAAGTTTTAAGGCATAATATTTATTCGTATAATAATTTTATGTTGAATATTAGGTTAGGAGTCAACTCCCCCCCGGTGGGTTCCGACATTGACGAGCAACCTCGTGGGCCATTCGTCATGGCTTTTGTCATCTTGGATGACATCACAACTGAGGTGGGCCGTGATATCGTATGAAGGCATCGTCACTGAGGGTTGAAGAACGCAGTGGGAGAGGAGGAGGGGTGGGATTCCGGTGTGCCACTCTCCCTACCTTCCGCGGCCTGGACGGGCTCGCCACCATCTGATGCCGGACGCAGTGTGGCCGCAGAGGAGGCGGAGTGTCGGTATAGCGATGGCCTCTCTCCTTATCTCCTGCGGCCGAAAAGTGAACTGAACCGTCACAGGGGTACCGAGGGTGTCATACACGTCGTGGTGTTCGTCTGGCACCTATGTGCTGGTTTGGTCCCTGGGGTGGTCACGGCTTGCAATGTGTTCTGGTGCGCCGGTGATGCGGGTGCTCCCCAGAGGAGAGCCCGGTGACGGTGAGTTGCGGCGGGTTGGCGGATGACTGCTTACGCGTGCCCGTGTTCCCGCCAGTTCCCGGGTTGGAGTCTCACATAACTGCACTATAACCCCCTGGTAGCGCAGTTTGCATAGCATTACCCCACGCACGAAAAATTGGTTTAGGATTAAATTGGATTTGGTTAAGGAGCGGCGGGGTGGCCCTTGGGTCACCCTTGAGCCGCGAACATGTTTGTTAAATTCCAAAGAAAAAACTTTATAAAGTTATGCTTCATTATTATTATGCCAACAGTATTTATGGCAATATACATTATGGCAAAACATTTATGCCTAATAATATATTGCGTAATGATCATTATGCTGAATTTCGTTATGCCAATTTAAATTATGGCAATATGTTTTATGATTATCATTAGTAAACCTCTTGTAACAATAGATCTGTTTGTGGAGATCAGATAGGCTTTTGCTAAATGAAAAATACTGATATTTATCTGGATCCGGTTAGACTGGAAGCTGACCCCAACAAAGTTTATAGAAAGCACCTGCTTGATGCTGATGATGATGGTTTATTGGATGATATCCCACACAAAAAGATTTATTTATTTATTACTAGCTGACCCGGCAAACTTTGTTTTGCCATAAAAACACCAAACATTTATCTACCCTACCTACCCTACCCTACACTACCTACACTACCTACCCTATCCTACCCTACACTACCCTACCCTACACTACCCTACCCTACCCTACACTACCCTACCCTACCCTACACTACCCTACACTACACTACACTACCCTACACTACCCTACACTACCCTACACTACCCTACACTACCCTACACTACCCTACACTACCCTACACTACCCTACACTACCCTACACTACCCTACCCTACCTTACACTACCCTACCCTACACTACCTTCCCTACCCTACGCTACACTATCCTATATCCTACACTACCCTAACCTATCCTACACTACCCTACCCTACACTACACTACACTACACTACCCTACCCTACTGAACGGTAAGGTTCGTGCTGCTAGCTATTTCGGGTGCTAAATGATAAGTCTGAGCTAAGATTCAGAGTACGTTTATTCCGAAACTTCACGCTAATTAATGCTAATGATGGTAATGAGTGCTACAAGTATGCCGGTCGATCGCGCACTGGCTCGCGTAGCTCACGCTTTCCGCTGGTGCGGCCGCGCGACCTACTTGAGTCAAAACTGCTGATGATGATGTGTTCGATGAGTATCGAACATGCTCCCGAGTGGAGGAAATGGGAAAGATGAGATGAGATGATTACACAATTAAGAGGGTTAGTAACACATAGGTGAACCAGTATTTGTTTATGCTAAATGAAGGTTAATACAATGCTGAATGTTCTTATCCTAAGTGATAGCTAATCTCTATCTAGATCTACCGTAAAGACCGATTGTCTTTTACTGATAGGTGACGTTGATTTGTCTCTTTTGTACCGTAAACTGGACCACCGTTTGGTCCCACAAACACTGGGCCCTTGCTCGGGCACGGGTGATTTACGCGCACTAGCACTAACACTCACACTGCTGGCAGGCGCCGCCCGCGGCGCGGCAGGTTCGCTTGGAGCCTGCGGGTCACGCGCGGGCGCGGGTGAGGCTTGCTTGCCTCGCCACCACAGGAACACCAGGAACGCTACGACGGCGACGACTGCTGCTAGCAATACGTATGATATGGCATAGTGATGTATATCATGCGTAGTTAATGTTCCTTCTTCTAAAGCTGCTTTCTTCATAGCGGCTATCTGATTGCCGAGACTTGTTAGTGTGTTGTTGATCTGTGCATCTTCTGTTGTTGTTTCGAGAAGCGGTAGCGTAATATTGACCAAATGATAGTGCTGTATTGGAGCTATGTTCGCTAATAATAGGTCAGGTTTCAAAGTCAGCTTGTTTTCCTGCTGATATGAATAAAGTGTTATGTCACGGCCCTTAGCTATGCATTCTTTATCGAGTTGAATGAGCCCGGCCTTGCTGACACGGCGCGTTCGGGTTTCATTGTCACATATGATTGTAAATGAATAGGTATCGCATGCGAAATACAAATAAGACGATAGGTCGTGTAATTGTAACCACATATTCTTGCAGGTTTCTTTCTTAGACTGGCAGATACCTATTTGTTCGGTTTGACAGAACTTTTCTTCTAGACCCAGTCGCTTGACTGGACCTCGTAGCTGACAGATATAACTTTCCTCCTGATAGGTGCAGGTTTGAAGATCGTCGTTCTTGACTTCGATATAGGAGTCCCTCATCAGATTAGTTGCTATGTAATCTGTGAGGGGAATAATGCTGATCATGTCCTTTCCCACCTGGAGAGGAACAGGTATTAAGCGGTACAGTTGGAAACTGTCTCTGCTAATGAGTGGCACGGAGATCTCAAACATGAAGTACTCTTTACTCATTCTCGCCTTGATCTTTAGGTGTTTGTAGATTTCATATAAATCGGCCTGGATGTTGTTGATAGGCAAAGTAAGTTCTTTTGATATTTGACCGGAAATGATTTGAAGTTCGTTGCTGAGCTGCTCTGGAGTAAGTAGATGCATGTTAATTTTACTATGATAAATATCCGCTAAGGTGTCGATTAATGTATCTTGGACACGCTTTAAGTTGTGTATCATGTTTGTCGTAGCCATGGCTGCGAGAGTGAATTCTTGTAACATTGATGTACTTTTACCTTGCAATTGTATCTGCTTAGTCGCTTGATCTAAGAGGTTTAGATGTCTATTTATGAGCTTATACTGAGTATCAATAGTCTTCTCAGTTCGTTTCAGAATATTATACTCAGCTTCTACCACTGATGTTTGGTTTTTCCAAAGCTGTAATAGGTGCTTTTCGTTGCTATTTATAATTTCAATATCACGTTGGTATTTATCAGCGAAACTTTGGTCGAGTACTCCAAATAATGTATTGGCTATGGAGCCGACCGCGTTGACAAGGCCGCGTCGTCTTCTTGACCGAGTGCCGAAATGCTGATTTAGCAGCAGCTGATTGTGATATTGGAGCTCGTTGTAATCGTGCTGCACTTGTAATAAAATCATGTTACAATGGCTAGGCTCCTTGATTTGTTCACATGTCTGCTGTAGATATTTAATGAAGGTGTCCCCGGCTTTATCACCTTGCCAATAAGGTTGCATGTTGTAGTAGGACACAATTTTCCATTGATCCCGTATTAGATTTAATTTACCTATTGGGTCGTAGTATAAGGATTGATTACCGCTAAATTGGGTAATGTGGTTCGATGCTTCGCTGCTGCTCCAAATGCTGATAAAAAATAATAGTGATAAAACGATGTTGACGAAATTACGATGCTTTCTCGTACTTGCTTTTGTTTCATCCTTTGTGATCTTGGGTTTGGCTTTTTTACTCTGCTCTTCAGCTTCCTTTTCTGCGTCCTCTTGCTCGATTGGTAAGACGGACAATTTGATAATAGGTCGCTTTATTAAACCGTTCTTCGTCTTTAATGTCACAACCCTTACAAACCCGTCCTTCCCTTGGTGTACCTCGACAACTCTCCCCACTGGCCATTTTCCAGAAGGAAAATTATCATCGTGGATGGTCACCATATTTCCGATCTTAATGTTGCTTTTTGGCTTTAGCCACTTGCTACGAACAGATAATTGGCTAAGATATTCAGTTTTCCACCTCCTCCAAAGGTCTTGGAAAATCTTGTTTATTAAGTGCCATCTAGTCCTAGCGTCACTGGCTGTTTCAATAACGGTTAGACCTGCTCTACCGGTTAGGAAGTGCGCGGGTGTTAAGAAATCTAAATCGTCTATGTCTTCAGATATCGGACATAGTGGTCTAGAGTTGAGACCCGCTTCTATTTGCGCTAAAATGGTGCTATATTCTTCATACGTCAATGCTTGGTCCGCTACAACTCGTTTGAGGTGTTGCTTTAGACTTCGTATTGATCGTTCCCATAATCCTCCCGCACTAGGCCAGGAAGGGCAATTCCAGTGCCATTCTATATCCATTTCCGTTATCTCACTATAAAATGAGTCACCGAAAACTTGTTTTAGCTGCTCGTACTCCTCCTGCATTACTTTGTTAGCTCCCACAAAGTTAGTGCCGTTGTCCGAGTACACATGTTTCGGGGCTCCTCGTCGCGCTGACATTCTCCTCAATGCTGCGATAAAGGAAGTGCTGGTCAAGTCCGACACCAATTCTATGTGCACGGCTTTCGTAACCATGCAGACGAACAAAGCCACGTATCCTTTCGTTGTTTTTATTCCACGCCCTTTATTTGCCTTCACAGATATGAAGCCCGTGTAGTCTACACCTGTGTGATAAAACGCTGGAGCTGGGTTGGTGCGGAAATCAGGTAGATCTCCCATAATCTGCTGTAGCTTCCTGGGTGCCTGTTTCCTACAAGTAACACATCTATGAAGTTGCGTTTTGATGGCTCGATTTCCTTTAATTATCCAATACTTTTGTCTAAGAAAGGACATAGTAAGTCGAGCTCCTCCGTGAAATGTGAGCTCATGGGCTTGCGCGATGAGAAGCTCAGTCAGTCGACTGTTGTATGGAATGATGATTGGATGCTTCATTTCTATGCTTATGTTGGCCTGCCTGAGTCTTCCCTTTGCTCTAAGGATCCCGTCCTGATCTAAGTATGGATTAAGGTTGAGTAGCTTGCTATCAGATTTTACTTCCTGGTTTTGCAATAAGCGTTCAATGTCTGTTTTAAATTCAACGCGCTGTACGTTTTTTATTATTATAAGTTTTGCTGATCTAAGCTCGTGTAAAGTGAGATGCTTTGTTTTCTGTTTACTAACGACAGGTGTCAATGCCCGCCGTACCCAGGCTAAGATGCGTGTTGTTTTTGTAAACGAGCTGTAGCGATGTAATAGATCGTCGACTATGCTGCTATCCATGATAGGATTTTGAACAATGTTTACCTGCCTTTTTATCTCTTCGTTAGTAGTATACTTCGTTTGACCCGTAGGTTTGAAGTGCGATGAAGATAAGAAGGTCGGTCCTTGCCACCACAATTCGTGTTCTAGCAATTGTGAGGTCGTCAGGCCTCTACTAGCTGCATCCGCTGGGTTTTCTTTGGTGTTTACATAATGCCAAGTGTTTGGTGGCATAATGCTAGCAATTTTCTTCACCCTGTTCGCCACGAAAGGCTTCCAGCGCTCCGGGGATCCTTGAATCCAGCTAAGGGAAACCTTAGAATCACTCCAGCCGTATATCTTCACGGCCAAGCTGTTGATGCTTTTGACGATTTTTGACATGAGTTTCGTAAGTAGTTCGGCCGCACATAATTCTAACCTAGGTAGCGATACAGCCTTGCTAGAGGGCACTAACCGCGTTTTTGCTGCTACTAGCACTACTGATGTAGAGTTATTGGATACGATTCGTGCGTATACTACACAGGCGAAGGCTTGAATTGATGCGTCACAAAACCCATGTAATTCTATGACGTCATGCTCTTTGCTTTGTAACCACCGAGGAATGTGGAGCTGATTTAATAGATTTAAATCTCCCTTCAATTTGATCCATTCTTCTTTGGTTTTAATAGAAACTTCGTCGCTCCACTGGACCTCAGAATCTTGCCATACTTGCTGGAATAAAATTTTCATCTTTGTGGTTAGGGGCGCTAACCATCCCAAAGGGTCGAAAATCTTAGAGATTTCGGATAGAAGCATTCTTTTGGTCAGTTTTGCTGTTTGTGTGCTGTTTGAATCATATTTGAAGATGAATTCGTCCTCGGTTGAGTTCCATTGTAGCCCCAAAGTTTTTGATGAGCTTTCAGTTTTAAATGTAAAGACTGCTGGCTGTTTGTCGGCAGTTTGCTCAACTGTTTCAAGCAATCTTTTATCGTTTGAGGACCACTTTCTTAGTGAAAATCCGCCGCTTTTTAGGCATGCGTTTACTTCCGTAATCCTCCGCTTTCCTTCTTTGATGCTATGCGCTCCCGATACCCAATCATCCATATAGAGCTCTTCCTGGATGCATTTAGCTGCTCTGGGATATTTTTGCTGCTCATCTGACGCTAATTTTCGCAGAGTCATCATTGTCAGGAATGGCGCTGCTTTAGTTCCATACGTTATGGTTGTTAATTTATAATTTCTTATAGGCTGATCCGGACTTTGTCGCCATACGATTTGTTGTAGGCTTTGGTCCTGCTCATCGACTAAAATCATACGGAAGCATTTCTCAATATCAGCTGTGAATGCGAAACGATATTGCCTCCACTTCAGGATAAGCTCTAACAGGTCTAACTGGAGCTTTGGACCCCTGTGCATTAGATCGTTTAGGCTGTGGCCTAAAGTAGTTTTAGACGACGCGTTGAATACTACGCGCAACTTTGTTGTGCTAGATTCTGCTCTCAGTACCGCATGATGAGGAAGGAAACATTCTATTTCCGTCTTCTGTTTGCTGTTAGAAGTCGCTAACTTCATGTGTTGCAGCTGCTCATATTCGCGGATAAATTGCTTGTATTGCTTCGCTAGGTCTTCATTCTTGCTAAACTTACGTTCTACATTTTTAAATTGTGCTATCGCTATCTCTTTCGAAGATCCTAGCTTCTCTTCTAATTCTGGTTTCATGGGCAACCTAACTACATAACGACCGTTTTCTAGACGTTTCGTCGTAGTTTCATAAAAATCTAGGCATTCCTGATCTTCTACGGACATAGAATTCTGTTCTTGGATGTCTTCAATTGTCCAGAATTGTTGAATGTCTTCAACGTTATGCAAGATCACGTTGCATTGGAATGAGGTGCTTGTATTGCCACCGCACAGCAACCATCCTAAATGAGTTCGCTGTGCTAGCGGTTCCGAGGACGTTTGTCCGCGAATTAATCCTTCTAAAAGGATGTTGGCGTAGATTTCTGCTCCTAGGAGAAGATCCACCGGACGACTGATGTTATAATCTGGATCTGCTAAACAAAGATGTGCTGTATGTTGCCAATATGGCTTAGCGAACGTTTCGTTTGGCAGATTTTTTATTAAGTTGTTCACTATGACAACATCAGTAGAAAACTTAAAATCGGTGTAAGTCGATTGACAAGCGATCGTTAGTTTTCCTTTGCAGTTGTTTTCACGTTCACCTACTCCGAAAATAACCCCTTTACAAGATTTTCGCTTTAATCCTAGCTGCTGTGCTGCTTTCTCGCTGATCACGAAAATTTGTGAGCCCTGATCGATCAGTGCTCGCATGACGTGCTGGGTCCTGTCGGCTGCTGTGACTTTCACCAGCGCTGTGGCTAGCAAAATCTCCGATGTTACTTGCTGAGAAGCGTAGATGCTTTTGTTGTTTTCGCATTTTTGTTTCGCAATCTCGGTCAAGTTGTTAGACTTTGATTGTGTTGCGAAATAGTCATGCAAAGTCGTATGATGTTCGTCATTGCACTTATGACATCTTTTTGTCGAGTAGCATTTTGCGCCATTATGATCGTAAACACAATTTACGCAATAATTTAATTGGCTAATTATTTTTATTTTCTGCTCATTTGGTAATTCTGTAAATTTTTTGCAGCTTATTAAATTATGTTTTGCCGAACAATGAGGGCATTTATTTACTGACTCAGACACATGCATTGATTTCGCCATTTCCATTTTCTTGCTATTTTTAGATTCATTGCCCAATTTAAAATTATTTTTGCGATTAAAATTGGATGAACCATTGGATGATTGAGATGAAACTGCCTTAGTTGTCCCATCTTGACGTCGCCGAGATGACTCTAGGGCAGTGAACTTGTTCTCTAAGTAGTCCAAAAAGTCCCGAAGTACCGGAAGCTCTCGCGAATTCTTCAACGACTCTATATACTCGGAATAAGACTCACTATCCAATTTTTGTGCTAGTATATATACAAGAAGAGGATCCCATGTCGTAATATCTACGCCTAGATTTTTTATGGCGTGGAGGCTCTCTAAGGTGACATCATGAAGTCGTTTGATGGCTGTGTACGACTGCTGCGGTATATTGGCAAGATTGTAAAAGGAATTTACGTGGGACATAAATATCTGCTTTTTGTTGTTAAACCTGTGAGTTAAAATTTCCCAACAGGTGTTATAGTTGTCCGCGCTAATCGGGAGATGCTGGATCAAGCGCTCCGCTTCTCTTTTTACCTTGCTCTTCAGGAATTGCATCTTTTGTGCCTTTGATAGAGAAGGATTGTTGTGGATTGCTTCATCGAAAAGATCTTTGAAAGATACCCACTGCTGATAGTTACCTGAGAACACAGGAATATCCATCTTCGGTGTGGACTTGTCACGGTACGATGTTGCCCACATCTTAGAGCTGATAGCCTTTCTCAAGCCGTTATACGTACGTTCATGTTTAATGTAGCTTAATTCGTACGCCTCGTCGTCTTCTAACTCCATCATTAGTTCCCAATGGCTGTTGTCCACGGCTGTCCATCGAGTTTGTAATAATCGCAAGGCGTCTTCAAACTCCCATTTATCGGACATGGATTCGACATCTATGCTTTCTACGGCTCTTGCGAATGCTTTGAAATTGATATGTTGCTTGCGCATCATATCATCTAGTTTGCTATAAATACCTTTAGACACCTCGGCACGAGCGCGCGCCGGGCTGGCGGATGCTGAGGATGGCTCGTGGTCTTGGTGCTGTAAGTGTTTGCCCCCGGCAGGACCTGCTGTTGCTGCTACTTGCTGATTAGAAGGGTTGTCTTCTAGATCAGAGAATCCTGGCGGCTTTGCTTGGTGACATAACGCGTCATAATATTCGGATATGGCGTCTTTTGCTGCTTTATAAGACTCCATTGTCCGCTCGAACTCCGAATTTACGAAGTACTTATGACCTCTCTTTTCAAGCGGCACAAGTTTTTCGTTGTTTAGCTGATACTCTCTCCAATACGACTCTAAAAGATCTAGTCTCTTTTTACAGTAGTCGATGGTCTTACGCTGTTTGCTATCCTTATTGAAATTAATAAGGACCTTGGCAATGCTCTCTGCTAATTCAGTTTGTTGGAAGTATAAAGTCTCCATTGTGCTGCTGTTAGACTTAAGCGAGACAGAATATACGGAACGCTCTTACTTGAAAGCCGCCTTGTCCTACGGCTATTGCTGCTATGCTGCTGGCTCGCTGTTGTCGCTGCGCGGGTAGCTCCCACGGTGGTTGTGAATCCCTATGAACTCACGCCTAATCTAGTTCGCGGCAACCCACAGGTTGCTGGTACGGTACAAGCACTTCGCGTTACGACTTGTCGCGGTCGCGGAGTCCTTGACGGTTTCGAAGGACCAATATGAACGGTAAGGTTCGTGCTGCTAGCTATTTCGGGTGCTAAATGATAAGTCTGAGCTAAGATTCAGAGTACGTTTATTCCGAAACTTCACGCTAATTAATGCTAATGATGGTAATGAGTGCTACAAGTATGCCGGTCGATCGCGCACTGGCTCGCGTAGCTCACGCTTTCCGCTGGTGCGGCCGCGCGACCTACTTGAGTCAAAACTGCTGATGATGATGTGTTCGATGAGTATCGAACACCTACACTACACTACCCCACGCTACACTGCCCTACCCTACACTACCCTACCCTACCCTACCCTACCATACACTACCCTACCCTACACTACCCTACCCTACACTACCCTACCCTACACAAAGCAAAAATAGCTTTTACAATAGCAATAAAGCTCAGATTGACTCTACGTTTTAGTTAGAAAACTTTTGTATGGAAAAAAGAAAAGGGCTGTTTTTTTTTCCGGCATTTATTAGAATTTTTCTTCCCGTAAAAACCATCTTTGAACTTCAACGAACATTTAAAAAAAAGAATTGGCCAAATTGGTCCAGGCGTTGTTGAGTTATGCGCTTACCAACACATTTTGCGATTCATTTTTATATTATAGACTAGCTGACCCGGCAAACTTTGTTTTGCCATAAAAACACCAAACATTTATCTACCCTACCTATAATACCCTACCTTACACTACCTACCCTACTCTACCCTACCCGACCCTACACTACCCTATCCTACACTACACTACCCTACACTACCCTACCATACAAAAAAAAAAATATTTATACGTATACGTAAAAACCATCTTTGAACTTCAACGAACATTTAAAAAAAAGATTTGTCCATATTGGTCCAGGCGTTGTTGAGTTATGCCCTTACCAACACATTTTTCGATTCATTTTTATATTATAGATTAGGTAACACATACATTTATTTTTACAGGTAAGACCCAAGCTAACAAACGTAGTCATACATACAAGTTTGCCAGTCCCAGTAACAGATCTAGGTTCAGGCAGAAGTTACACAATGGACAACACACTAAGTGTCACCCTCTGGAATTCCGCCAAAGAGCAAGAAAATATGTCCAAACGCAGAGAGATGCTATTCAGTATCACAACTGCTCGAGTCACTGGTGCAAACTTTAACACGTTAGTGCGAGTTGACGGAACTTTAAACAGCCCCTCCCTCGGTCCTAACCGTAGCCTCCTGTTTGGAACGAGCAATCCCAATGTTTCTAATATTTGTGGATTATTTAGCATACCACGAAAAACCATGAAAACATATTTTACAAGGGCGAGGTTGCGCCTTACCTCCAACTTATAGTACCCAACCATCCCTATAACAAAGAGAGTTGGATACATAAGCGGGTAGAAAGGGTAAATACCAAAATGCCTCATGTATAGGTACCGGGTAAATTTGCATTTTTTCCACCATCGTAGAATACTTCGTTTCATAAGGATACCAGATGATAGCACTAGTTTTCAAGTTGCTTCGTACTAACGCATTATAAAGCGATTTCACGGCTGCCATGTTGGTGAAGTCACGGGTTTCACGCATGACAAATCCAAGATTTTTGAAGGCTTTTCTACATACCTGCACCACATGAGTACGAAACGACAAAGCCTCGGAAAAGGTAACACCAAGATCTCGCACTAACCCCACCCGCGGTATGACGTGACCACCCATGCAATAATCGTGACGTCGGGGTACCACGGCCCGCGTAAAGGACATTACGTTACACTTCGTCACATTGAAAATTAATTTGTTCTCTTCACTCCATGCTTCCACCCGATCGATGTCTCGCTGGAGCATGCCGCAATGTGACTCGTAAGATGATGATAATGGTGACCATATGCACCATTAGAACCCTTATGTTTTAAATCTCGACGGTGTTTAGTAATTGACTCAAATTTTGTTCAGAACATTTGAATTAAATATCTGCTAAGCAATTACTAAACACTAGTCTTAAAACGGTGAAGGAAAACATAGTGAGGAAGCCGGCATGTCCTAGAACCAAAAATTCAAAGACATGTCACATCCGCCAAAACCACACTGTGCCCACGTGGTAGAATAAGGCCCACTAATATCATTCAGAAAGCCCTGCGTCTGACTAAACTACAGTTACGTGCAGTCACAGCCATACGACTGGCCACGGGACCTTTAATAAGCACCTTTTTGTCTTAGACAGCCGACTTGTGCACAGCATGCATGGAAGAGGACGAGGCAGCAGCACACTTGCTTCTAACTGCCAAGTAATCAAATCCGATATTAATATCGGAATCGGAATCTCAATATCGGAATTCCGATATTAATATCGGAAGTGCGCACATTTGTTTAATATCGCACATTTTGTTTGTTAATTACACAAATTCGGTATAAGGTTGGATTGAGTACAATAAAAAAACACGTTTATGCCACGACATAATTTTTTCGACAGGATTTTTTAATGTGTCTCTCTCTTATCACCAGTGACTGTGAATCGAGCGCTTATTTACCTAAACTGCACATTTGTTCCCAAGAAAGAATATCAGTCATGTCTTTCTGAAAAAGAATAATGCATTTATTTTCTGCATTTTCACCAGAAAGTAAATGTTTATTGATCAACCTGAAAGTAGTCCCGAGAAGTGTAGTAAGTAATAATGATTTATAGTATGTAGTATAAGTATCGGTCAATATGGCAACGCCTCCTGGGTGAGGCCTTTGTTCAGCAGCGGACGTCTTTTGCCTGAAATGATGAGAGAAAATGTAGTCAAGTAGTGGAAGTTGATTTAACCACAAATAAGTGATCGGATAGACTCATTTGTTGTATTCAATAAAGCAGAAGATTTCATTTATTATGGTTTCCAACCAAGTACCACATTATGAATTTAAAATAAAGTTAAACAAGGATAGGTATTCGTTCCAAAGCAGCCCTCTCAAAAGTATGTAAAAACTATCTTAGCATCCATCATCATCATCGTCATTAAAGCCGAAAAATGTCCACTGCTGCACATACGCCTCCCCCTAATGTCGTCACATTGGCCAATCCTGTGCGTTTCAATTCCTGCGGATTTCCGTAACCTAAGCATTAATCAATGAAAATATCAATGTTTCAAAGGATTTCTGTCAAACTGTATATTTACTTGTACTCTATTAAAACATTTTTAGCAATCGCGGGATTGTAAATCATTTCAATTCATCACAACAATCAAGCACATATTATTTTTTTATGAAGTGAAGTTTAAGTAGATAAGCGCCTGATTAGTTAACAGATTAGCCGACCGCTGCTAATCACCGTAGTCAACGGGCTTAACGCGCTTTCTCCCTCAACGCTTCACAAGGAGCTAAAATAAGGTTTTTTTCTGATTCTGATATTGGATGACTCAGTATCGGAATTGAAAGATCAGTAATTTCGTTCCGAGATTCCGATATTACGAGATTTTGAGATTACGATTTTCATGCCCTACTGGTCATAGACTTTCGTCTTAAGACACTGTGGTAAGTTGGACGAGGAGATACCATACAACTTGCCGAACGCTGCCCAGCCGAGTCGGATTCGACGGTTGCCCTCTTTCTCGAATTTGGCCCTACCCAACTGGATCGTTTGTCCCAGGTAGACACAGTCTTCCACAACTTCAAGTGTAGAGTCTCCGATCTTTAGGTCGATGGTCGTTTACCATGACCTTGGTTTTGTCGATGTCCATTTTAAGACCCACTCTTTCGGCAGCTCTACTGAGGTCATCGAGCATTGTACTGAGGCTCTCCATAGTCTCAGCCATGACCACTATGTCGTCGAAAAACCGAAGGTAGGTAATGTACTCGCCATTAACGTTGATGCCACGCTGGAGAAGGAATGTTTTCGAGGTCTGATCCTGAAGATGGACTGACATGATGGCGTTTTTGTACAGACACTTCAACATCTCAATGTACCGGAGGTTGATCAGTGGCACCGTTGGAGAGACTGCTGTACAGCCCAAGTCTCGATCAAATCGAAGGCTTTCTCGTAGTCCACAAACGCTAAACAGAGAGTCAGGTTATACTCCTCGGTCTTCTGTATAACCTGCCACAGCGTATGTATGTGGTCTACAGTACTAAAGCCTTTTCGAAATCCAGCTTGTTCAGGAGGCTGGAAATCGTCAAACCTGCGCGCGAGACGATTTGTGATGACTCTAGAAAAACAACTTGTTGGCTAAGAAGTGAGATGGGCCTATAGTTCTTCAGCAAGGCATTGTCGCACTTCTTGAAGAAGAGTACCACCACACCTCTGCACCATGCCTGTGGGGTTTTGCCCTCGAGTATGACGGTATCAAACAGCTTCTGAAGGGCCTTAAGGACCGGTTTCTACACCGCCTTCAGGAGTTCGGCCGTGATTCCGTCGTCAACAGGCGCTTTGTTGTTTTAAGCTGTTTCAGAGCCATCCTAATCTCGTACAGGCTGACGTCCGGGATATCTTCGGTATAGTGTCGGGTCAATCTAGCTCTTGGGTGGCTTGCTAGATTCGCAACGGGCTTGCTGATTGATGTGTACAACTGTCCATAAAATGTCTCGATCTCCCTCAGAAGCTCCGGTTTGGCGGATACGATCCTGCTATTGTGGGTCTTTAGTTTCTTGAGCTGACTCTGCCCACTAGGCAGATCTCTTGTAAATACCTTGGAGCCTTTATTTCGTTCAATTGCGTCTTTAATACGCTCGGTATTAAAGCGGAGGAGTTCTCTTTTCAATAAATGATAAATGATTTTATTTCTGTAAGTTGGTTTGTACAAACACTTTTACATGTCGATAAATGATTAGATCAATGATTTAGAGATCTCTCTATTGAGCTGCCGGTATTTGCACGCTTCATCTGAAGACTGCAGGATCATCTCACGCCTCTCCTTCATAAGTTTCTGAGTAGGATCAGAGAGCTTTTTGATGCCATCTATACGACGGTTCTTGAAAAACTTAAATCCGACCGTATTCCATGAACTTCCATAAACCCATCGCTGTATTCGTCCACGGGGCTTACTAGGCACTCGAAACGATTCTGGAGTTTGAGCTGAAAACTCTCGGGGTTTTGGACCTGGATCTGTGCTGGACGGAGCGTGGACTTCATCGGTCGAGACCTTTTAAGCTTAATATAAATGTACAATTTGCCTCTTACCATGTGGCGATCGCTTCCGGTTTTCATCGAATTGATCACCGAGTCATCATTGAACATTTGCTTCTTGGTTGACATGATGAAGTCGATCTCATTTTTTGTTGCATCATCGGGGCTCTGCCAGGTCCACTTCATGTCTACTCGCTTTTTGAAGAAGGAGTTCATCTAGAGGCCCTCGTTCTCCATAAAACTGGCCAGTAGGTGACCCCGGTGGTACTGCAGCTCATACTCGTTCCGTTTGCCAGTTTCGAGTTGAAGTGAGTTTTGAAATCATGCATGGCTCTGGAAATATCCTCATACATGGTCTCTACGTCGTCGTCGGGGTGTGCCGAGGTTGGGGCGTAGGCCTGTATGACCTTCAGCGAATATCTTGAGGATATTCTGAGTATGAGGTTAAGATACGCCACCCTGGTCGACCAACTCTCGGACTTCACCACGTTGTTCACAAGGGACTTGTGGACGATAAACCCGACACCACCCTGGGACTGCCGGTCACCTTGTAACATTAATTGTTACATGTCTTAGTTTTAATTAATAATATAGAAAAGAAATATAAAATTAATCAATTATTTACATTTATCTACATTATTTACAAATTAGGAAAGTAACTATTTACAATACTGAAAAAAAAAACAAAACAAAAAGAAACTAATAATGAACGCACCAAATCAGAATTCTGCATAGCTACAATTTATCAACACGTTCGGATTCAAATAAGCGACATATTAGGCACCCAGAGACAGTTCCCTTGTTCTCGGCGCAGGCGCATCGTTCATGGTTCACGACAGAATGATTCCACGTTGCGGTCGCGGAGATTGATTCTTGGTGTCAAGGCGAACGCACGTCAATATTATCGCGATCTCTGATACGGACAAACCCGTTAAAAGAAAGAAACGGTCGTCATCGCGATATTTTTCCTATTAACGGCGTCACTACCGTTCCCTCGACCATTTTATTTATATACTTAATTATTGTGTGTGTGATTTGGAAAACCCCATTTGGGGTTCAAGGATCACCCTTATCCTGCTCGTTTCCCCGCGGTGGACAGTAGCGAGTCAGCCCACCTACAGCTGCACCTGCATCCTGAGAGACCTGGCGATCGATACGCGAGCACTCATCTCCAGCAGTGGGCAGTGACGTCAGGGAAGTGCTGGACCAGTGGGGGAAGTTGTAATCGCTGTATAGGCCTTAACCTACTAAATCGACCCACCTACTGAGCTAAACTTTTTTATTAATATAAATGTTCCGAATTTTCTACCTACCTGTTTTTCATTTACTCTCCTCCTAGGAACCTATGCCTAGGTTAGGTGGAAAAGGTAAGAGGTAGTTCTAGACACCGGGACACTGGCGCCCAACGTGGGGCAGATATACAGCTGATTACTTTCTTTTCTCACTGGTTTTGGGTTGTGTATGTTGGTGGCAGTCTGTGTAAAACGTCTTATTTTTCTTATTATATTTTTGGTTTTACGGTTACTAATGTGTACGAAATCCTTTCGTTTATTTGCATAATTTAATACTGATATAATAAACTTACCCTATATTAATAATTATTCATGAGTCGTTTGGTTTCATACTTTGTTCAAATATTTTCTTCTACCCACATGTTGAAATCTTGGGCACCTAAAACGACGCTTTTGTAAAATTGTTTCTAGATTATTATTTTTTTGTCTACAGTATTTCTTACATAATAAATATTGTAAATTGTGGTTTATAGTACACATTAGTAGCATTTTGTGTTATTTTTTTTTGTCATTTTGCTTGTTATTTTATTCTGTCATTGAATAATATTTTTTTTTTCATTTTTTTTAAATCATTATCATTACAAAAGAAAACCAGACTTTCAGTAATTTTATATTGTAACAGAACGGAGAACGTGTTGTTTTTTTTATTCTCATTTTTTTTCATCATATTACCAGTGTAGTACTTTTATTTCTTTGTTGAAAAATTATCATCATGCTTCCTATTAAGTTTCTGTCTTTGCAAAAGTCTGAGTTGGAGTATGAAGTCCGAATTAGAGGCGCGACTCCTGCACCTTCTGTTGAAGAGTTACGTAAACAAATCTTAAAATTGTCTCCAGATTTGCCCTCGGAATTCATACTAGAATCTCCACTCGATGTAAGACAGGATCTTAAGGGTTGTTTAGAAACTCTAATGAAAATTCAATCAAATCTTGATGCCGGTGATCCCAGTGTTGCTTCACTAATGAGAACACAGAATATGCTGAATCATTTACATAATCGTGTCGAGAGAATAACGCGTAGTGACGACATTAAAAAGGAATATGACGACATTCTTAGCAATTATAAAATATTTTCGCAAAAGCTTTCTTCCCTTTTAGCCAAAAAGCCTTCTGCGGGTACATCCTTTAATGTCACTAGTGCTAGTTCTGTCAATGAATCGACATCTACTGTGCCGGAACATCAGAACGTAATTTCTGTGTCGTGCGATCGTACCTCAGCTGATTTAAGTAGGCTAAAATTTACTGGTAAAACTTGCGTTCGCTCTTTTATACAGCGTGTAGATGAATTTGTTCAGGCAAGAAATATACCACAACATAAAGTTTTGAGTTTTGCGTCAGAAATTTTTCAAGACGATGCCCTTCACTGGTACCGTGCGGTAAAGGACAGAGTCAGTTCATGGTCTGATTTGGCGCGTTTATTAAAAGAGGATTTTAGTCAAACCGACTACGATTATCGATTGATTTCGGAAATTCGTTCTCGGACTCAGGGTGAACGAGAGAACATAACGATTTATCTAGCAGTTATGAATGGGTTGTTCTCACGTCTTTCCACACCTCTGTCAGAAGCCGATCAATTAGAAATTCTTCTACATAATATTAGACCGTGCTATGCCAGTACGTTAGCAGCAGCTCCTCAGATTTCGACCATAGACACCTTGCGATCTTTATGTCGTAACTACGAGTCATTTCAGACTCGACTTTCACAATTTCAAGAACCACCTAAGGTTACATCCGAGACGCTAGCGCCTGACTTTGCGTACACTAAGGATGACAATAAAACTGCGAATAAGTCTTATACTAGTTACAATAAATATAATAGTTCAAATAATAATTACAATAATAATAATCGTAAAAGGAATAATAACTTCAATAACAACAATAAATCATATGTTCATGAAATTGAGGTAGTTAAAAAGGAACCCTACTGTCCTAGGTGTCGTAATAACACCCATCACATTCGTCAATGCAAGGCTCCACGAGATATAGTATGTTTTAAGTGCGGTATGAAGGATGTGAAGACGCCTGATTGTCCTAACTGTCGAAAAACCGATAAAAATACAAAAAACTAATAAAGCAGAACTGTGACAAATTTAGCCAACAAGACTGGGATACTTGGCTAGATTTTGTGAGAACATTCTCTTCTTCTTACAAAGCTGCTACAGTTCTGCTATCAAAACCATTAAATGATTCCAGGCCTTATGTTAATATTTAAATTAATAACATCGATGCGTGTGGGTTACTTGATTCTGGAGCTGCAGTTTCTATTCTTGGCAACAATTCTCATTTGCAACTAACGGACTGCATGTTGCACCAGGATGATCACACTAAAATTGTAGCAGCTGGCGGTCAGCAATTAAATACCATAGGTTTCATTTATTTACCAATTACATTCGAGGGCCAGTTTCACATTGTTAAGGCATATGTAATTCCTGAAGTCGAAACTTCTATTATACTAGGTGTTGATTTTTGGCGCGTTTTTCAAATTTGTATAAAATATATAAGAAGCATTACGATGTCCGATACTCCATTGGCTGAAATCAAGGTTAGTAGCGGTGAATCTATTATCAACTCCTACGATAATTTAATGGCATCACAGAAAGCGATAGCCGATAATATAATTGCGCAGTTTCGGTCTATTTCTGCTGAAGAAAAGGGACTTGGTAGAACAAATTTGATTTGCCATCGCATCGATACCGGTGACGCTCAACCTATAAGACAGCGTTATTTCAGGATGTCCCCCGAAAAGCAACGCATTTTAATTGAGCAGGTGGACGAAATGCTGTCACTTGATGTTGTCGAACCCTGCGAAAGCGCTTGGTCTTCTCCTGTGCTCATCGTCAACAAAAAGAACGGACAACCGAGGTTCTGTTTAGATAGCAGGAAGTTGAATGCAGTGACTAAGCGCGATGCATATAATTTACCTTATGTTAACGAGATATTAGACAACCTTCGGGATGCAAAGTACCTGAGTAGTATCGATTTGTCCAGAGCTTTTTGGCAACTGCCTATAGCACCGGAAGACCGCGATAAAACCGCATTTTACGTTCCGGGCCGTGGCACCTTTCGTTTTAAGACCACCCCGTTTGGGTTGACGAATGCCCCCGCAACGCAACAACGTCTCGTAGATTTATTATTCAGTGACATGGAGTCTAAGACCTTCGCTTATCTAGATGACGTCATCGTTATAAGCTCTAGCTTTGACGAGCATGTCTCTCGTTTATTGCGCGTTTTGGACAAACTGAAACAGGCAAATTTGACAGTGAACTTCGAAAAGTGTAAGTTCTTTCGAAGCGAGCTTAAATATCTGGGATATGTGGTAGATTCTCGTGGTTTACGCACGGACCCTGATAAGGTGGAAGCCATCCTTAACTTTCGAACTCCTACCAATAGGAAGGAATTGAAGCGCTTCCTCGGTACTGCTACTTGGTACCGACGTTTCGTCCCTAACTTCAGCACAGTGGCTGGTCCACTCAATAAGCTCACTGCTAACGGAAAAAAGGCTCCTTGTTTTCAGTGGTCACTTGAAGCCGACGCGGCCTTTAACGCACTAAAAGAATGCCTGGTTTCCGCTCCAGTTCTTTCCTGTCCGGACTATACCAAACCATTCGAAGTGCACACTGACGCGAGCAGTTACGGTATTGGCGCTATGTTAACGCAGACTATTGACGGTAAAGAACACCCAATTGCCTATATGAGTAGATCTTTCACCAGTCCCGAGAAAAATTACAGCATAACCGAAAGGGAGACCCTTGCTGTCTTAGCTGCCCTCGAGCACTGGCGATGTTACCTCGAAAACGGCCAAACATTTACGGTTTACACTGACCACTCTGCTTTGAAATGGTTTCTCACTTTAGAAAATCCCACAGGACGATTGGCACGATGGGGGGTTAGATTGTCTTCATTTAATTTTGTTATGAAACACCGTCGTGGTGTAGACAATGTTATTCCTGATGCCCTGTCTAGGGCTTTTAACGTGAATGCCATCAGTCTTGCTAACGCCAAAACGGATGATGTGTGGTATAAGAATATTTTCAACGGTTGTCTGACCACCCCTACAAATTACCCTAATTTCACCATAAAAAATAATTCCTTATTTCGACTAACTAAAAATATCACAAACCAATTAACGTCAGAATTTGACTGGAAGGAAGTCGTACCGATCGAATTTCGTGAAAGCATTATAACTGAGAATCACTCTAAGCCGACAGGTGGACATCTTGGCATTTTTAAAACTTATCGGCGCTTGTCATTAAATTACTACTGGCCAAATATGCACCAAGATGTCGTTAAATTTGTAGGTTCCTGCTCAGTTTGTTTATCTTATAAGGCGCAGAATCACACTACATTGGGAGAAATGGGTTGTCAAAAACAATGTTCGAGACCATTCCAGATGATCTCAATTGATTTTGTGGGTCCTCTTCCCGTCAGTCGAAAACAAAATTCGTTTATATTGGTCGTTACGTGCTGTTTTTCCAAATTTTGTCATATTTTTCCAATACGTCGTGCTACTGCGGATATAGTTATTAAAATATTAGAAGAATCAGTTTTTTTAATTCACGGGGTCCCTCAAACAATATTTTTGGACAATGGGGCACAATTTACAAGTTCTGCTACTGTCGCACTATTTAAGAGATATAAAATCCCTAACGTGTTTTTTACGCCGAAATACACGGCACCAGTCAACACGGTAGAACGTTATAATAAAACTATTGTAACAAGTTTATCTACGTTTGTTGGAAACGATCATAGATCGTGGGACATTTCCATCCCCAAGGTTCAGTTTGCGATAAACAATTCCATCAATGAAGCCACCGGTTATACACCGTCATTTTTAGTCTACGGTAGGGAATTAGTTTTATGTGGATCGCACTATACCGACAATGACCTGGGCGATGAAGTGGTGTTCCTTCCTCGCGACTTGGACGCTGAAAACTTAGGATGTCTTCGCTCGATATTCAATGATGTGCAAACTTCATTGTGGCATGCACATGAAAAGAATACCGCACACTACAACCTACGTAGAAAACCGGCTGAATTTAATGTAGGAGACATAGTTTATAAGCGCGCATTTGTTTTAAGTAACAAAGATAAATATTTCAGTAAAAAGCTGGCACCAAAATTTTTAAAATGTCGTATAATTGGAAAACGGTCTCCTCTTGTTTATGTTCTGGAAGATATGACAGGCAAAAACATAGGCGTTTGGCATATCAAAGATTTAAAAAACACTAGATATTAGTTAACATGTTTTTTTAAATAACTTTATTTTATATATTGGGTCAACTCATCCCTAAAATAACATCTTACTTCTAGCATTGGTCTTCTGTGCGTTCTATCACAGATGACTTGTCTATGTAAGGACGCGTCAACATAGATTATTTTGTTGATGCTATTTTGTAAGGTTGTTTGTCTGATATTATGAAAGGAATTTGAAAGAAATTGGTATGAATGTGTAGTGGTAGTGGTAATCTATAGACGAGTTTTATTTGAGAACAATACTCTTTCTGAGACGAGGGGGGTAATGTAACATTAATTGTTACATGTCTTAGTTTTAATTAATAATATAGAAAAGAAATATAAAATTAATCAATTATTTACATTTATTTACATTATTTACAAATTAGGAAAGTAACTATTTACAATACTGAAAAAAAAACAAAACAAAAAGAAACTAATAATAAACGCACCAAATCAGAATTCTGCATAGCTACAATTTATCAACACGTTCGGATTCAAATAAGCGACATATTAGGCACCCAGAGACAGTTCCTTTGTTCTCGGCGCAGGCGCATCGTTCATGGTTCATTCACGACAGAATGATTCCACGTCGCGGTCGCGGAGATTGATTCTCGGTGTCAAGGCGAACGCACGTCAATATTATCGCGATCTCTGATACGGACAAACCCGTTAAAAGAAAGAAACGGTCGTCATCGCGATATTTTTCCTATTAACGGCGTCACTACCGTTCCCTCGACCATTTTATTTATATACTTAATTATTGTGTGTGTGATTTGGAAAACCCCATTTGGGTAAGTGTTGCACAATTTTAAATTAGGCAGTAGCTAAGCAAATTGTAACGGTTTATTTCTCTTTGCTTTGGGCCTTTAGCAATTCTGTATTTGTGTTCTCGCCTTTCTTTATTTCTATTAGACGCTCACTAGTTTTTTCCTTTGGTTTCTACCCGCAGTTTGTAATTACATTATTTTATTATTTTTCAAAATGTTTCCGCTACTACTGTCATCTCCGTATCTGATAGTGAACATCCACAGCAACACAGCTACATATTAGTGCTTCCCTACTAAGCGTTGCTGTGGGTGCTCACAGTCTACGGCCAGTAGGTAATGCTTTCGCTTGTTGCGCATTACAGGGTTCAAGGATCACCCTTATCCTGCTCGCTTCCCCGCGGTGGACAGTAGCGAGTCAGCCCACCTACAGCTGCACCTGCATCCTGAGAGACCTGGCGATCGACACGCGAGCACTCATCTCCAGCAGTGGGCAGTGACGTCAGGGAAGTGCTGGACCAGTGGGGGAAGTTGTAATCGCTGTATAGGCCTTAACCTACTAAATCGACCCACCTACTGAGCTAAACTTTTCTATTAATATAAATGTTCCGAATTTTCTACCTACCTGTTTTTCATTTACTCTCCTCCTAGGAACCTATGCCTAGGTTAGGTGGAAAAGGTAAGAGGTAGTTCTAGAGACCGGGACAACCTTTCTCGGAATAGAGCAGGTTACCGGATTTGGGGTTTATCGAGTCCTCTCCTCTCTTCCGACATCAGATAACCCAATAATACTCCATCGCAACCTGGTCAATTCTTCCTCGAGTTTGGCTACCTTCTCGTCGGTCCGGAGTGTTCGCGTGTTATACATTGCCAGGTCCAGTCATCGGTGTTCACTCCGGGGATTCTTCGCACCACTTGCCACGCCATCGTCTCGACCGCTACCGTAGTCGAGGGTAGACGGGCTGCCGGGCTCTCGGGGCCGTTTTTTAATCGTGCTATTCATGGTTTGGGGGGGTTTACCGTAATCGCCACTCTTGACAGGCGGGTTGGCGATCGCAGTTTTTCTTAAAGTGCACAGAAATCGCTGCTGCCCATTCTCTGGTGTTTCCTTTAGTCGCCTCTTACGACACCTACGGGCAGAATGGGATGGTGAATTTATGTACGTCCGTCACCATACGGAATGGAAGATACAGGTAAAGATACCTAAAACAGAAGTCAGGGTTTTTAACTGTGGAACTGCTTAAGCCATTTTTGAGAACTAATAATGTTATGCATTTGTAGAGAAATAAAATATTATTATTATTTTTTTACTTTTTTTTGAATCTGATATCATCTCGACTTCATTTCTATCATTATGATCTTTTACACAATCTACCCATCGTTTCTTTGGTTTCCTATTACTCTTATAAACATAATATAAATTCAAATACTTAAAATTGCCCTTACGACAAATTTCTTATTCCTTCAGAACACATACCTATTCTATGAGAATTGATTTCTACACAAGTTTTGGGCCACCGGGACCACTTCAAAGAAACCTTACCTTGGAATTTTCTTCTCCGTTCCACTCTTCAATTGCTTCTTGAATATAACATAGAGAGTGAAAGAATACTTCTATAATATAATAGAGTATCTGAAAGGTAACACATATTGTTAAGCATGTGCCTGTTCTACTAAGCAATCACTCTCTTGCTTGACTTACGAAGATGGTTCTAAGAAATCAAGTTCATGCATTTATAGTATAGTACTTACAAATTGTTGGGAACAAACTTGAACGATGTCATAACACTGTAATAAATCTACGTATGTTTGGAGGATATCTTTAGAATAAGATTTGTCGCTCTCGCCTTCTATTTCTTTATAATTCAAAACGTGAATGGCATATTCACGTTATGAATTCTTATAACCTTATATTCCAATATTTTTAGAAATTGCGAGGCATATATCGTATTCAAATCAAAAATTACCAAGATTTCGGTTTTAATTATATAACAATAAGATAAATTAAGAAGAATGCAAAAATAATCTGAATTGTAGTATATAAACCCAAAGCCATGATCAATAAAATCCAGTTCCAAATTATGCAGTTCTTAAAACTGTTTTCATCGTTGAGTAATCTGTGCAATTTTTTAAAAGTTTGAATAAACTGGATATAACTTTTGGTTTGAATGATTCCCATCAAGGAATTCATAGCGAAACCAAAACAGTAGTAGACGCAATCAAAATAAATGCTGAAAACCAAACTCGTGCTTTCTCTTTCTTTCTTATATCTGTGTCACCGGACACCGTATAGGTATAATATATTTAAGAAAACACAAATACTAGAGTTATAATCATTAAAACAAAATTGGTGACGAGACTATTCGATGTTGGAATATTATCTTTGAAGCGAAATTTAGGAAAAATGATATTCAAAGGCAGAAGCATTGACTGCACATCTTTATCAACAATATTCACAGGATATTTTGGATAAATGTTTCGGTACGTGTACATTTTTAATAGAACCGTTCCACGGGATAGGTGCGTAGTAGTTGGTAAATATGTATACTAGACAAGCCACAAACAATGATAATGATCGTTGATGTTATCAACAATGAATATTTAACTATAATTAAATTAATGGCATAATAGTACAGGAGATACCATGGCATTTTTAGGGTTCCGTACCTAGAAAGGAAAAAACGGAACCCTTATAGGATCACTTTGTTGTCCGTCAGTCTGTTTGTCTGTCAAAACCCTTTTCTCAGCAACGCGTGGTGGTATCATAGCTGAAATTTATATAAAATACTACCAAACTTCTAAGCCAACGTAATCAAAAGATAAAGCCGTTTATGCCGCAAATTTCCGCAAAATTTCGACACTCGCAAGAGAATCAAAACCTACAGGGTACTTCCCGTGAACTCAGAATCTTGAAATTTGGTACGAAGAAACGTCTTATAGCACATACAATGGAATAATTGCGAAAACCGTAAATTTTTAGTTTCATCATATATCGTTTTTTTTTTGCTTGAAGTTATGTAAACACCTAAAAAAATGAATTGTGCAAAATATTGCTGTACGAGAACGAACGAACTAAATTGGCGAGAACCGATAATATTCACAAAAAATGACCCAGCTAACTTTCTCATCTTTCTCAACTTTATTATTTTATTGTATAATAAAAGCCTTTATTAATATATTTTTTCTAAACTATGTACTCACACATCTCACAGTGTTTCTAGCAATATTGTAATGTCCAAAATTCAATATATTAAGTGACGATCGACTCGTTTTACATATTATTGTTATTACAATAACCAAATTAAAAATGAATTCTCCAGTTTACTATCAGACAATATACCATCAATATAAATTATTGATTAATTATTAGTATGTATCAATTGGGTGCTGTAAAACGACTATTTACGTTAAGTAAAATGAATGAAGTCATTTCTAAATATCAGAAAAAAATATTCTGTGAAACTGAACTTGGAGGCCCAAGTAGCACGCCAGCCACGTGCCGAAGGTTGCGCCGCCAACTCGCAAAAAAATCCCGGTATGCTCCACCGTGCCAGCTGACGACTGGATGGGAGGACCCGGTGGCCATATCCGTGGGGTTTCAGGTGTCTCCGCAGTCTCCAAATGAGTTTTCCATAGGTCGGGTTAGCTCCAGTGTTCCACTTGGTTCACTGAGCAGCACCTCGACTGTTCACTTCTTACAAAGAAAAATCAAAAATAAAACATATGACTAAAGCAAAGAAGAATATGGTGAAACAACGGCTGCACTTCCTCCCACTAAAAGTGTACCTCACTAACATCAGGGGTTGCACTCTGATCTCGATCCGGTCCACCACCCCCTTGAGACCGAGAAGCCGCATCTGTTTTTCCTAAGGGAGACGAAGATAACAACCCCATCGGACGTCACGTACCTCAACTACCCGGGTTACTCTCTTGAACATAAGATCAAGAAGCAAGCTGGGGTCTGTGTGTACGTCCGCGATGATATTTGTTGTCATCGTCTCCGTTGCATTGAGAAATCGGGTTTTTCGGCCATATGGCTACTTGTAGATACTAGCGTGGAGAAGTCTCTCTACATCGGCGTCTACCAATCGCACGCCGGTGACCAAGAGACGACAGCGCTCTTTAATTGCCTCGTGGAGTCGGCTGACATGGCCCAGCAACGGTTCCCAACAGCGAAGCTCAATTTTCTGGGGGATTTTAACGCCTATCATAAGGAGTGGTTGTACCCGTACCGGAAAACTGACCATGCCGGGTCAGAGGCTCGCAAGTTTTCTCTATCGCTAGATCTATGTATCTAGTAAATGTGGCAACGCGGGTACCGGATGTTGATGGCCATACACCAAATTGCTTAGATCTTCTGCTGACAACTGATCCGGGCAGTCATTTGGTATCGGTTTCAGCCCCGCTGGGAACTTCTGACCACTGTCTGCTGAAATCCGTGTCGACTTGCTCTCCTCCAGATGACTTGAGTCCTAGAGGCACGCGGCGAGTATGGCGATACGAGTGAGCAGACTGGGACAAGTTGCGGCACTTTTTTGCGTCTTATCCTTGTCGGCATGTTTGCTTCTCCTCGGGTGACCCCTCGAGTTGCGGATGTGATTCGGCAGGGAATGGAGTATGGAAGAACTGTAGCATTTTTTGCACGAACGCTTAACGAAAGTGAACGAAAATATCCATCTATTGAAAAAGAAGCATATGCTATTATTGAAAGCCTTAAGAAATGGAGACACTTCTTAATTGGACGGCAGTTTTACCTGTTACCTGATCAAAAATCTGTTGCGTATATGATGAAGGGACATGCTTGCAAGATAAAGAATGAAAAGATTCAAAGATGGCGTATGGAACTTACCAACTTTACTTTCGATATTAAATATAGGAGTGGTAGAGAAAATATTGTGGCTGATGCTCTGTCACGTACGAAAGCAACATGTGCCAGCATGATTGGAGACAATCTTATGAGATTACACGAATCTTTGTGTCATCCCGGAGTGACACGTCTCATACATTGGGTTCGATGCAAGAATCTCCCATATTCAGTAGAAGATGTAAAACGCATTGTAGCATCTTGCAGAGTATGTGCAGAAGAAAAACCGAGATTTACCAGGAATATATCCGAAATTTTGATAAAAGCAACTACAACCTTCGAGCGATTGTCTCTAGATTTGAAGGGACCAATACAATCATCTACCGCAAATAAATATATTCTCACGGTGATAGACAAATATTCCAGGTTCCCATTCGCATACGCATGCAGAGACACAAGTGCCGACAGTGTCATCAAAAGTTTAACAGAACTATTCTCAATGTTTGGCATGCCATGTATGATACATACTGATCAGGGAACTGCGTTTATGTCCAAAGAACTAAAAGACTTTCTTAATGCAAAAGGAATCGCGACCTGTCGTTCGGGGCCCTATAATCCTAGGTGTAACGGCCAAGTGGAGCGTTTGAATGGGACACTATGGCAAACAATACGACTTGCATTAAAAACAAAGAATATGCGTATAGAAATGTGGGCGAATGTGTTAACGCAGGCCTTACACAGCATTCGATCACTGCTTTGCACTGCAACTAACAAGACTCCTCATGAGCGAATGTTTGTCCACCCCAGACGATCATCCTCGGGACAATCGCTGCCATCATGGTTCAGAGATGATAAAGTTCTTCTAAAAAAACACGTTCGTAATAAGTACGATCCGCTTGTAGATGAAGTTGAAATGATTGAACCCTCTCCAATGAGCAGTAGGGTAAGGTTCACAAATGGACGAGAAATTATGGTGTCTAACAGACATTTGACGCCTCGTGGTGAAGGTGCAGAAGTTGGTGTAATGTCTGATTCTGATGAGGAATTCCATGATACAGAGGATTTGATGCTGACGCTTCTTTCCCCTGGACTTCCTCGACATTCTGAAAGAAGTCGGCGTCCACCAGCTTATCTCCAAGACTACAAAGCCTAAGGAGGGAAGAATGAGGTATATTCTATAGTACTTATTGTAGTTACCTCCTTGTATGTAGTTTGACAATGTGTCATGTGGAATAAACCCTTGATTATAGAGAGGAACAAATTTTTTCTTTTACAACATTCTTAGATATAGGTGTCAACGGCTTCTGCCTTACTCAGAAGACCTAGTGGCTGGCCTAAGTTGTTATACTTGAAAGACTGCATGACAACCATACGTACTGGATGCAACTTGAAATCGCTCTCATTTAGTTTAAAAACCGAAAACAAACACATATCTTAATAATTTATCAATAAGTAATAAGTAGATTGAAGATTCCGCCAATTTGAATAGCTAATTATAATTTACTTATTATTTATCATTTGTAATCAAGAACAAGAACTATTAAATAAATATTAACCAATTTGAATAGAACAATGTAATTTCAATAGATAGACAATCTATTCAAGAACAAAAAATAAATTTAATCTATTTGAATAGATAAGTTCAGATGAATTAAACAGTATATTAGAAAAGATAATCGTATAAAAAAACCATATTACTTTTACTTGAATAGACATTTTTATCTTTTTGAATATATTTAATTGGTGTGAAAATCCATTACAGAACAAAAAATAAAATTTGATCTATTTGAATAGATAAGTTCCGATTAATTAAACAGTATATAAGAATAGACCATTTATTAAAAAAAAACAATATTAATTCTATTTGGATAGACATTTTTATCTTTTTGAATATATATGTCGCCGCGTAGGCGTGAATTTGCTAATTTATTATCCTAATTAATAATTTTAAGTGTCAATGTCTATTGAAGTTGGATTTTGAGTTCAGCGCCATCTATTGGCTCACTGTGGAATCAGTTATTAATCTGTTCGAATGAAGATCATTTGTTAAGCTAATTTCAATGTTTAATTAATACGAGATGTTTAAATAAAACAGTAACACTTATTTTAGGACTTTTGGATTTGTTCTCATTTTAACTATTGCACATTTGACGAAGTAAATGTGTTTGATTATGTTATTCTTATTAAGTTGTCAAACAATGGCGGATGTTATAATTTCTATGGCCAATAACCAGATTTAATAATTTAATACGAGAACTAAACAAATTTGAGTAAATGATTAAATACTAAAAAGTCTTATGACTATTTACACAGCTATGTAATAATGAGAAACTTTCTAATTAGTAAGATTGTCAGATCACCGGAAACTTGAATAGTTTTGTTATTAGATGACTATTTCAATAATAAACTACAAACAACTTTGTATTTGTGAGTATTGGGGTTGTTTTATGTTAAAATAATTAACTGATCAGCATTTAAGTATTGTTTGCTAGCTTTACTCAACTATCCAAGTGTCTAAACAAAAAACAATATGGAAGTCCCGCCCACTTAGAACGCGCATCGCGCGGACTGTGTGTGAAAAATAAGAACTGATTAATAAATGTAATTGAATAGATGTTTGAAAACCTAATAAACATGTAACGTTAATTGTCATAAAGTGATTGTGTAATCTATAAAAACATTTAAAAGAGTATCCTGGATTTTCTTGCTAGATCTCCTCCAGCGATCGACGAGGGCTTTGCGATCTAGCAAGCCACACGATGTGGTTTTAAATTCAAGTTCATTTGAAAACTTAAAGTGCCTGTAACTAAGTCAAATAAACACTCTTGAGTTTCAATCCAGTGTTGTGTGTTATTGAAGTTCACCCGTTCCTATCAAGAATAAAGGAATTGCCTCAAGGCAATGGGGGTAATGATGGCGGTCCTAAGATTCATAGGTACTTCGACGTGACATATATAATTGGGGTGATAATCTATTCAAGAACAATAATAAAATTTAATCTTTATGAATAGATAAGTTCCGTTGAATTAAACAGTATATTAGAATAGACCAACTATTCAAAAAAACAATATAACTTCTATTTGAGTAGACATTTTTATGTATTTGAATAGATATAATTGGGGTGTCTGGGTCTCATTTGATCCAGATGCCCCAATTATATACTACTACTGTCTCCATAACAAAAGTTCAACATGTTGTCCTTAGTATACCATAAAAAATACGACGGCATTTCTCAAAGTAGTTTATCACTCAAAGCTTAATTGCTACTCATTATATCTACTTATTTATCTATTAAAACATTAAATTAATAAAACGAATAAATGAAGCCTTTAAAAAAAAAATGGCTTGCATTACAAAATGGCAAACTGTAGTAACACAACGGTGTAGTTAGTAAGAAGACTCATCAGACTTAATTGTAACGCAGCGTCTACGTAGAACAAGCCACACACACGTATCTTGTTGAATGATGCTTTATGCAAACGCACTACGTTCTTGCACAGATTTTTCATATTATCTGAAAAAAATAAAAATACTTTGATCTCGAATCTGCCCCAATGTTTGTATTGACATAGTTATTTGATGCCACCACTAGTAATCCCAGCAAGTCGGGCTTTGTATTATATAGCAGATTTTCAATGACCAGCCAAATTTGCCAGTAATTTGGTATCAATTAGCCGCTCTGTACATTTTGCCGAGTTAATGCGTGCATTGACCTGGTATATTCGTAAGTATGTAGAGTCTTGCAGTGGCATAAAATTATGTTTTTGGAGCTTTTCCCGCAACTTCGCTACAATGGCTTGAATGCCGGAGTATACATGCATCTCGGGGACAGTGTTTTTTTTTTATCAGTGACTGAGTTTTCGTAATCATATGAGACCAGATCACATAATTAAGAACATAAACATATATTTTTGTGATATTAATTTAGAATTGGTACCTGAGCAAGTTGACTTCAACATAAGTGCGCAAGTATCTTGAACACTTTCAATAGCCAAATAGAATTTTTCGCATTGATGACTCAACATTGTTTGCCACATCAAACTCTTCATCTGCCATAATAATATGAAAATTGTCGTCAGATTTGTTATATTCTATAACAAAAGACATGTCATGTCATGATACCAAAACAGCTGTAATAAGTCTTGCCTAATAAAATCATCTTCATGTCCTTATTCTAATTTACTTGGGGTCAGTGAAGCAGATCATCTTTTTCCATAAGTCTCTATTTGATTGTCATTTTCTGTGGCAAAACTGCTTTTCCTTTTCTATCTGATATCATCTCGACAGTTACCTCCTTTCTATCAATATGATCCTTCACACGATCTATCTATCGTTTCTTTGGTTTCCCACTACTCATATAAGCATTTACATTCATATACTTAAAACTTCCCTCACGATATATTTCTTATTACTACGCAACACATGCCTATACTATGACAATTGATTTCCACACATCTTTTGGACCACCGGGACCACAAAACCTTACCTTGGAATATTTTTCTTCGTTCCACTCGTCAATTCCTACTTGAATATAACATAGAGCGTGAAAGAATACTTCTATAATATTATAGAGTATCTGAAAGGTAAAACGTATTGTTAAGCATGTGCATGTTCTACTAAACAATCACTCTTTTGTTTGACTTACGAAGATGGTTCTAGGAAATAAAGTTTATGCATTTATGGTATAGTACTTACAAATTGTTGGGAACAAACTTGAACGATGTTATAACACTGCAATATCTCAACGTAGGTTTGAAGCACTTCTTTACAATAAGATTTGTCGCACTCGCTTTCCATTTTTTGATAATTCAAAACGTGAATACTCCACAGACGAACCTTATATTCCAACATTTTTAGAAATAGCGAGGCATAAATCGTATGCAATTCAAAAATTACTAAGAATTCGCTTGTAATTATGTAATAATAAGATAAATTTCGTAGAATGCAAACCACAATCATAAAAGTAGTAAATAAACCCAGAGCCACGATCACAAAAATCCAATTCCAAATGACACAGTCCTTAAAACTGATTTCATTATTGAGTAATCTGTGCACTTTTTGAAAAGTTAGAACAAACTGGATATTAATTTTGGTTTGAATGATTCCTATAAAGAAATTCAAAGCGAAACCAAAACAGTAGTAAACGCAATTAAAATAAAGGTTGAAAATCAAGCTCGTGCTTTCTAGACTATCTGTGTCACCGGACAACGTAAAAGTACAATATATATAAGAAAACACAAATACTAGAGTTAAATTCATTAAAAAAAAATTGGTGAAAAGACTATTTGAAGTTGGAATATTATCTTTGAAACGATATTTAGGAAAAATAATATTCAAAGGCAGAAGCATTAACTGCACATCTTTATCAACAATATTCATAGGACATTTTGGATATATGTTTCGGTAGGTGTACATTTTTAATGGAACCTTAGCACTGGATAGTTCCCTAGTCGTCGGTAAATGTACTGACAGGTCACAAAAAATGATAATAATTGTTTAAGGATATTAAACATGAATATTTTACTATAATTAAATGAATGGCATAATATGGGCGATAACGTGGCATTTTTTAAGGTTCCGTACCCAAAGTGTAAAAACGGGACCCTATTACTAAGACTCCGCGGTCCTTCTGTCTGTCTATATGTCTGTCAGTCCGTCTGTCTGTCTGTCACTAGGCTGTAACTCATGAACCGTGATAGTATGTATTTATGTTGCCGCTATAACAACAAATACTAAAAACAGTATAAAATAAATATTTATCCCATACAACAAACGTGATATTTTTGCCGTTTATTGCGGTAATGGCACGGAACCCTTCGTGCGCGAGTCTAACTCGCAATTGGCCGGTTTTTACTTGCAGTTATGTAAACGCCAATAATAAGGAATTGTGTAAAATATTGCTGTAGTAAAATAAGTTGCGAGAATCGATCGATATTTACAAAAAATAACCTAGTTTACTTTCTCATCTTTACCAGAATTATGTTAACTTCATTATTTTATTGTATAATATAAGCCCTTATTAATGCATGTTTTTTATTCTGTTCAATGTACTTGTATACATCTGACAGTGTACCTAGCTATATTGTAATGACCTAAATTAAATACATTAATTGACGATCGACTCGTTTTACAATTATTGTTATTACAATAACCAAATTAAATTATGAATACTCCAGATACTTTACCATCAATATAGTAATATGTATATATCATTTGGGTGACAACTATATAAGTTGCACACCAACCCGCACTGGGCCCGCGTGGTGGATTACGGCCTATCCCCTCTCACAGAGAGGAGGCCTGTGTCCCAGCAGTGGGAACATTAATAGGCTGATGATGATATATAAGTTGTCCAATGGAATGTTCAAGATTTAAATTCTCATGAAATAGAAAATGTGCACGAAGAACACCATAGCAAAAAAAGGTTTCATGCTTATATTGATATTTTAACGTGTTATGGCATCCATAAAGATTCTTATCAGCAATTCGTGAGTAATATATTAACCATAAGAATAAATTAAAAAAGCCAGAAAGTTATAACTGGCAGTTGTACAGTCATTCTCTTGTCTCGCCCCAGTCATAACTACGTCGATAAATTTAACAATGATACTAAAAAAGCTGATATACCATATGGAGTGAGTGATTGAGAAGAGTAGTTGATGTAATGCAACCTTAATAGCCAGCCTTGGACTACAATATAGCACGAAAATTCTCAGCATAACAAATTCAACAAAATAATCAGACCGTGAAAGATAATAATTTTTTTATTTTCAGGTAATCTATACCAATATTATAAAGAGGAAAGATTTTTTGTTCGTTTGTTTGTTTGTACCGAATAGGCTCCGAAACTACTGGACCGATTTAGAAAAATCTTTTACCAATAGAAAGCTACATTATTCCTGAGTGACATAGGCTATTTTTTAGTCCCGAAAATAAGTCCTGTAGGGTGGCCCACGGGAGCGAAGCCGCGGGCAACAGCTAGTTTATTATATGATAGAAGTATTGTCTATTCTTTAGTTAACGTGCAAGTCATAATTGACTTGTTGAAAATAGGCATAAAGCTTATAATAATTGTGAGTATTATTTTAATCTTGTTTGTCAACCTTTAGTGCAACACATTTGATCAGTGCTTTAGGATCATACTTTTAACCCTTCTTCTTTTATAAGAGACAAGCTGTGCCCGCGGCTTCACTCATGTGCTCCACCGGCTGTTAAATTTAGTAATTTACTAATCAGTCGATGGTAAAAAGGTGACCAAAAACCAAAAATTCGTTCAAACTCAAAAAAGTATCATGTTGGTCGACTGCAGCCTTCAGCAGCCCAACTATTAGCAATCGTGATTTCAACCTTTACCTTTTAAATTGAATGGTTTGGGGATATCCTTTCCCATTAGGAATTTTTAAATTTGTACTCTAAGTAAAAAAAATTAAGTGCCCAAATGCCCAATTAGACTGGAAGCCGACCCCAACAATAATTAGGAAAAAGGCTACGCAGATGATGATATGCCCCATTAGCAATAGGCTTGCTGGTGCTTGCTAGGACCTAGGACCTAAAACTAAAGCATACTTATCTGGTAAAGAAGTGGAAGAGTTAAGATGCAGTTATCATAATATGCTTTTGCCTCCTGCTCTTTAATCTCATTCTTATTTTTCTCTATTTCATATTTGATCGTAAACAACAGAAGTAACTACCGCACGCACGGATCAAGATTTGAAGCAGATCGATCCATGGTTGAGGAACCATATTAACATAGCAAGGACCCTCCTTATTTCGGCAAGCAAGTTAACCCGTTGGTATCGGGCTGTCATTCGTGCACCTTTGAGAGTTGTTCTCGTTAGTGGGTCGTGAGAAGTCTAAAGACTGATGCTGAAAGCGAATACCGCGCTATCAAGGTAATATAGACCTGAGTATTTTATATTAGTATCAACTTGATACTTCCTCACGTTACTGCAAAAAAGATCTTGGCAGTCAAACAACGAAATGATCGTATAAGGATTTCTTTTTGAGGAACAGAACCCTAAATATGGTAGGCCTGGGTGGGCAGCTTAGCGATAGGCAGTTAAATTCAGTTTTCACAGTTATTGACGGTAGGTGAGCTTGACTGAGTCTCACGATTTTTTTACTTTCCACGGTATTTAATCAATGACCATCGTTCCTTCAGTAGCACTAAAATTTTACTTCTACTGCTGCTTGGTAAGTTTTCAAGCTGTTAGAGATACTAGATACTCTCGAAAAAGAGTCCTAGCAGTGCAATAATGTATGTACTTATCAGGCTAAATAATATAATACAGTGAGTATTATATTATTTAGTCTAGTAAGTAGGCTCGCACCTTTGCACTTATGCGTGCTTTAGATATTATGATAATCATGCAGCAGCAGCAAGCAGAGCATTGATGATGCTTTTGTATCAATATTTAATTTGGTGTTCTAATAGACGCGGTTTAAATCGGACAACTTGCGTTTTAGTGTTTAGCGCTTCATTATCATTATCATCAGCCTTTTAATATTCTCAATGCTAGGACACAGACCTACTCTCTGTGAGAGGGGGTGGCGGGGAGGAACCAGAAATCCTAAGGGGTCTTATTAGGATTTCTGGTTTCTCGACCTTTTTATTTCTCGACCAAAATTTATGCTTTATTACAAATAAGACTGGCAGATGATATCAATTTAATCGAATGGCAAATCTTTAATTACCATAAATTTACTTATTAATTATCAAATTAACAACAAACAATAAATTAAAGAGTATGTTAGGGGGTACAGGGATGTTAGGAGGCACAGGGATGTTAGGGGGTACAGGGGATGTTAGGGGTACAGTGATGGTAGGGGGTACAGGGGATGTTAGGGGGTACAGGGATGTTAGGGGGTACATTCACGATCTAAGTGCCCCAAGTCAACCTCACCTGCTAGCGATGCATCCTGCTAAATAACGAACGAGGCTCTGACGAAAACCGACAAATGGCGGTATAACCATTTTAACCTTCGCAGCTAAGTGGTACAGACTGGTGATGGGCAGCAGCGTCACCTGTGTGAAAAGCTGCGATCTGCGATCGCCAATCCGCATGGCGCATTGGCGATCGCAGCATGGCGATTATGGGCAAACTCTCCAATTATGACAAATCGAAATCAACCACAGCCCCCAGTTCCCAGCCGCCCTGCTGTTATACCTGATTATGGCGGCGGTTACGGAGACGGCAGAGCATTCGGGGGTGCGAAGAATCACCAGGTTACGGATGGCCGCCGAACCCAACTGACCTTGGTGACGTATAATGGACAGATGTTACGGCTTGATGAACACCTCGTGCATCTTGAAGAAGAACTCGAGAGTATAAGTTGGCACGTTCTAGGGCTGAGTGAAGTCCGAAGAGATGGGCAGGATACAATAACACTCAAATCAGGCCACCTTATGTATTTCCGGGAGGAAGACCAGCTATCCCAAGGCGGCGTCGGGTTCTTGGTAAACAAATCCATCTGTGGTCTCCATTGTCTCGAACAGGGTAGCATACCTCATAATTAAGTTAACAGAGAGGTATAGCCTCAAGATTGTACAGGTTTACGCACCGACCTCGGCGAGGAAATTTTTGAGGACATTTCCAAGGCCTTGCATTCCACCACTAAGACCCATTACAGCGTTCTCATGGCGAATTTTAACGCCAAATTGCAGTGATTTTTAGTATGATCCTACGGGTTTGGTAGCAGGAATCATAGAGGGCAAATGCTTGTCAACTTCCTAGAAAGAAAGGGGCTTTTCATAATTAATTCCTTCTTTAAAAAAAAGATGGCAAAAAAAGAAAAAAAAATCTTTAAATCTATCTAACAAACTTGATAAATTAAATAAAAGGAAAACCATGAAATCTGGTTTTATAAATTCAACGGGTCAAGTGAGAGCACTTTTACTCAATGATCCATCTGTATGCTTGATTTCATCCTTATTGACCATTGACCCTAACGATCGATGCAATAAAAGTACAGGCTGTGATTTTAAAAGATTTTAGTCGGTTCGATTCCCGGGTGTAGCAAGCGACTTTTGAAAATCTCACGCGTACAATGCGATTGCTAACTGAAAAGCTACCCAATTCATACTGGTCAGACAGCAAAACCGTCCTGACTTGGATAAGAAAGGAGCACGAACATACAAAGATTTCGTAGCTCATCGCATAGCTGCCATAGAGGAAGGCAGGAAAGTGGAGGATTTGCGATGGATTCCTACAAAATTAAACATCGCTGACATAGCAACACGTGACGTCCCACAGAAGTTTGACTCACAGCATGAGTGGTACTGGCCCCGGTTTCTTGTATGAAGAGATAAGAGAGAGAGATAAGTATAGTATAAAGGTCTTATATTAATATGTTTTGCCATTTATGGCGTACAAAATTAGTTGCACTAGACAAACAATACAAAAATAAAATCACAACAACACTATCAAAATTTAAATTAAATTGAATTTACAATGTCAAAATGTATATTCAGAATTCTATATAAACGAAGTATCGTTTAAAAAATCATCTACACTGTAATAGCACTTCTCTAGTAAAATCCCCTGAAGGGACTTTTTAAATTTGTTTAGAGGCATACATTTAATAAAATCAGGTATTTTATTATAAATATCTGGAGCAATACCAAAGAAACTCTTTTTCAATAAAGCAGTTTTACACTTGTATTGACATAACAGATTTTTATATTGGGCACGAATTGGGGTTCTCTTAACTGCCGCAAATTTTTGAAATAATTGTTGAGACCCTTCTTCATGGCCATCAGAGAAGCCTCCAATTGCAGAAGAGACAGGAGAAAAAAGAACCCTCACTGTCATAGAGAATGAAATAGAAATTTCGAAGCTCATAGATGCTATACCTAATCCCGCAAATTTCTCGAGATGGGAGTGATGAGCGTTTTACGTGCGACTGCTAGCGTCCTACGTTTCATACATCTCTGTAAACAAAAAACAGAGAAAACGTTCTATAAGAGAACGAAGTAAAACACTGAGGAGGACGCGGACTGGCGAAAGAAAAAGAAGACAGCGACTGCAGCAACTAAACCGTCACATACACCACCAGAAGTCCAAAAACAAATAATAGAGGCGAATTTTCTTCAAAAAGCTGAGAAAATACTCGTACAAGTCGCACAACAGCAATCATTCGCTCAAGAGATAGCTAGATTGCACGAACAGCAAGTAGTGGACAAGAATAGCCCGCTACATTCGCTAAAAACAGAATTAGTAGATGGCCTACTACGTATTAGAAGCCGAATAGCCGCCACCGACGAGATCACAGAAGATGTGAGGCGACCGCCAATATTACATGGTGACCATCACATAACCCAGCTATATATAGACTATAGGACACATCGCAGGCTACTACACAGCGTTACGGAGCTCACCATCAATGAGGTGCGACAACACTATTGGGTCGTAAGGATGCGACCAACCACGAAGAAAGTACTGTCACGATGTCTTTAGTGTCGTATTCGTAAGGCACAAGCACCCGTGCTTGCGACCGGCGACCATCCGCGGACGCGCCTCGTTCAACATCAGAGGTCGTTCACATAGGTACAACGGGTTGGACTATTTCGGCCCCCTATCCACCACCGTCGGTCGCTAGCATCATAAGTGATATTTAGCTGTAGTGTGCGCACGGTTGGCGCAGTGGTTGAGCGATTGACTGCGTGTCGCGGGTTCGATTACCGCACGGAACAAATAATTTTATTGTATGACCTACAGATAGTTGTTCCGGCTCTGGGTGTTGTGTATGTGAGTTTATATGTTTGTAAACGCACCCACGATACAGGAAGAAATTCCTAGTGTGGGGCAACGTTTTTTTTTAAGAAGAAGCTCTATTTACGTGTCTCACAACCAGAGCTGTCCACCTCGAGATCGCCGCCCGCAGAGGATGTCCTACAGAAATCCATTCCGACAACGGCACCAACATGCATGGTGCCGACCGAGAGCTCCAAAAGGCCTTCTGAGAGAAGGCCAGTCGCCGAGGCATCACATGGTGCTTCATCTTTCCATCAGCACCCTTCATGGGAGGCGCCTGGGAGCGCCTAGTTCACTGCGTGGAAACCGCACTTTATACTGTACTTACAGATAAACACCAACATGAAGAGGTGTTGTCCACACTTATTTGTGAGGCAGAGTACACAGTAAATAGTCGCCCGTTGACACATGTATCAGTTGACGGTGACGACGACGACTCTATCACGCCGAACTACTTCCTACTTGGTGGGTCGGCCAGACTCCCAATCCCCGGCGTGTTCACCGAGCAAGACATCGACTGCAAGAAGATGTGGCGTTGGTCACAAATCCTGGCCGACATGTTCTGGCACCGTTGGGTGCGAAAGTACCTGCCGGAGATCCAAAACCGGCGGGAGCCCTATAGCCGCGGGCCTGACCTGCAAAGTCAAACGTCAAAGTCAAAAATATTTATTTAACTAGGCCAATAAACGGCAATTTTGAACGTCAAATAAATTTAAAATTTACAAGTAATAAAAATTGATTCTACCGTGCATTCAGAAAATAGATTGTAATGGAGAAGAACGCACAAGAAACTCTATACTTACTCTTTTTAAAAAAAGCTCTACACACTATACTACGTACAGGTATAAAGTATCAAAACGCATTAGCAGGCAAATAAATTAATTTGATAAGTAGGAACATGGTTCTCACATACTTACAAATATTGCAAACATAGGTAAAATACCTAATTCAACAACAACGGAACAGTGTGTGAGTCTATTTCTAAATAAAAAAAAAACAAATCAATGAATACAATAACTATGAATGGGAATATAAATTAACAAATTTGATTTTGTCTACACCAAAGATTGCCCTATGGAGCAGGACCAGCATGTTTCCAAGCATTCTTATCTTGAATATAGTCATCTAATTTGTAATATGCTTGTTTACAAAGAGTGCTTTTAACTAAAGTTTTAAATTTACTTTCATTTAGTTTTAATATATCACAAGGTATTTTGTTATAGAATTTAACACAGTACCCCATGAAAGTTGAATGTACTTTAGCTAGTCTGTCAGAAAGTTGATCTAACTTATCTTTATTTCTGGTATTACAATTGTGTCTATCACTGACTTTACTTAAGAGTAATTTTTTCCCTTACATAAATAATATTTTTATAAATGAATTGGCAAGAAACTGTCATAATATCAATATTTTTTAATATTAGGTGGGTGACCCCGTCCTCATTGCCGACGGCCAACTGCCTCGCAACACGTGGCCGCATCGAGACCATCTACCCTTGCTCTGATGGAGAAGTCCGGACCGCTGAGGTGCGCTCCACTGGCGGCACTCTAAAGCATCCCGTGAAGAAGCTCATTCCACTACCAAAATGAGCACAGCAGAGTTCCCGCGGCGAGTGCTGAGCGACGTGTCGCTGAGCGTCGTGGCTACGAGCGCTGCCAACGGTCGCCGCTCATCGAGCTAATGCAGCGCCGCGCCGACCAGCTGCGTGTCGACACTGCACTGCACGGCGGGAGAGATGTTCGCAACGAGGCAACACATAGCTTATAGTTTATATACTCTATTATATACTATCGTTATACATCAAATACTGTGAGTAGGAAATGTATGTAATAGCATAGGTATATAAAAAAAACTCATTTCGTTTAGACCTCCTCATAAAAGCAGGGATGCAAGTAGTGCTAGGTGTTATCTACTCACGTACCAATCGTATTGTTTACCTTACACACATTAGATTGTTAGGAAACACAATCTAGGTGTTCTAACTTACATACTCAAAGGCTATGACTGAAAAACAATACATAACAACAGTACATAGCCAGAGATATCATAGTTTCACCCTGGAAACGGTAAATATACACACTTTTCCCTGAAGTAAGTGTTTAGATAATTCATCATGAGCGATTCAGGGCTTCTAGGTAACCTAGATTACCGTCTAAACCCTAGAATTAGATAGCGTTTACGTAGTTCTAGTACATAAACACCACTTGCTTCAGATAATGTGTTTATATGAACCAGTAGAGAGGTTTTAGAGCGCTTGTTAGTGGACTCACCGCTTTCAAACATCTCTAGACCCTGAAGGGTTAGAGGATGGTTTTCTTATGGTCCACCTTCAGGAGCCGGCAGGCAGGCGCCCGGATTATTTCACTGTGCACAAGCCCTCTGGTCATCAAGCGTACCATGAAGTCCGTTAGTTTGCGAAGCAACGCAATTTTCTTTCCTTTTCGCCACTACCCGGTACCCACAGTACCAAAGGGAACACCCATCTCAAAGAAACACTCGTAGTACACACATCAGGATACCACCATTAAATTTGCCATTTCTCTGCCTCCCTAACCACACTTCTGTAAGGAGCCTAGCTCAGGTGGTTGGGAGGCAGCCCTCTAAACATGTTGCCTGGTTCCGCAAGTTTTCCCGTTTTTTTTTCACTCCAGGGTAAATACTGCTTCGAAGGTTGAAGCTACGCCCACCGGACTACCACCATAGGGTGACCCGCCATGGTGGGTGTGGATTCCACCATCAGCCGAAGTACAAATTAATTTTTATGTTAGAAATCGGTTTAGTTTTAGAAAAAAATAGCTCCTAAGATCAGAAATCAACAGATTTTCCTCTTCTCCAGCATTCTTCCTGCGAGAACTCCTCGAGGAGTATAGCTACGAATCTGGTTGAGGGTTTTTCGATAGGCCAGTTTAGGGCGATTCCAATCATATAGGTCATGCCATGATTCCTGCAGGAAGAAAGGAGGTTCTGTCGGTTTATAGCATAAGTTTGTAATGAAAATTTCTGTAAATAAAAATCTTGCGCACATGCAAAATCAAGGTCCTCGTTACGGTAAAGTTTGGTTGCACGAAGGCGCGCAGGCGCATCGAGTAATCTGTGGCCATTATTTTACATAGAAAAAATCCACGCCACTTTACGTAACGTAAACCAAGAAGAAACATCGCAAAATAGTCTTGAAAAATTAGTTTTTTATATCCTGGACCTCAAGACTTCACCTCAACACCACATAGCAAACTTCAACCAGCTCCCAGGCTCAAGCATTCTCGATGACAGCAAAACTATAGGGCGTCAACGCGCTTGAGCAGACCTTACAACCTCCAGAATACCTATCTTCCTCAAGCGATCACGTGCGCCCCGTACAATATTCACGCCTAACTTTTTGGCTATAAGCTTCACTGTGTGCGTGAGGTTTTCCAACTGGACTTCTGGTAAATTTGAAATCTCCAAGTCTGTGCATAAAAGTTGTTGGTCCCGGTTATTTAACTCTCGCTTAAGTTGAGCTAATGCCTCACTAGTTCCCGATACATTTAAAGCTGTTATTTTCTGCTCAAGCAAGCCCATTCTGCGCTCCGTGCCATCCATTCGCTTCTCATACTGACATACAAATGACCCCTTCATATGGTCAATGGTGAGTTGAGCTAAATCTGCACGAAGACTCTGAAATTCAGACTGGAAATGTTTCGGCCTCTGTTGTAACTCCGCGCGCAATTCCTCCTTGAATATAAAGTGCAATTCAGCCTGCTGCTCCTCTTTAAAATTGCTTTTAGGTGATCGATAAACCGAGAGCATTATCCTGCGTATCACCTAGTATGCTGCACCTTAAGACGCTGGTATCCATGGACTCCTCCGGCAGCATAATATTCGCCCTTCCAAGTACCGAAGCATTTTTACAGCTCGGACAAACCCAGGTGGGATTTATAAAACCCGAAAGTGGCAAGAAACCGCAAGCCCGATGAAAAAGAGCGTTGCAATTGCTGCACTTTGCGGCCTCTAGTGGCGATATAAATTTTGCGCAACCACCACACTTCGCTACGAGGTCTATGAGGTCGCGTGTAACTATTTGCGCACTTGTTAGCGATTGAACCTGCTGATTTGGTACCCCGGATTTCAATAGATGGCGCTGTGACAAATAATAACTCGTATATGGCTATCTGCCGGTTTCCTAGCTCTCAATTATCGGGCTGTTAACGTACTCGACGATTAATCGCCTGTTAACTCTTTCAGTTTCTCAAGTCCCAAATGTGACAAGCGTTTAACAATTTGTCACAATTGACAAAAATCTAGAATTAAACACATGTTACAGCAGTTTTGGGTTTCTGAGAACCTTTTTCAATGTTAATCTCTTGTCAACGAGTGTTCACTACGTAAGGTTGATTGTGCGTTGTTGACGTGTTTTGTAAGTTTAATAAATGAAAGGACACAACTGTTTCGCAGCTCTGTATTGAGGCAACTAAAAAACTTAAAACGCCCGAACATACCGCCCACCAAAAGGACCCTATGTCCTTTTACAAAAATCATTAATTGGGGTACATATCTATATTATCGTTCTAAATTTTACAACTTATTAAAGTAAACATAGTATAGGTAATAAACATTTCAAGTGGACTGTATGTAAATAAAAATAACATGCATCAAATAGTATATAAATAAGTACTGACATTTCTGTTTACTACACGATCTAATGATAAGTATAAGGTAAGTATTATGACACATCAAGTTGAGTAGCAGAGTAGCTAGCATTGAAAATAAACGAAGTATACATAGGTACATAGTTACACGCTTTGGCACGCAGGTGGCCAAGTACATATTGTTATCTCGTTTAGCTACTTGCTAAAATAAATGTAACGTATATAGCTATACATTAGTAGTTAAGTTTCTAGTCAGTCTACCTTGTTGATAAACAATATCTTCTAACATTTTACCTGTCCAAGTTACACACTTATAAAATAGTAGGTACACATATCTAAAGTTAAGTATAAAGGTAAACAAACTGTATTTCAAATAGCTTACAATTTATTGAGCTTCTTTAGGCAAGAATATTAACTTAGATAAAGCCCTTTTTAATTCACCTTGTCCCTTACACTGCACCGTAACTACTCTTACTAAATCATCCTTTCCAGGATGCAGCTCTTTGATTTTTCCTAGAAGCCATCTCGCGGGTGGCAGACAATCCTCCTTGATGATTACAATGTCTCCCACGTTAGGTGCCTGGATGGCTGATTGCCATTTAGTCCGTTGTTGCAGAGTGTGCAGATATTCAGAATACCATCTTCGCCAGAATTCTTGTGTCATTCTTTGTACTAATTGCCATCTACTTAATAGGTTGATGTTTGATGTTTCATAGTCATAATCAAGAACACTGAGTAATGGCTCACCTATTAAAAAGTGACCAGGTGTGAGTGGTGACATCGTCTCAATAGTTTTGTCCAGCTGGCACAATGGGCGGGAGTTTAGACAAGCTTCTATTTGTGTTAGCAATGTCGCCATTTCTTCATAGGTAAGTGTTGTGTTTTTGCTAACCCTCGCTAGATGTCTTTTTGCCGATTGTACTTTCCCAGAGGCCACCACAGTTTGGCATTCGCGGCGGGATAAAAGCAAGTGATGTCTATGTACTAGAATTACATAGGTGCTGTCTATTTATAGGGCCTAGATAAAATTCTAGGTCACCTAGAAGCGCTAAAATGGCTTGTATCGAATTTTCTAAACACTTACTTGAGTAAAATGTATGTATTTTTCCCTGTTTAGAGTGAAAATGTATTAAGACTGGCCATGTACTGCTATTATGTATAATTTCTCAGTCATGGCATCCAGCCATCCTATCTAGAACACCTAGACGGTGTTTCCTAACAAAACAATTATGTGTAAGGAAGCAATCTGATTGGTTGGTGAATAGAATACCTATAGCACCACCTGATACCCTGCTCAAAACGGGGGGTCTAAAATAAGTAAACAAAATATTTTTATTTCCTTAAACTTATACATCTAGGTATCATATAACTAAGGTACCTTATGTATAATTCTAACACATAAGCGCTATATGCACACTATAAACTATGTAAAAGCCCCTGAAACATGAGTTTAAAGTTATCAAAATTCTACAATAACTGGTTTTAGTATAAATATAAGGCGCCGCCATCTGACGGGTCATTGTGAACTAATCAGCCATGGGCAGCGGTTGTATTTACGGAGTTAAATACTTGTTTCTTTCCGTAATAACACAATCAGTATGCATATTAATGCTTCTAATTTATTGTTATTAAACTATATGACTCTATTACATACTGATAGACACATAAAATATAATTTTAGTGTCTCAAAAACATGAACAAAAATTAGTTACGAGCTTTACTATAAAAGGTTTTTTCACCTACCGACATCGCTTAGTATGCGATGGCGCTCTGGGGTGAGCAGACGTGTGTCTGTCAATACTATTTACATTTTACATACGACTACCTATCTAAATGGTGACGTATCGTCGCGAACAACAACAGAAAATGAAGAAAAATAATTTGGGAAAGATTTTCTAATCTAACAAGAATGAAGAGAGTGCTTGCTTATTGCCGAAGATTACTAAACAATAAAAACAAAGAAAGGTATTTGACTACAAATGAAATAAACACTATTTTACAAATTTGCATTATTTATACCGAGTAATCAACATATCACTACATTGTTGATAAACGAAGCACACAAACAAACCTTACACGGTGACACAAGTTATGATAACATACATAAGAAGCAATTATTGGATAATTAGCGTAAAATCAGCAGTAAGAAAATGCATAAGGAATTGTAAGGTTTGCATTATTAATAAAGGCAAAGTAAACAACCAGTTAATGGGTGAATTGCCAGCTGTAAGAGTGACCCCACAGAGAGCTTTCTTAAACAGTGGAGTCGACTATGCAGGACCAGTTTTAATAAGAACATCGAAAGGGCGAGGGCACCATGCTACTAAAGGGTACATCTGTCTATTTGTGTGTATGGCTACCCGTGCCATACACCTGGAAGCCGTAACAGACTTAACGTCTCAAGCATTCCTGGCTGCATTTTGGATGATGATGATACGCCATTTGTTCCCTTACAGGATGTATCGAAAACTATGCGGGTTTTCGTGGTTTCTTTGTCAGTATGGGGTAAGTATACTGATTTTCTTGAATATATTTCCTTTTCAGGTACTTCTTCTATATGACCTAAGTTTTTGTTCTATATGACCTAGGTTGTTTAGTAAATCTTCTTTCTAATTGTATCAATCTTGTTTTAGCTATTTCTCTTGTGTTTCCTTCAGTAGATTGAATACAATTTGTTTTAAACGGTAATTTCACTATAAATCTTCCTTGTTCATTTCTTGTGTATGTTTTGTGATAAATGTCTTCACATAATTGTTCTTCCTTTGTGCTCTTTCGCCTTGTAGTTGTATCTATCTCCCAGAGCGTTTTTAACATGTTATCGACATCTATCTGGTGATGCAAGACAAGAAATGAATGTTCATTTTGTGTTGTATTTATTTCTCCAAGTAATATCCATCCTAGGGTTGTTTTTTGTGCACATGGAGACCCTGGTGGACCCTTGATTAATTCTTGTTCGACTATTCTTACATATTCTTTAACACCAAGTAGCAGATCTATCGGGCCTGGCTTGTTATACTCTGGATCAGCAAGATCAAGACCCTTCAGGTGCTGCCAGTTGTGAACAGTTATTGTTTCGTGTGGTATTCTCGTGGTCAGTTGCTTGGGCATGACGTAAGCTTCGACGTGCATGTTGAATTCTGGTTTCCTTCTCGATAATATGTTTACCTGAACCATGTGTTTAATTGGTGCTTGCATAGATCCCACACCTGTTACAGTGCCTTCAATTGATTGTCTTTGAAGTTTCAATACTTGAGTTGCCTTTTCACTAATGAAGCTAGCTTGCGAACCTTGATCTACGAGAACTCTTAACAGTGTCGCATTTTTCCCATTTCCCCTTGCTTGAACTAGTGCAGTTGCTAATAAAGCTCTTCCTGTCACTCCAACACCAACATGAAGACTTGTTATAGCCTCCTTATTGTCTTCTTGTTGTTGAGGTGTCGATGGTTGTATTGGTTCTGTGGGAGCTCTGATTTGTGAAGCAAGGAATGATGACGTCTTCTACATATACGGCAAGTAACTGGTACCTTGCATTTGTAAACTGAATGACCCGGAAGCAGGCAGTTGATTACAAAGTAGTTTTTCTTGACAAAGTAGTTTTTCTTTCACATAGTTGTTACGTTGAGTAAGATCCATTTTAATAAACTCCTTACAATGGCATAAGGTATGCTTTTCACTAAAAAGTACACAGTTTTTATCCTTAACGACATTCAAGGCATGGTATGATCGCTCTTTAATTGTGCGATCTTTATTTGTCACTGGTTGTATCATTTCCAGAGTTCTAAATTTAGATTCTAAAAAACCTTTTAACTCTTCCCATGATGGCACTTCTTCGGACTTTTCCTTATAAGCAAAAGTTTCCCACTCTTTATGTGATTCTTGGTCCAACTTCTGAATCACCAGAAATATAATAATTGGATCCCAAGAATCGGTGTTAATTTTTAAGTTTTTGAGGTTATTTATGCACTCTGTCGTAGTATCTAATAATGTCTTCACGCTGTTAGCTGACTGAACGGTTATATTCTTTTGATAAAAAAGTCTTTTCAAAACAGAGAACATAATAACACGTTTGTTGCCGAATCTGCCTTATAACAATTGCCATGCTTGATCGTAATTACTGTCCGTAACTTGAATGTGTCGTAATATAATTTCAGCTTCACCGGTAACACTAGATTTTAAGTAATGTAGCTTTTGAACGTCACTGATTGATGTATTGTTGTGCACAAGTGATGTAAACATGTCCTGGTATGTAGGCCACTCCTCGTATTTTCCAGAAAAGTTTGGCAGTTGAATCCGAGGCTGTCTTACGACTGAACATTGCCCTTGAAATACTGATGAGCTTGAAGTTTCCATTGATGTTGGCTGTTGTTTGCTCAGATATCAATTAGCCGCTTTGTACATTTGCCGAGTTAATGCGGGCATTGACATGGTATATTCGTAATGTAGAGTCTTGTAGTGGAAGAAAATGATTTTTTTCATATCTTTGCCCGTATTTCGCTTCAATGGCTTGAATTCCGTAGTATACATGCATCTCGGCGACAGTGTTTTTTTTTATCAGTGACTGAATTTTCGTTATCATATGAGTCCAGATGAGAAAGTTACGAACAATTTTTTTTTTATCTTTTTGACATTAATTTAGAATTGGTACCTGAGCAAGTTGTCTTCAACATAAGTGCGCATGTATCTTGAACACTTTCAATAGCCAAATAGAATTTTTCGCATTGATGACTCAACATTGTTTGCCACATCAAACTCTTCATCTGCCATAATAACATGAAGATCGTCGCCAGATTTGCTATATTCTATAACAAAAGACATGTCATGTCATGATACCAAAACAGCTGAAGTAAGTCTTTTCTAATAGGAAAGAAGGAAGATACAGGTACATAAACCTAAACTGGAAGTCAGGGTTTTTCACTGTTGAACTGCTTAAGCCATTTTTAGAGCAAACATAAGGCCTGGCCTTATCCTAATTTATTTGGTTTCGGTGTAGCATGTCATCGTCTTCCATAAGTCTTTATTCGATCGTCGTTTTCTGTGGTAACAAATGCTTTTTTACCCGACTGCCGAAGGAGGGTAATGTGTTTATCAGTCTATGTATGTATGTATGTTTGTTCCTATGTGGCGTTCCAGAGACCAAAAGCGTTGGCCGATTTTGATGATTTATACGTCAATCGATTCGTCTTAACCCTGCAAGTGTCATAGGCTACGTTAAAATTGGACAATAGAAAAATGGCGGATTTTAGGCGCCATATTGTGGGGTCCCAAATATTTTTTTTCTTTCAAACCCAGTGTGTGGGGTATCAAAATAAAGGGTTTTAAGAGGTGATTTCAAAAATATATAATACTTATATGTTTAAATGTATCTAATTCGAAAAAACTTAACTAAAAACTTATAAATCAAAAAAGTTGAATCAAAAAATCGCTTTTGAAGCAGTCGGGTTTTTTGATTTAACTTTTTTACTCTGTTCTTTTCAATCTGATATCAACTCGACAGTTACCTTCTTTCTAACATTATGATCCTTTACACAATCTACCCATCGTTTCTTTGGTTTCCCACTACTCTTATAAACATTTGCATTCAAATACTTAAAATTTTTCGCGTACTACATATTTCTTATTCCTCCGCAATACATGCCTATTCTATGACAATTGGTTTCCAAACATGTTTTAAGCCCCTGCGACCACTTCAAAGAAACTTACCTTAGAATTTTCTTCTCCCTTCCACTCGTCAATTGCTTGTTTAACATAAAATAGAGAGTGAAAGAATACTTCTATAATATAAAAGAGTATCTGCAAGGCAAAACATATTGTTAAAAATGTGCCTGTTCTACTAAGCAATCACTCTTTTGCTTGACATACGAAGATGGTTCTAAGAAATCAAGTTCTTATCATAATTAATAATAAATAATAATAAGTTAATGCATTTATGGTATAGTACTTACAAATTGTTGGAAACAAACTTGAACGATGTTATAACACTGTAATATATCAACGAAAGTTTGGAGGACTTCTTTACAATAAGATTCGTCGCGCTCACCTTCTAATTCTTGATAATTCAAAACGTAAATATTCCATAGACGAACCTTATATTCCAATAATTTTAGAAATCGCGAGGCATAAATCGTATTTAAATCGAAAATTACCAAGAGTTCGGTCATAATTATATAAAAATAAGATAAATTAATTAGAATGCAAAAAATAATCAGAAGCGTAGTGTATAAACCCAGAGCCATGATCACTAAAATCCAATTCCAAATTATGCAGTTCTTAAAACTGTTTTCATCATTGAGTAATCTGTGCACTTTTTGAAAAGTTAGAACAAACTGGATATTACGTTTGGTTTGAATGATTCCCATCAAGGAATTAAAAGCGAAAACAAAACAGTAGTAAACGCAATCAAAATAAATGCTGAAAATCAAGCTCGTGTTTTCGAGACCATCTGTGTCACCGAACTCCGTATAGGTATAATATATATAAGAAAACACATATACTAGAGTTATAATCATTAAAACGAAATTGAAGAGACTATTTGATGTTGGAATATTATCTTTGAAGCGATATTTAGGAAAAATTAAATTCAAAGGCAGAAGCATTGACTGCACATCTTTATCAACTATATATATAGAATATTTTGGATAAATGTTTCGGTACGTGTACGTGTACATGTTTATGGAACCTTAGCACTGGGTAGGTGCCTAGTCATTGGTAAATTTACTGACAAGGCACAAATTATGATAATGATTGTTGATGTTATCAAAATTGAATATGTAAATATAATTAAATGAATGGCATAATAGTACGGGAGATACCGTGAATTTTTTTTCTTGAAAGTTATGTAAACCCCTGAAAAAATTAATTGTGCAAAATATTGCTGTACTAAAATAATTGGCGAGAAACGGTCGATATTTACAAAAAAAATACCTAGTTTACTTACTCATCTTTGCATTGCTAGAATTATGTTGACTTTACTCTTTTATTGTGTGTTAAAAGTCCTTATTAATAAATGTTTTTTTTTATTCTAATCTATTTACTCACATCTAAGAGTGTATGTAGCAGTATTGTTGTCATATTTGACCCAAATGCATCACATTATTTGACGATCGGCTTGTTTTACAACTATTGTTATTATAATAACCAAATGAAATATGAATACTCCAGACACTTTACCAACAATAAAATAATATGTATGTATCATTTGAGTGCTGTAAAACGTCTGTTTACGTTAAAAAAATGAATTAATTTCTAAATATTAGAAAAAAATATCCTGTGGAACTTGTTTCAAATCACTTTGTGGACAAAGATGTGCAGTCGATGCTATTGCCTTTGAATCTGATGCAATATATTTTGTTCTGTCCTAAATATCGAAACAAAGAAAATTCCTTCCCTAAGAAGAGACTATAAAGAATGACAGTCATTCTTTATAGTCTCTTCATAGGGAATGGCTAAGCGTTTGCAAATTTGTGTTTTGTTAGCAGCAACACGTGTGATAATGCTCTTAATTGGTGTGTGCAGTTACAAATATAAGGTTTAGCGAGCTGCACACTACAATGCCCCTGGGTGTTCACCTCCTGCGTGTTTTTGCCGTGCGCGGGTCCCATACGGAGGGATGAAGAGATCCTGGTGGTTGAGTAAGGCAGGTTGTCACCACTTTGACACAACACTCCACTTTGGCCCGGATTTCCTCTTACACGGGAGTTTGTGTGGTAGCTACCCACGATCAACCGGCTGGGGCATTCCATAAGCGGAATGTCAAGCGAGGATCGGTTTAGTGGGGCGTGCAGCCAGCGGCGCGGCGTGGGGTCTCGGGGTGAGTTGCGGCATAGTCTCGTGCCGTATACTGTCCCGTGATCTTCTCCGTCACGTCAGTTTCGTCTACTTTTCACTAAGCTGGTCCTCTATCGAATGGAGTAGCTTTGGCGTTCGCTCGTTGAATGAGCGACGTCCCCAAATGAGGGCTCCGTGGAGGGTGGAGAACTAAAAAGTTGGATCACGGTCGTCGGATGCGCTTTCACAAAACACTCCAAGGGTCGCTTCTTCAGATCGCCTTTTACAACTAACCCAAGGGTTGCGTCTCTAAATGCGCCTGAGCGAGATCCGCCTAAGGCTGCGTCCTCAGATGCACCCAACAAACACGAACAAACACAAATGCTTGGCTGCGTCCAAGGATGCGATGAGGAAGGCAACCGCAAGGGATGCATCACAGGCGACTCGAGGAGTACTGCAAATGTAGATGCGCCCAAAACACAGGTTGCGTCAACGGCTGCGATCTCCAAGAGGGATCTGGCGAATCTAGCTGAAGCCCCACTGGCAGGAACATCTGTCACTAATAATTGGCAAACAGTTTCCAACAGAAAGACATTCCACAAGGCGGTGTCGGCTACGGCTGACACACCAAAAGACAAAGCTGACACCGGCACTAAGCGCAAACTCAGCACGAGGCCTAGACATAAGAATAAACAAAAAGTCATCATGGAACCACCTGCTGTGGTGTGCTGTGTGTCGCCGACATGGCCGAGTACATCCTCTAATCTAGTTATTTTGACTGTTCCTAAAGGACCCTAGGCTGATAAAAAAATCGTTTTGCCTAAAACGCCCTACATTTAGAGTTATAGGTCGGCTACTTCTGAAGAAGTAGAATCAGTGCCCCTCCTCCGCACAGAATTATAAGGTTCGACTGATTCCTGACTTGGACACCTTTCCACCGACTATAAGTGTATTCCAAATTATGTTTGTTTTGTTATGGAATTCACTGTTATAAAATTATAGCTTGGAAGTGGTTTAGAAAGATAAAATATAACTAAAAAAAAAACTAAATTGGTACAATTAAATAAAGCTTGTGTGAGAAACCCTTAACACCTAATGAATAGAGTATTAAATCAAAGACCGAATAGTAGTCGCGGATAGTGAATATACATTCATGAATTAATACAAAAACAAGTAACTAATATAGTCGAGAGATTAAGCTCATGAAGTAACTGGAGTTGATTGGATCAACTCCCCTACGTCTGTAATGGCCCCAAAAGCGACCAACCCGTCATCATTCCCTAGTGTTTATAGCTTGTAAGAAAAAAAAATGAAACAAACTGCCCAGCCCACATTTCTGTCTGTTAGCCATGACTATATTTATTCTTTATTGTACAAGAATACATTACATTTTAATAAATTGATAATAAAATTCATGTACAAAGGCGAGCTTAACTACAAATGGATGTTTCTTCCAGCAAACCTTTGAGTGATAGAGATCATAATAGAGGGCAGTAATCCAGTGTACAATATATATACCTATAAAGTAAGATTAAACTATTTACATAATAATACATAAAATACCTACTTACGTTTATAAAGATAAATACACATATATTTAAATAATTCTAAATGTAAGGCAATAGTGATATATGAAGTTAATTAGATAAAAGGATTGCAAAGTAAAATATTTACCCAACGAATGGTCAGTGGAAGGATCGCTACGCTTGCATTGAGAAATATAGTACTTTGAATTACGTTAATGAGTTCCTTGACAATAGTCTAGATTCCCACCGTAGTGACGGGCGACCACTTTACAACAGCAGGCATGTCGTACGTGTACTGCTAGGCCTATAACGCCAGTCCTAGGAAGGACTAGCAGCGGTCCCAGCAATACGCGTTTCCCTAAACTCCAGCATGCCTTGCCCAGTTTTAAGACAGTGGACAGTTTTGTGCCTAATTGCCTCTGCCATTGAGCGAGGTATGCTACCAGAATAACTAGACGCGCACTATAATAAATAGCTCTCTTTCGACCCAATCAATCTTTATTAAAACAATACAAAACTATATAGCAAGCGTAACGTAGACTCAATCTGATGTAGGTTCCCGCAATTGCCTTGCGATACGTCGAAATGGATTAAGTCGTCACTTCACACTTCTTTAAATTCCTTAATTTCGATGATACTTTAGGGTAATTGGCAGACGTGCGACGTCAATAACGTGCTGTTTCCCCTTAAAAAATAATATTTTGCGAGACACGTTGGATGCAACGTGTCTCGCAAAATATTTTTTTTTACACTACTAACACTAGAGGTTGGCCCGAAACCCTGGTGTGATTTAACAGACTCACTCAGCTGTGCGAGCGAGCGCACGCGCAGCGAGTGTCCAGAACGAGTGGTCAGTGACCCTGTGACTTGATAATGTTGAGAAATAAAGTAAAATGTAATAGTTGTAATGTAGTGATTAACGATTTGCTTGCGTTTGTGCAAATCCAGGCAGCCCTTATGGATGAGGTTAGCATGATACGGTTATGAAACGCAGCATTTAAGGATGAAGATATAACGCTGGCAAAAGATTTACTTTTCAAGACGGTTGATTCATCCGAAAAACTAATAGACGGAAGGAGGGTAGGAGCCGAAGAGACATTAAGGATATCATTACAATGATAATGGAAGTAGATCCGGCTTTACTTCCCATTTTTCTAGCCAGAAATCTCAGCAAACTGCCACCAGTAGCGTTTGTTCACATTGACGCTACTAGGCTTCTGAGAGATCTATTAAAACTACAGGAAGAGATGGCTGTGATTAAAGAAAAGTATGTATGGACATGAAGGGAACAAGTCATGATACCTTTTTTTATTTTTATTTCTTTGCTTATCTTGCAATCAGTTTAAAACTATGAGCAGATGAGTTGAAGGAAGATTTAGCGGTTAAGAACTATTGCCCATCAGGAGCAACTCTCTTATTATTAATACGAATGTCTTTTGAGTCTGCTGACACAATCTGGTATTGTGAGTTGAGCGGCCAATTGGTTAGGGTGTCTCTCCAGTCTGGACTTGTATTTTTGAGAAAACAACCTTATTTCTTCCTTGACTATGTTCATGTGCAGGTGTTTGTGTACTTCAGCGTTGTTAATAAACCATGAAGCATTTGAAATTTGTTTTAAGATGTTGTTTTGAGTTCTCTGAATTATGCTGATATTTGAGTCACACGCGGTGCCCCACAGTTGAATGCCGTAAGTCCAGATAGGTTTTAGTATGGTCTTATAAATCAAGACTTTATTGTCTACGGACAGTTTGAAGTTTCTACCCAGGAGCCAGTGCATGCCTTTGTATCTAATGTCGAGCTCTTTTCGTTTTGATTCAATGTGCTTTCTCCATGTTAGTTGCTGATCTATGTGCATACCTAGGTACTTGACGCAGTCGCTTTGCGGGAGGTGATTAGGATCAAGTTTCACGGGTAGACATTGCTGGCGTCTAAGCGTAAAGGCGACCTGAACCGATTTCGAGGTGTTGGCACGAATCCTCCATTTGGCAAACCAGGGTTGAATTTCATCCAGACTCTCTTGAAGTATTTGCGACGCTTTGTTGGGGCAACTGCTACAAACCAGGACTGCGGTGTCATCTGCATAAGTGGCAATTGTCACTCCAGAGGTTTGCGGTAGGTCTGCCGTGAAGATAGTGTACAGTACTGGACCAAGAACTGAGCCCTGGGGTAATCCCGCTAGTATGTTATAGAAATCAGAGGTACTATTATCTTCCTTTACCTGGAATATTTTATCGGATAGTTCCGATTTCAGAATGTCGTAAAAGAAGTGTGGCAAGTGTGATTTTATATTGCATATCGACTCATCTCTCATCATACTCGACAGAGTATGGCATAAGGAACTACCCTTATGCCATACTCCATCGAAGGCCTGTTCTGGGTCAAGGAAGACTGAGGAACAGTATTGTTTAGTTTCCAAACCATTTCTGATGACGCGACACACTCCGTGAATTGGTTCTGTAGTGGCATGTTCTGGTCTGAAGCCAAACTGATGATCAGGGATGATTGACATTGACTTGAGGAGCCGGCGTAACAGAATTTTCTCAAAAAGCTTGGAAAGTACAGGCTGCAAACTAATGGGTCTATAGGATGTCATTTCTTGGGGCGGTTTTCCCGGCTTGTGAGCCATTATGATTTGACACTTTCCACAGCATAGGAAAATAACCCACTCTTAGCATACTATTGAAGATAGTTGCTAGGAAAACGATCGCTTTTTCGGAAGTTCCACGAGAACCTTTCTGTCTATGAGATCGAAACCTGGGGCTTTTTTCTCATCTAACTAATCTCCTAAGGCGATACAGGTTTAATTGGCAAATCCAGCTGGAAATCATGCTTCAGTGTATCGTCTATATCGCCATCATCTATAGTGCCGTGTCGTTTGGGACAAAAACGTTCGCGGGGTGTTCAGCGAAGGCATTTGCTTTTTCTTGGTTTGTTCTAGCCCAAAGTCTTTGTTCTAGTCGAATAGGTGTTTTGGCTGATTTTTGCTTCTGCATACTTTCCAAAGTGAGTAAGCAGTGGCGCTGGTTACAGACAGGAATTGCAAGTGTGCTTCTAAAGTAGTATCCTCTGCATCTTTGATGGCTTATTTGAGGTCCACTACAGCCTTATTGAAGGCCCGTTTACCGTCTGAATGGCGGCTATTGTGACACACCCGACGCAATCTTCGCTTTTCAAGGATCATTTAACGAATTTCCAGCGGCACTGTATTATGTCTTGGTCCACATTTATTAGCTTCATGTTTGTACTTCCAACATGTGTCCTGAATTATTTTGGTGAAATCGATAACTGCATTGTCTATATCCTCAATGTTTTTCAGAGCTGTTTTGAGCTTGAGTGTCGTATCAACAAAATTGCGGAACTCGGTCTAGTCTGTTCTGCTATTGTACAGTCTGGGACTTTTTGATGATTTAGAACAGTCGCACCAATTGTTAGAATGAAAGTTATGTGATTTGACGAGCCGTCCAAACATGATTATATGCTAAAGAAGAGGCTGTTGAGTCCCTTCATAATGAAGAAATCCAGAACATCAGGCAGTTTGTTGGGGTCCGTCGGCCAGTGGGTTAGATCGGATGTGGCGATTGTAGTCAAATGATTCACATCAATACACTTTTTGAGTTCTCTCCCTCTGTTCGTGTTTAGTCGCGAGCCCAAGTGGATATGCTTTGAGTTCCAGTCTCCTCCTGATAAAAAGCAAGGCCCAAGACTCCTCATATAAATAGTAAATTGCTCTTCTTTAATTTTGTGTTTTGTAGGACAATACACAGAAGACACGGTGATATCTCCATTATTATCAAGGATGGCTATTGAAGTTGCCTGTATATGCTCCGTGCTGAATTGGGGCAGTTCGTGATGTTTGATGGAATCTCTTATTATGACAGCTGTTCCACTGTGCGCAGTGCCATCAGGGTGATTTGTAGAGTATATGTTGTAGTTTTTATTATGATTTGACTAGTGGATGTAAAGTGTGTTTCGGATATAAGTACGAGTAGTACATCGAGGTTTATCAGGGTCTCGACTTCACTTTTGTTGGGAGATAGTCCTTTGATGTTCCAGGTGGCTATTTTGATTGTATTGATCATTTTGTGATTTTATTGACGAGCGTAGTTATGAGTCCTAAAAGGGTGCACATCTGTTGTAAGATAATGTCAATCTTTTCACTTTGTTTTAGGAACATCTCTTCCAGCTTGCTGGTGGTGTGTTGAGTGGTTTGTTCATATGACGTTTGAGTTCAGGTTCTAACATGCGGTATTGCTTTTACTGCATCTGCGTATTGTTTGCGTTGGTTCGTAGCTTCTTTGTATTTGACCTGTGAGTAAGGTTCTTCATTTCTGGTGGTGATCTGTGCGTTTTGTGGGGGTCTGCTTTTTGTAAAGTTTGGCTTTCGCGTCTTTTTGGCCAGGATTTCTTTATAGACCTCACATCCTTTGTTGCTTGCTGGCTGTCGACCTAGGCATAAGGCACAAGTGGCTGGGGAAGTGCGATCAGTCTTTGGACATTCCTTGGTGTTGTGCGATTCTGCGCATTTTAGACAACAGTAAGGTCTCATGCAGTAGTTTTTTGAGTGACCATACTGCTGACACCTTTAACACTGTACCGGGGCTGTCCTTTTCTTAGGGTCCAATAAAACAATTGCCTGATAATGAATCACTTTCACCTTCCACCACTTTTTGCTGCTTTATAATTTGGTCCCGATTGCAGATTAATGAAGAAGGTGGATGTAAGTATTTTGTCGGGACCATATCTAGAGTTTATGATTTCACCCAGTACTATGTTCCCAGTATGTTCGAATGCGTCCTTGATAGCTTGATGTGGTGTTGTGTGGTGTAAGTTTTTGATAACAAGTCTGAGATTTCTTCTATCTTTTTGATTAAAGGTATGACCTATAGATTGTGTTCTCTGATCACTGTCATTAATTGCCTATAGATATTTATGTCTTTGCTTGTAATTCTTAGCTGGTTTTTATTGATTATTTTATAAGCAAACTTAGTATTCTCAGTTACTATTTCTAGAAGCTCTGTGACTTTGTTGACATCGTCAACCCCATAAAGCATTATAGGTGGTGGTTTACTGACTTTCCTTTCCTTGGTCTGTGTGCTTGCATCGGGACTTTTTTCCACCGGTAATCCGGAATATCGGTTAGAGACCTCTACACCCTCGGGTGACAGTGGATTTTTGAGTTTTCTTTTCTTGGTGTTTCTTATAGTTGGAACTCTTTGCCAATCGGGTGGACAATTGCTGTGTTCCTTTTGGTATTCAGGTAAGTTTGAACTTTCCCTTCCTTGGCTAATGCTGACTAGAGGCTGGTCGGGTCTATGATTAGTGTTGCCCAATGAGGAGCTCCTAGGTCGCGAGATAAACAGGCTTGGGTGAAAAGCTTATTGTAATTTTTTTTTGCTGTTGCTATTGCTGCCAGACGCATTTACTATCACAGGGGCCTGGTCGCCTACCCCTGTGAAGTCTTCATCACTCATTGTATTAATATTTTTTCCTCTGAGGCAACACTTTTCCAAATGTCAAATGACATTTCGACATCCGACATTGATTATTTTATGAAATGTAGGTGGATGAAGAAAATTTTAAATCCCAGGTGTCACTCTTAAATTTTGATTACTGTTTTTGTTAGGAATCACTGATCGGTTTGAGCTGCCAATAATTGTACACAGGGGGGTTACCACAAGCTCTTAGAGTAAGATTATTTGGAGTGTGTGTAAGGGACAGATGTATATGACGTGTATACATCTGTCACTTACTCGATCTCAAAATAACCTTACTCTAAGAGCTTGTGGTCACCCCCCAGTTATCACTTTAAGAGGTTTGGTAATGTTTTAAACACAATGTCGCGGTTTTATGCGCAATATCAACATAACTTTCGGACAGTATAGTCAGTATGACTATGCGTGTTTACAGTTTGTGATGATACAAGTGATGATACCTGTTATAGGAGCATGAATGTCAATCGTAAGAGAGGAGCTGCATGTTTATTAGAAAATATTTTTTTGTAAGACAGTGGCCCAATTGGTCTAATTACTCAAGTTATTCCGGAGAAGTCAACGAACTCTGCGATCGCAAAATGTGTGCAAGGTGTGAGCGAGACATGTAACGGATACTGATACTGAACAGGTTTTGGGATGAATTCCCTAGTCCCTTCCTTTCCTTTATCTGTGTATTTAGAATTTGCCGCCAAAACGCACTGCTAATCTGCGAGTGCAGCCATGCTATTCTTTAAGAGACAGTTTCTTGGCTGTGCTCGTCGACGAGCTCGTCAGCGAGACAGTCTTGAGATCGACCGATCGTGCAGCGCTGATTCAAACGGTATTCTCTAGTGCGGTTATGGTCGTCGACGAACTCTAGGCCTGACATCGCCCGTCACAATTTCGTAGACGAATTAGGGCTTGAAACAAATTATTAAAATTAAAATCGATAAATCTCGACTGAGAGTTTTATGGACTTAAAACGTATAATATAGGCAAATTTTCAAGTATTTTAAGTAATAGAGTGAAACTACAAACGATTTCATAGTCATAAGTGTACGGGACGGACGTGATCGTCCAAGACCGACAGGCAATCAGGAGGTTGTAAGGCTCCTGCTTGAACGCGTTGACGCCCCTTGCACCTATTGTTCAGTTGTCATCTGGTAACTATGGACCTTGGAGACACTTGAAGGCTGCCAAGTAGGTTGAGGTGAAAAACGTGATGTCCAGGTTAAATAAAACTATTTGTTCATGGCCAGAAGCGATGTTCCTTCATGGTCCCCGAAGCGCAATGATGCGTGGAAATACTTTAAGTGAAATAATGGCTACGAAATGTTCACGCGCCTGCGCACTATTAAAGAGGCGAACTCGACTGCGACGAGGACCACAACTTTCCGACCGCAAAAACTTTTATTTTTCAAAAAATATACGCTAAGACTCGTAGCTTGAAACTGACAGGAACTACCCTTCCACTGGACCGATTCTGGTGAAACTTGTACTTTTGGATAGGTCTCGAGGAGACCTTCCCTCCGGTCTTTGATCCAGGTCCCTAGCCCCTACCATCAGGGAGTTCTCGTAAGGAGAATGTCGAAGAAAGGGAATTCCCGCCAGTTTGAAGCTTTACAATCGAGTTTCTCCTAAAACTAGACATGTTAGCTCTAGGGTACCAGCGAGGGACTTGGAGCCCTCCTACTGGGCCGTTGACACACATAAGTGTTACAGTTATATTCAAAACATTCAGGCGTACAGCCGCGAAATGGTGCGAGAAGTTAGCTTATGCCCCTGATCTTGGCACATAAACTCGATTCCTACTCAGACTGCTGGGTGGATTTTCAAGTTACATTCACACCCGGGTAGCCCTCGTGATGGGCTATCCCAAGGTAGAAGTCCGGTAGCTACATGTCCAACCCCCGATGAGTTATCGTTTGTTACAAGTTTGTTTACATAGCAAATCCATGTAACCTCGCACCATATCAGGTCGCTTAACTCCTCAACCACCAGAGCTAAGCTCCTTCCGGAAGTGTGGTTGGGTAGCTGGAAAACTAGGCTGTCTGACGGCGGTACCCTGATGGGTGTACCACCAGCCTTTCCGCAGCTTAAGGTGCCGGGAAGCGGCCGAATACTAAATTTTACGTCGTCTCACAGCTTTAATGTGTCTGTGTGCGTTATATACACCTATATACTAGTTTTGTGTCATGACTGAGTCTAGACGCCCGCCTGTGGGTCCACGAAGGTAATGCTTCAGACAGCATATCTATAACTGACCAGGCACCAAGTGTCCCTGGACGTAGTGACCCGTCGGCAGACGCATAGAAACGTCCATGCCGGCATACACAGACACATCACTTCAAGCAAGTGATGTCTATGTACTAGAATTACACAGGTGCTATCTATTTATAGGGCCTAGACAAAATTCTAGGTCACCTAGAAGCGCTAAATGGCTTGTATCGAATTTTCCAAACACTTACTTGAGTAAAATGTATGTATATTTCCCTTTTTAGAGTGAAAATGCACTATGACTGGCCATGTACTGCTATTATGTATAATTTCTCAGTCATGGTATCCAGCCATCCTATCTAGAACACCTAGGTGGTGTTTCCTAACAAAACAATTATGTGTAAGGAAGCAATCTGATTGGTTGGTGAATAGAATACCTATAGCACCACCTGATACCCTGCTCAAAACGGGGGGTCTAAAATAAGTAAACAAAATATTTTTATTTCCTTAAACCTATACATTTATCATATAACTAAGGTACCTTATGTATAATTCTAACACATAAGCGCTATATTCACACTATAAACTATGTAAAAGCCCCCAAAACATGAGTTTAAAGTTATCAAAATTCTACAAAAACTGGTTTTAGTATAAATATAAGGTGCCGCCCTCTTACAGGTCATTGTGAACTAAACGCTCGTTGAGGACGGTTGTTTTTTACGGAGTTAAATACTTGTTTCTTTCCGTAATAACACAATCAGTATGCATATTAAAGCTTCTAATTTATTGTTATTAGACTATATAATTCTATTACCTACTGATAGACACATAAAATATAATTTTAGTGTCTCAAAAACATGAGCAAAAATTAGTTACGAGCTTTACTATAAAAGGTTTTTTCACCTACCGACATCGCTTAGTATGCGATGGCGCTCTGGGGTGAGCAGACGTGTGTCTGTCAATACTATTTATATTTTACATATGACAACCTATCTAAAGGTGACGTATCGTCGCGAACATCTCTCCCGCCGTGCAGTGTCGCGTCGACTCGATGCTACGTTGGCGCGGCGCTGCATCAGCATTGTGAGCGGCGCACGTCGGCAGCGCTCGTGACCTCGACGCTCTGCGACACGTCGCTCAGCTCTCGCCGCTGGAACTCTGCTGCACTCATTTTGGCAAAGGAATGAGCTTCTTCACCGGACGCTTTAGAGTGCCGCCAGTGGTGCGCACCTCAGCGGTCCGGACTTCTCCATCAGGGCCAGGGTATATGGCCTCGATGCGGCCTCGCGGCCACGTGTTGCGAGGCAGCTGCCCGTCCGCGATAAGGACGGGGTCGCCCACCAGCAGGCCAGGCCCGCGGCTGTGGGGCTCCCGCCGGTTTTGGAGCTCCGGCAGGTATTCTCGCACCCACCGGCGCCAGAACATGTCGGCCAGGATTTGTGACCGACGCCACATCTTTTTGTGGTCGATGTCTTGCTCGGTGAACACGCCGGGGTTTGGGAGTCTAGCCGACCCACCAAGTAGGAAGTGGTTCGGCGTGATAGACTCGTCGTCATCGCCGTCGACTGATACATGTGTCAGCGGGCGGCTATTTACCGTGTACTCTGCCTCACAAATCAGTGTGGACAACACCTCTTCGTGTGGGTGTTTCTCTGTGAGTACGGTATACAATGCGTTTTTTACGCAGCGAACTAGACGCTCCCATGCACCTCCCATAAAGGGCGCTGATGGGGTGATGAAGCGCCAAGTGATGCCTCGGCGACTGGCCTCCTCTCGGAAGGCCTCTCGTAGCTCTCGATCGGCACCGTGCATGTTGGTGCCGTTGTCTGAGTGGATCTCAGTTGGACATCCTCTGCGGGCGGCGAAACGGCGCAGCGCTAATATTGCGCTGTCTGCGCTGAGGCTGGCGGCGATCTCGAGGTGGACAGCTCTTGTGGTGAGGCATGTAAACAGTGCTACATATCTCTTGTGATGCTGGCGACCCACGGTGACAGATAGCGGGCCGAAGTAGTCTAGCCCGGTGTACGTGAACGGCCTTTGGTGATGAGCCAGGCGCGTTCGTGGGTGGTCGCCGGTCGCTGGCACAGGTGCTTGTGCCTTACGAATACGGCACTGAAGACATTGTGCCAGTACTTTCTTGGTGGTGGGACGCATCCTTACGACCCAATAATGCTGCCGTACCTCATTTATTGTGAGTTCAGTCCCACTATGTAGTAAGCTGCGGTGTGTCCAGTCTATATAGAGCTGGGTTATATGATGGTCGCCATGTAATATTGGCGGTCGCCTTACATCTTCTGTGACCTCGTCAGTGGCGGCTATACGGCTTCTAATACGTAGTAGGCCATCTACTATTTCTATTTGCAGCGCGTGTAGCGGACTATTTTTGTCCACTATTTCATGTGCATGCAATCTAGCTATTTCTTGAGCGAACGATTGCTGCTGTGCAACTTGTACGAGTATTTTCTCGGCTTTTTGAAGAAAGCTCGCATCTATGTACTGCTTTCGGACTTCTGGCGCTATGTATGACGGCTTGGTTGCTGCAGTCGCTGTCTTCTTTTTCTTTCGCCAGTCCGTGTCCTCCTCAGCGTTTTTCCGGGTTCTTTTGTAGAACGTTTTCTCTGTCCTTTGTTTACAGAGATGTATAAAACGTAGGACGGTAGCAGTCGCACGTAATAGCCGCTCCCATCTTGAAAAGTTGACGGGATTAGGTATAGCTTCTATGAGCTTCGAAGTGTATGTATGTCTGTCTGTTATTTTCTCCAAAACAGATTTTTCTTTTTCTGTGACAGTGAGCGTTCTTTCCTCTCCTGTCTCTTCTGTGATTGGAGGTTTTTCTGATGGCCATGAAGAAGGGTCTTCATACAAAAAACTTGGGCCACAGAACCACTCGTGTTGTGAGTCAAACCTCGGCGGCACGTCACGAGTCGCTATATCGGCGATGTTCAACTTCGTGGATATCCATCGCCAATCCTCCACTTTGCTACCTTCTTCTATGGCAGCTATGCGATGAGCTACGAAGGCTTTATAGGTTCGTGCTCCTTTTCTTATCCACGACAAGACTGTTTTGCTGTCTGTCCAATACGTGACCGACGATGGATTGTTGTCGTGTTCACGTTTCACAGCTGCAGCCAGACGGGTTCCCATCACCGCTGCCTGCAGCTCGAGGCGCGGTATCGATTGTAGCTTTAATGGAGCTACTCTCGCCTTGGCCATGACTAGGCTCACCTTCTGTGTGCCTACTGCTGTGGTGGCTCGCCAATACACAGCTGCTGCATATGCCAACTCGCTTGCGTCGGTAAATACATGTATTTGTATTTCTGTGGCATCACTATAACCAGGATAACATCTTGGTATGCTGATGCCCTTGAGCTGCCGCAGGTTTTCGATCCAACTTCTCCACTGAGATGCCAGGTCAGCGTCTAATAGCTGGTCCCAATCGACGCCTCGCCTCCAAGCTTCTTGCAATATTTGTTTAGCTCGAATCGTAACAGGCGAGGCTAGTCCTAGGGGGTCGTATAACGACATAACAATTTTGAGAGCCTCTCTTTTTGTAGGGGCCTCCTTTTCTAAAATTCCTGGCGGCAGTCTTGCAAGCGTTAGGTTGAAACCTAGCGTATCTTCACTAGGTCTCCAAATCAGGCCGAGTATTTTCTCTGCGCCTACTGTATCTCCGATATTCACAACCTCAGTGCAGGTTTGTGACGGATCGATATTTTCTATCAGGCGCTTACTGTTTGATACCCATTTTGTTAGGTCAAACTTCGCCTGTTGGTGTATTTTCTTCACCATTGTCGCGACTTCTGTCGCTTCTTCGACTGTTTTATAGCTGTCCAGATAATCGTCCATATAATGGCTCTCTACTATAGCTTTCACTGCTACTGGATGCTGTTCGATGTGCTTTCTTGCGTTCCAATTTTTCGCAAAGATAGCGGTGCACGGCGAGCTTGCCGCGCCGAAAATGATGGACGTCATACGATATTCTTCTGGGGCTCCATCTCTTCTGTTGCCTCTCCATAGGTAGCGAAGTGAGTCTCGGTCTTCACTTCGTACTTTTACTTGCATGAACATCTCGGCTATGTCTCCGGAGATGGCCACGCAGTGTCTACGAAATCTCATCATGACGCCGGGCAGCGACTGCAGCAAGTCTGGTCCAGTTAGCAGGAAGTCGTTGAGTGACTTTCCTCTCGATTTTGCGGCGGCATCATGTACTATTCGAATTTTCTCTGGCTTCATGGGGTTGAAGACATCGAAATGAGGCAGGTACCAGGTTTTTCCTGGCGTGCTTGACTTGGGAGCCTTCTCAGCATATCCCTTTTCCATCAGGGAGTCCATCTGTTGTGTGTATTTCACACGAAGAGCGGGGTTTTTATCCAGCTTCTTCTCTATGGAGACTAGCCTTTTGAGTGCTGTCTCGTAACTATCGGGCATCTCTATTTTCTCGTCCCGCCATAACATAGCGGTTTCTATGTGCCCATTTCCTAACTGTCTTGTGTGACGGTTCAGTATATCTTCTGCCCTCTTCTGGGGGTCAGAAGCTGGTTGTCGTGGATTGATAGCCAACGACTCGATAGCGAAGAATTCACGGAGCTGCTCGTTCAGTTCCGCATCTTGCCTTGCGTCAACGGACTGACACCCGTTGACATAGTGCACCTGCTGGCCCAGTGTTCTGGTGTGCGCGCCGTGCAATGTCCAGCCCATCATGGTTTTCGACGCGATGGGTTGGCTTCTAGGTCCTCTGCGGACTTCAGTGGCCAACAACAAATGCCAGTTGTCTTGGCCGACGAGTATCTTTGGCACTCCAGCAGGATACGTAAGCTGCGACGTCAAGTCTCGAAGGTGCCTACAGCGGGCTACGTCTTCTTGACTGACTGCCTGTGGTGACAGGTTGAGCTTCGAAATGGTGCGCGCCTTGAAGGGCACCCTATCTCTCATACGACTTGTGAGAGTGACGGTTATACGTCTCGATAAGGGAGTGTCGATCATGGTGTTTCCAATAGCACCGATCTTCAGAGGGTCGATTGGGCCCACTGCTCCCACTCGCTGAGCGATTGCTTCGTCGATCAGCGAAACGGTGGATCCGTCGTCAAGGAGTGCGTATGTGTCTGCCTCTCCCGCCGGTCCTATTACCCGGACCGGTATCATCTTCAGGAAAGCTTGACTCGATTCAGTTCGCGAACTGGCCACCGTCTCCTGAGACTCCTTCTTCTCTTCTGGAACAGCAGGCTTCCTTGTCCTGTCTGTTTGAGGCTTCTTACCCCTATGAAGAAGTCGATGGTGCGTGGCTGTACACCCCTTATGATCACACTGCTTCTTGTTGCAAGTGTGTCCAGCACGACGTTGTCTTAGGCAGCGATAGCACAAGTTGTAATTCTTGGCTAGCTCCCATCTTTTGTCACTTGCTGCGTCTCTGAACCTTTGGCAGTCAGACGCGTAGTGACCACTTTTGTCGCAAATTCGACATTTGTTTACCGGCTTGTCGGTAGCTGTATGCGTCCGTTGTATGACGCGTTTTCCCGCTAGAGAATCCGTTTCCTTGATGTTCTCAGGCGGGGCGAATGCACTGCAGAAGTGAGCTTGCTCGGTTATGAAGTCGCTGAAGAGTGACAGATCCGGCAGCGACTGGTACTTTTCCGTGTACGTTCTGTACCATTGTACACGCAGAGAATTGGGTAGCTTCTCAGTTAGCTGGCGCACCAGCTCGGCATTGAGCAGATAGTGCCCCTTCTTGAGAGCTCGCAGAGTGACAACTCCGCTTCTGACTCGACTTGCAAAGGTGCAGATGTCCTTGGGCGACTCACTGCATTTTGGTAGCCCTCTAAGTCGGTCTGTTTCGGCCTGAGCTATTGAGTCAGGACGTCCAAACTGTAGTTCCAATTCTCTCATGATCTCATCCGGCTTTGCGTTCCCGATGAGCTCTGAGCTCACTGTCTCCAGTGCGCGACCACGCAAGCTCCTTCTGAGTCTTGCCGTGTTTTCTATGTCGCTGAAGTAGGCATGAGTTGCCTCGTAAATGGCTCGAAAAGATAGCCATTCTGTATGAGCTCCACCGAAATTCGGCAGAGTCATGATAACCTGCGACGCCGATCGGTTAGGCGTCCATGGTTCGATTTTTCTGTCGGCTAGCGACGCTATAGCGGATGTCAGCTCCGTTAGAAAAGGACGGAGTGACTCTTTCGCTTCTATTTGCCTTGGCGGCTCCACGTTGGACGGCTCTGTCCTAGGTGGTTCGATGTTAGACTTCACTTGTGGATGTTCTATATGGTCGATATGTTTCCGGGAGTCCGCTATAGCGTCGACGGCCGCAGCCGGGGTCCAATCGTCATTGTCCCCTTTGGCGACGTCATTCTCCCTCAACGGTGTGGGCTCTGGCGCCTCTTCGAGCCACGAACGGACATACTCTTCATTAGAATTTCTGTCATCCATATATTCATCCTCAGAAGCTTCTTCTTCTGCTTTTTGAAGTGCTAACTTAGCGAGTTCCAACTTTATTTTCAATAAGTCTTCACGAGCTCTTGAAATTTTCTTACGTGACCGGGTCGACTTGCTAGTTGACGGCGGTCCAGTATGTTCGATACGGGCGTCACCCCGGGTAGCCATTACTTCTCCTTGAACAAAGGTCTTATCCCGGATCCTTTGTTTTCTACCAGAAGGCTTCAGTGTTTTTTCTGAAGAATCTTCTGATTTCGATGCCTTCCTGCGTGTGCTTGGTTCCTGTGGTTCCTCCTCCTCATGTGTGGGCGTGTTGTCACCTATCTGTGACGTTGGTGGGCTTCTGACTGGTATGGACTTTTCTGTCCCTTCAGTAGTGGACGGTGAGCGTGGGGGCAGCTGATGTTGTACGCCCGCACCTGGACGCTCAATGGGGACTGTCCATGATTCAGGCCTCTTGTCCTGGGATCTGGTAGTCGGCATCCTGATTGGTTCAAAGTTTCAGTTTGAATACGCCAAGTACAAGTCCAATCTTCAACTTGTCTTCAAAACGTTGGCTCGAAACGGCTGAGTCCAATTCTAGACTTCTTCAATATGTCAGTTTGAATCGGCTGAGTCCAACTCTAGACTTCAACACGAACTGGTTGACATCTATTTTCGAGCTTCAAAACGGCTATGTCCAAACTTAATTTTTTCTTAAAAACTGCTAAGTGGTAACTCTGGGTTAAGTCCGATTTCAGTCGTCGGCTTGAAGAGGGTTCGCTTCCTTTTTCAAACTTCGAAAAGTATCTCCAAACTCCGGGTTAGTTTAAACGCCGGGTTATATCCGACCCTCTTAACTCCAGGTTATTCTTCAAACTATAAGTCGCTAGTCAGTCTTCAAAACTATAAGTTCCAAATCAGCTTCAAACTTCAATGTTGATACGTAAACAAGTTCACTATAAGACTTTCAACACAAAATGGGTAAGCACATGAGCATATGTTTTCACTGTACTTACTGTTGTCTAAGTGTCAACTTGTCCAGCAGCCTCCAAGGTTGAGCAGCCGGTCTGGTACCAATCACTGAACTGTTGGTCCAACTCTTGACGTTAGTAGTCACTTCAGACTCCAGATATCCAGGTTTGAAACTCCAGACTTCGATCGAGAGCTTCTATCTCGATAACGACTATTTGTTTTTAAACAAATTCTAAGTCGAAAATAAGCCTTCAGCTATAACGCTTCAGGAAATTTCAGCAACTATTTTTTCGTTCTATTTTATAGAACAAGTCGCCCACACGACTATTCAATATGCTTCTGTGTGTAAGCCTCTTCTTGGATAACGCTTCAGCGATAATCCTTCAGCCGTAACCCTTCAGGAATTCTATGAACGTCGTATGTTCGTTCTATCTCCTAAACGAGCTCCCAACACGCTGTTTGAAAACTCCGATTATGAGTTTCCTAGCGATAACTCTTCAGGCTATGCTATATTCCTTCAGGATACAGTTTCTGTGTAATCTTCGATTACTGTGAATTCTCAGTAAGCAGGTTACACAACAGAAACAGCTCAAAAAACCGTCTTTTCGCGACGGTAATCACACGGGAACGGTTAGCTTCTCAGGAAGCCGGTAGAACCACAGGAATAGCTCAGGAATGGCTGCTGTGTCCCAGCAAAATGGTTGTCTTCCAGGTAGTCCACGCGTGGGCCTAATCCACTCGTGCACTCTTCACGACTGTAGTCGCTCTGGAAGTTTCTACTATGAGACGATAGTACGTTGCGCCTTTTGACGACGCTAATCACCCAGTAATACGGTTGCTGACCAGTAACTGGGTTATCTCACCCAGGAAACGGGTTTCTATCGTCCCAGAGTGTACGCTATGTTTTTGACTGTTAAAGAAACATGATCTTAACCCTGACACTTGTAAGGTTTACGAGATGGAACGTCAGTATTCTTATTTCCCTGGAACTTTTCTCACGAACGCAACGCTTAGTACCCCAGTTGGCACATTTGTGTGGTGTGTAATCTTACCAGATTTATATTGAGGGTACCTTGAGATATTTGAGCATCAGTTTTCTTTGTTCTCACGAATGTTCACAGGCGTGAGCGTCAGTTTTCTTTGTTCTCAGGTACTAGTTTTCACAGGAACGATACGTTTTGACATTACCCAAGAAACAGGAATGTAACCTCAGTATATAAGGTCACTTTACATCAGGCTTGTTTGTTCTCAAGGCAGCGTTCGTGCCCCCAGGGCATCAGGTTTCTTTTTTCACAGGAATGGGACATCAGTTTTCTTTGTTCTCGGGAACAAGGCTCTTCCTTGGCCTATATTTTCACAGCGTCCGGGACATCAGTTTTCTTTGTTCTCGGGAACAAGGCTCTTCCTTGGCCTATATCTTCACAGCGTCCGCTGGTCTGGTATTTTACCCAGAAAATTCGGCTCGACAGGACCAGCAAATGGTCCGTAGGTTACCAATATACGGCTCGACAGGACCAGCAAATGGTCCGTAGGTTACCAATATACGGCTCGACAGGACCAGCAAATGTACGGGACGGACGTGATCGTCCAAGACCGACAGGCAATCAGGAGGTTGTAAGGCTCCTGCTTGAACGCGTTGACGCCCCTTGCACCTATTGTTCAGTTGTCATCTGGTAACTATGGACCTTGGAGACACTTGAAGGCTGCCAAGTAGGTTGAGGTGAAAAACGTGATGTCCAGGTTAAATAAAACTATTTGTTCATGGCCAGAAGCGATGTTCCTTCATGGTCCCCGAAGCGCAATGATGCGTGGAAATACTTTAAGTGAAATAATGGCTACGAAATGTTCACGCGCCTGCGCACTATTAAAGAGGCGAACTCGACTGCGACGAGGACCACAACTTTCCGACCGCAAAAACTTTTATTTTTCAAAAAATATACGCTAAGACTCGTAGCTTGAAACTGACAGGAACTACCCTTCCACTGGACCGATTCTGGTGAAACTTGTACTTTTGGATAGGTCTCGAGGAGACCTTCCCTCCGGTCTTTGATCCAGGTCCCTAGCCCCTACCATCAGGGAGTTCTCGTAAGGAGAATGTCGAAGAAAGGGAATTCCCGCCAGTTTGAAGCTTTACAATCGAGTTTCTCCTAAAACTAGACATGTTAGCTCTAGGGTACCAGCGAGGGACTTGGAGCCCTCCTACTGGGCCGTTGACACACATAAGTGTTACAGTTATATTCAAAACATTCAGGCGTACAGCCGCGAAATGGTGCGAGAAGTTAGCTTATGCCCCTGATCTTGGCACATAAACTCGATTCCTACTCAGACTGCTGGGTGGATTTTCAAGTTACATTCACACCCGGGTAGCCCTCGTGATGGGCTATCCCAAGGTAGAAGTCCGGTAGCTACATGTCCAACCCCCGATGAGTTATCGTTTGTTACAAGTTTGTTTACATAGCAAATCCATGTAACCTCGCACCATATCAGGTCGCTTAACTCCTCAACCACCAGAGCTAAGCTCCTTCCGGAAGTGTGGTTGGGTAGCTGGAAAACTAGGCTGTCTGACGGCGGTACCCTGATGGGTGTACCACCAGCCTTTCCGCAGCTTAAGGTGCCGGGAAGCGGCCGAATACTAAATTTTACGTCGTCTCACAGCTTTAATGTGTCTGTGTGCGTTATATACACCTATATACTAGTTTTGTGTCATGACTGAGTCTAGACGCCCGCCTGTGGGTCCACGAAGGTAATGCTTCAGACAGCATATCTATAACTGACCAGGCACCAAGTGTCCCTGGACGTAGTGACCCGTCGGCAGACGCATAGAAACGTCCATGCCGGCATACACAGACACATCACTTCAAGCAAGTGATGTCTATGTACTAGAATTACACAGGTGCTATCTATTTATAGGGCCTAGACAAAATTCTAGGTCACCTAGAAGCGCTAAATGGCTTGTATCGAATTTTCCAAACACTTACTTGAGTAAAATGTATGTATATTTCCCTTTTTAGAGTGAAAATGCACTATGACTGGCCATGTACTGCTATTATGTATAATTTCTCAGTCATGGTATCCAGCCATCCTATCTAGAACACCTAGGTGGTGTTTCCTAACAAAACAATTATGTGTAAGGAAGCAATCTGATTGGTTGGTGAATAGAATACCTATAGCACCACCTGATACCCTGCTCAAAACGGGGGGTCTAAAATAAGTAAACAAAATATTTTTATTTCCTTAAACCTATACATTTATCATATAACTAAGGTACCTTATGTATAATTCTAACACATAAGCGCTATATTCACACTATAAACTATGTAAAAGCCCCCAAAACATGAGTTTAAAGTTATCAAAATTCTACAAAAACTGGTTTTAGTATAAATATAAGGTGCCGCCCTCTTACAGGTCATTGTGAACTAAACGCTCGTTGAGGACGGTTGTTTTTTACGGAGTTAAATACTTGTTTCTTTCCGTAATAACACAATCAGTATGCATATTAAAGCTTCTAATTTATTGTTATTAGACTATATAATTCTATTACCTACTGATAGACACATACAATATAATTTTAGTGTCTCAAAAACATGAGCAAAAATTAGTTACGAGCTTTACTATAAAAGGTTTTTTCACCTACCGACATCGCTTAGTATGCGATGGCGCTCTGGGGTGAGCAGACGTGTGTCTGTCAATACTATTTATATTTTACATATGACAACCTATCTAAAGGTGACGTATCGTCGCGAACAATAAGAGTTTAAATAATTCATTTTTATGATTGCATTTTGAAGGTTGTAGATAGTTTTATGTTTGAATTTTCTGTGCTCCAAATAAATTAATGTATTACGTAAAGTAATTTTAATGAACTTCTATGAAAATTAAGAAGGGAATGACAGTGACAAAAAAGAAACAAAAATATAATAATTTAAAAGATCAAATAAAGACTATAGTGGCCTATCTAAAAATCTACGAAAGAAGGTTTATTATAAAACTAAATAGTTCCAACACTTCCCCTACTTCTGAATAGATAATAGGCCATCATAAACGTTAAACTAAACCTAATCCTTTCGTTAAACACAGATGTCTTTGCTTAGATAAAAACTTAGTTAGCACGTCAGCCTTCATTTCATTTGTGGGTACATATTCTATACTGATCATACCACTAGCAACAGTATCCCTTATAAAATGATGTCTGACATCAATGTGTTTTGTTCGCGAGTGATGAATGTTGTTTTTTGTTAGCATTTGAGCTCCCTGATTATCGCTGTAAATACAGACACCATTGTCCCAACCAAACACTTCCTTCAATAAGTTTTTGAGATATATTGATTCTTTAGCAGCATCACTAAGAGCCATATATTCGGCCTCAGTCGTTGACAAGGCTACAGTGCGCTGTTTACGAGATTCCCACAAAATAGGTCCATTTAAGTAAAATACATATCCAGTGTAGGATCTCCGGTCATTTAGACATGCGCCATAATCTGCATCAGTATATCCCGTAAGTGCTAGTGTATTTTTCTTCTGGAATTTAAGTTTAAGATTTATTGTCCCTTTCAAATAACGTAAAACTCTTTTTGCTGCATTCCAGTGGATTGTTCCAAAGTTACTGTTAAACTGGCTTAACACACTTACAGCATGTGTAATGTCTGGCCTAGTTCCTACAGACATATACATTAGAGATCCAACCAGTCTTTGATAAGGTAAATGTTGAGCACCCTCTTTCTCTTCATTTGAGGGATTCACTAATTTCAGATTAGGATCAGCGGGTGTACTAGCAGGTTTTGCATCAGTCATTGCAAAATTATCTAGTATTTTTTTAATATATTCTTCTTGATCAATGGTTATTCCATTTTCCTCTTGAATGATCCTCATTCCTACGAAATGTTTTAAGTTTCCCAAATCCTTGACCTTAAAGAATTGTTTAATATTATTTTTAAAGTTTTCTTTCATGTCAGCATTATTGCTGAGAATGCAAAAATCGTCAACAAAGATTGCGACAATTAAAATGCAAGTTCCTTTAACTTTATAATATAGACAATGATCATGTTCAGACCTTTTCATACCAAGTTGCATCATTGCTTCGTTAAGTTTGAGGTTCCACTGTCTAGGCGCTTGTTTCAGGCCGTAAAGTGCTTTCTTTAACTGGCATACCTTCCCCTTGTTGCACTCTTTGGTGAAACCCTCAGGTTGTTCCATAAAAATTTCTTCATTTAGATCACCGTTGAGAAACGCAGTTTCAACATCCATTTGATCCATTTTAATATTCCATTGTGCTGCGAAAGCAAGTAGTAATCTTACCGTTGAAAGACGTGCGACAGGTGCGAATGTTTCATCATAATCTATGCCATAAGTTTGTGTAAACCCTTTGGCTACTAATCGCGCTTTATAGCGTACGTTTTCCCCGTTTTCATTTTTCTTAATCTTGAATACCCATTTACAACGAACTGTTTTCCTATCTTTAGGTCTATCAACAAGGATCCAAGTCTCATTATTTACAAGTGAGTCATATTCGCTTTGAAGAGCTTCTTGCCATTTATTTTTATCATCAGAATAAATAGCTTCCTTATAAGTTGAAGGCATATCATCTTCTACAGCTTTGTACAGAACTATATCTTCTGGCCACTTTTTCGGGATTCTGTTTCTCAATGGATATCTCGTAACGGGTTGTGAAACTTGATTGTTTGTATTATCTGGAATCTCTGCTACACTGTCATGAAATTCCTCTTCAGTGTTGTCATTTTCAGGTACATTAAGTTCTGTGAGCTGTGTTGTTGGTGTACTTTCAGAATTTTCTTGAATTATAATAGGAATGGATTCTGTTAATTGAGTTCCAACTTTATCAACAATATTATTTTGGTAAGTAGACTTTGATTTGAACAGAAAATCGTTTTCAAAAAATTTGGCATCTCTTGTTCTGATTAGAATTTTTGGATGTTCGGGATCAACTACTCTGTATCCCTTAGTTTCAGTGCAATAACCTACAAATATGCACAGTTTGGCCTTAGCATCAAATTTCTTTCGAAGATTATTTGGTATGTGCGCATATACTCTGCATCCAAAAATACGTAAATGAGAGAGATTAACTTTTCGTCCAGTCCAGATTTCTTCAGGGGTTTTCCCTCTAATTGATTTAGTAGGTAAGCGATTTTTCAAGTAAGTCGCTGTATTAATGGCTTCTCCCCAATAAGTCTTAGGTAGACAAGATTCTGAAAGCATAGATCTTGCTTTCTCAACTAAAGTTCTGTTAACTCGTTCAGCTAAACCATTTTGCTCTGGATTGTAAAGAACACTTGTCTGGTGAACTATACCCGACTGTTTTTATTTCTTTCATTTCGGAATTCAAATATTCACCACCATTGTCAGAACGTAAAATTTTTATCTTTTTATCAGTTTGATTCTCGACTAAATTTTTAAATTCGCGAAACTTTTCTACAACTTCCGATTTTTGTTTAATTAGGTAGGTAAATGTTTTTCTAGAAAAATCGTCAGTGAAAGTCACGAAATATGAAGCACCTCCCAAAGATTGAGTACTCATAGGTCCGCAAACGTCACTGTGAATAATTTCCAGTAAATTTGACGATTTTGAATCCGACACTTTGAAAGGTTTCTTAGAAAGTTTACCTTCCACGCAAGCAATGCAATTATCTTTAATAGATCCAGCAGGTTTTGGATACTTGACCCCATGAGCTAAGTGTAATCTTAGTAATTCCATACATCTGAAGTTCAAATGACCAAGGCGTTTGTGCCATAAATCAGCTGAATTATCTTTAACTTCTGTTAAATTCGCCTGAGCAATAGGTAAATCAAGTTTGTACATACCATTGACGTTTGAGGCTGTGTATAAAACTTTTCCGTATACCTTACACGTGTCACCATCAATTATTTTTCCGCCAGATTTAGAAAAAAGTACGACATTTCCTTTCTTTACCAATGAGTTCACTGAAAGCAGGTTCGTTGACAAGTTCGGAACATGCAAAACTTCGGTAATGTTGGAAGTGTTTAGTTCTACAGTACCAATGGCATCTGAAAGAATTATTTGATCATTAGCTATTCTAATACTTTTCTTGACAGGTTCAGTATCATGTAGCCAATCACGTCTATTGGTCATATGACTCGTAGCCCCGGAATCTATAAACCAGTCATCACTCTTCACAAAAGGCGACATATTAAGAATTGGTTTACAAACAAAAGAATTTACAAAAGATTCACTAGCTTCAGAATTATCAAAATTAGAATTACTTATTGACTGATCATCAACCATAAGTGTTACCTCACAAATATCTGCCTTTTCCCCTTGTAATTTAGCTTTGAGAACTCTGCAATTTGCTTTTATATGCCCTGATTTTCGGCAGTAATTGCAAAATATGTTCTTGCTGTCTCTATTAAACTTATTATATGATATCACTAAAGCACTATCTTCACGTGTATCACTGCTGGTGGTTAGATTATGGCTGTCTTCTTTCAGAAGTGCAACAATGACATTATCTGATGTCAGTTCAGAGCCGGAATGTTCCAACGCCATGAAAAGTGGCTTAAATTGCTCAGGTAGACCACATAGCAGTATAATTGCGAGAAACGAATCATCAAATTTTTGATTTATTTGCTGTAATTGTTGATGTGTCGACATAATCTCATTTACATACATTTCCATGTTATCAATATAACGACAGTTCATTAATCTTTTCATTAACGTGAGCTTTCTAATAAGTCCGCTGTCTGCGTATGTTTTTTTTAAGTTATTCCAAGCTTCAAATGCGGATTTAGCTCCCATTATTTTAGAAAAGACTCTTTCGTGGCAGCACAAGCCAATTTTAGAGCGGGCTCTGTCATCGCAGCGTAATATTTCTTGTGAGCTATTTTCCAAAGGTGGGTGCTTCACGCAATCCCATAGTCCACAATCAATCAGCATCATTTCCATTGAAAATGCCCATGTCGTGTAGTTCGAACGTCCTTCTAATTTGTTAAAAGATGGAGTACTTACTGTGTGTGTAGTTGAAACATAGGGTAATACACTAGTATTACTTGCATTCGTATGATGAAGAGGTTTTGCACAAGAATCTCTCTCCATTTTTATTTTCGAATCTCTGTAACACACTATTATAAGGAGTTTAGACTTTTAGAGCTCTGGGCCCATAACCTGAAGGTTGTAGATAGTTTTATGTTTGAATTTTCTGTGCTCCAAGTAAAATAATGTATTACGTAAAGTAATTTTAATGAACTTCTATGAAAATTAACAAGGGAATGACAGTGACAAAAAAGAATCAAAAATATAATAATTTAAAAGATCAAATAAAGACTATAGTGGCCTATCTAAAAAATCTACGAAAGAAGGTTTATTATAAAACTAAATAGTTCCAACACATTTTAAGGCTGAATGACAACTTTGCCTATTTCGTAAGTAAAAACAACGCGCTGTGACGCTGCCAGACATGACACCCATCACAGCAAAACTTGCAAAATCGCTACCGACGGTTTTTATTTATAATTTGTTGTTCGTTTTTATTTAAAGTATTTTCAAGTTGAAAAACTGTGAAGTGCTTTCACAGCGATTGATTTTAACATAGTTCTGTGACTGTGTGAAATGTAAGTATTGCAAAATGTGACGATATTATTGTTGTCCAATAAATATATAATATGTTTATCTTTAGATAAAATATAATAGTGCTGCGTTGAAACACATTTGCAGGATGTAAACCAGGGCTATCTTGGCATAAGAACAATATGACAATGGAAAACCAGCCGAACACAAAACAATTGGTGAGGTTTTTTAGAAAAGTCTTAATAGGTATGTTATATTTTTTGTATTTCACTAATTTATTTATACATCGTATTTCAGTCTGAGGCTAGATGACCACCTGCAGTGCCTCATAGGAGAGAAGCCTCAATTGCGTCTTTATGTAATTTAGCTTAATTGTTGGTTCAGTGTAAGAAGCTCTAGATAATTAAATAGTGTTCTCATTTTTCATACCCAGGTTGGACCAAGTTGTTGGGGTTTTATTTTAAAAGAAGCCAAAAATTCAATTAACCTGCAATACATATTATATTGTATCTGCCTATAATATCTGAAACAACCATCACATCTACTCTCTTTCTTTCCTTCCTTCAGAAAGAGAGTAGATGTGATGCTGGTTTACATAGTATCCTGCTCATATTCTTACCTCTAATAGTATTTTTTTTGCATTTTTATGTTTACAGCTCCTCGTAGGCGGCGTTTGCTAACGGTACGAGGCCATCTAATCCAATGCTCATTTCTCAACAACCTTCACAAAGGCAGACACAAATGAAGCTTAACTATTGAAGAGAGGCATTTGGAAAACCAGCAACTCCTTATTTGCAACCAGTAGACGAAATTGGATATGTATAAGGAAATAAGCAAGTGGTCAAGAGAAACCTGAGCACTGCAGGATTTATGTGCATTCATCAGAAGAGGAAGTTGAATGCCTGGAACATGATTTTTCCTAAATTATAAATATAGATATTATTATAGTTTAGATTATGAGAGATGTTAAGAAATTTTAATACAAATTTAAGGGCAAGTACTGGCAAATTATCACTACTATGTGGTCTAAGTTACTTAAATTATACTTAATTAAATAGTTATAAAAGATTATAAAAAAGATACTTCAGATTAGAAACAAAAAGGGTCTATATTATAGAATAAAATTATATTACTGGAAAATTGTTTAATAAATAAATCTGAGTTTTATAATTTTGAGATTGTTTTATTAGTCAATATGTATATTATGTCTAATTATTTTTTAAGGTTGCGGGATTCCACTGGATGCAAGATGCACGCGACTGGTCAATGTGGCGACGTTTAGTGGATGTCTATGTCCAGCAGTGGACGTCATTCGGCGTATATGATGATGATGATATAGCCGGACAAATCATCACATAAAAAAAAATTATTTAATGTACTCAAATATATTTATGACATATAATTTTAACTATAGAAGCTACCAATTAACCTATGCAATTCATAGTAATATAATAAATGTGAAAGTAACCCAGTCTGATACCTTTTCACACTTAAACTGCTGAACTGATTTAAATTAAATTTGGTATGGAAACAGTTTGGTAACTATCTTATGTCCTTCATAGGATAATTTTTATTATGGAAATCTTCCATAAGGGAGTGGAAGTTTTTATAGTGAATTAAAATTGTATTGCCTTATATAAAAAATTGGCTATTCAAAGTACTAATGCTACGCAGAGGTAGTTGCGGGCAACAGCTAGTTACATAATATATAAATTCACATGAAACATAAAACGCCTGTACGCTAAGAGCTAAGTCGTTTTCCAATATGTTATTAAATGCTGAGAAAGCCTGTAACTATGGATAAAGTCTCTATCCCCAAATGTTGTTTTCAACGTTGCTAATTCTCTCACCTGTCGAGCTCTGTTAAAATCATTAATTTTCTTAATAATATAATAATAATAGCCTTTATTCAGACATCTTATACAAAAAGTTTACAAAGTTATTTATCAAAAACATTGATCTATTTGACACCTGTCTGTGTGCCTTTATAGGCAAAGGCCTCCTCCAACTGTTTCCATTTTCCTCTATCTTTAGCAACTGTTGTCCATCCACCTCCAGCTACGACCTTTATTTCATCCACCCATCTTCTTGGTGGCCTTCCTCGTTTCCGCTTAATATGCCTTGTGAACCAGTTCGTTATTGATTTAGACCATTTCTCTTTTCCTCTGATTGTGTGTCCTGTCCATCTCCATTTCAGCTTTCTGATAGTTACTGTGACATCTTTTGTTCTTGTGCAATTCTTTATATTGGTGGTTCTTACTCTATCAGAAAGTCTCTTCCCCATCATGCTTCTTTCCATTGCGTTTTTCTAGTTTATGGATATGAGTTTTATTCAGCGCCCAGGTTTGGCAGCCATATGTAAGGACAGGCAGTACGCAAGTATCGAAAAGTTTACGTTTGACAGACATGCTCATTTCAGGATTTTTCATAACTTCTTTTAAACTCCAATATTGTTTCCATGCATTACCTATACGCCTGTTGATTTCCTTAGAGGTAAGGTCCATTGGCGAGATTGTTTGACCGAGATAGATGTATTCATCTACATAATCAATATTGTTGTTGTTGTTCACGTGGATTGGTTCTTGGTTCCCGTTTGTCATGGCCTTGGTTTTTTCTGTATTCATGATTAATCCCACTTTACGACTTTCTCTATCCAGATCATTCAGCATAGCCTGTAACCCTGCGCTTGATTGAGAGATGATGATCAAATCATCTGCAAATCGCAAATGTGACAGGTATTCGCCATTAATATTTAGTCCACATTTCTCCCAATCTAATTGCCGGTACACCTCTTCCAGGACAGCAGTGAACAGTTTAGGTGATACTGGGTCACCCTGACGTACACCTCTTTCTATTCTTATTTCCTAATTATCATTATCAAAGGTAGGTGATTTCCGATGGGTGGCATTTTTATTCACGAGCGAGCGAAGCGAGTGAGTGGATAAATCGACACGAGTCGGAAATCATCTTACGTACGTGTATCATACAACATTTTACCATGCATTGTGCGAGGAAATAAATAATTTAATAAAATGAAGTTAATAAAATGGCGGGCTTATTCAAGCGCGTTCAGCATATCCACAGATTAACTAATAGTTCCTCGGGCATATCTACTGCGCATGTGTGAATAGCTGTCACATCGTAACGGAATAAGGCACGAGCAAAATATACGTTCTGCCAAACATATTTAATGAATATTTAAAATTAATTTATTGATCAAAATCTAAATCTAGAGTAATTAAAAACGCCTAAAATAAAGTATTAGTTTTATTTTACCTTTTATATGAATGATAATCTGTACATAACTAATTTTTAAAACTTTTCTCAAATAATAAAAACTCTATGCATCGGGCTGACGTTGGAGTTAAAAATTAAAAAAATACAGGAAAGTAAAAAGCACTGGTGAAAAAAAGTGACACTTTCCGCACAGTTTGGCTGCTTGGAAAACTGCTCTTTTCGAGGACATGCATTGTAATAGTAGATTAGTAGCCAAGAGCTGTAAGGCATCAATTGCAGCCCGAGATATTTAGGCGCACGAGCGCAGCGAGGGCGCCTATAGTTCGAGGGTGCAATTGATGATTACACCCGAGCTAACTATTCTGCTTTACATCTCGATTGTGAGGTAAGTAGAAAAAAACCGGCATTACAAGAATAAAACATTTAAAAAAATATTTATTTTTCAAGAACGAAATTGAGCTTCGCCGTTCGATATTTAAAATTGATGACTATTTTTTATTTTTTTTGTTCGCCCTTCTCGGGCAGGCTAAGGTCTTGGACCGTACCGCCTAATCTTCAGTGCAATTTTAACATTCCTTAGTATGCATTAGAATACGGGTGTAACAGATTCTAATAGTTTTTGGAGTATTTGGCAGCAAATTGTATCGAGTCAGCCTTCCCAGTAAGCTTTGCGGAGGTAGTCAATACTACAATAAAATTCTCCGCTCCACTATCCTGAAATCGCTTCTGCCAATGATTTCACCTATTGTCCAGTTGCGTAGACCGTTGAGACACAAAACTGCACCAATTTTGTATCACAATATCCACTAGGAATCAATTTGCAAATAATTTTTAACAACCGCTGATCTCCAGTCGAAAAAATCCCGCCAAAAACTCCTTGATGACTATTATACTCACACGAAGACAAGACTGAATAGCAAAGCGACCTCTTTGGTCATTGGGCTGAATGCATGATGTCTATTGCCAGTATGATGGTTAGATGTACGCGAACTTTTTGAAAGAAAGAAGTGTTTTTTTTTTAATTACTTACCGCCCTAGGGCTTTTCTAGCTACATTATTACCCTAGAGCGCTAATTAGTCACCTACAAGCCTCATTTGGAGGTAATAAGAACCTACTTACCGAACATGAGAGATGTAATAGTACATTACAGCAGAATCCAGTAAGTAAGCCTTCCTGGCCGAGTATGAGTTAACCGGACCGAACCGCAGGTGAGGTCCGGAGTAGTATATTATTGGGCATTCTACCCCACCTACCGTTCCTTCGGCTCACAGCTCCGTTCGCCTCAGTCACTCTCGGTGGGGTAGAATGCCCAATAACATTTTTTTGATATCGTTGGGTGGCTTATCTCAAATTCAATTCTAGTAAATACTAGTTCAGCGCCTAATTCTACTCGGTCTTTCTGTGAACGGTCGATGTCCAATCGTGAACGGTCGACTCGGTTTAGTAGTTAGTAATGCAAAGTGGTAGTACTTAGTATGGTTTGTAAAGATGTCACGTGTTTAGTGTTATTCTATTGATATGTGTTTAGTGCTTTAAACAGTGGTATGAAATACGACTGTGTATACACACACGTATACACACGTATGTATTTAATTGTGTTTGTATTAGATGTGTGTGAAATGAAGTGTGGGCATACATAGTAGAGAAATAAAAAAAAAAACATTCATTGAAATTAAACCATATTTATTACCTATTTATTTATCGTAAAAAACTGGTTTGTCGGGGAACAAAACATCTGCAGAACGTACAAAGTCCTGCAGTTTTCTCCACTGAGGACAGTCAATGTCGGCCTGGAGCTTGATTCGTACAAGTGCCTTCTTCCATAGCTCCATCGAGTCGGTGTTGCGCGCGTCGTCAGCTCGGTACACCTTGCAATCTATGTAATATTCGCCCTCGGTGTGAGCTGTGCGTCGCTCGCACCCGTTAGCCACTCGGTACACGAACAGCGACGACAGGCTTGCTTGACCAGATGATCCCTCTCCGACTTCCGCGCCTGTCTCGCGAGCCTGGCTGATACCGAATATATCACTCGTAGCTTTTTTACTGTAAAAACAAAATAACTTTTGTTTAATTTATTTATTTAAATAGTACGACCGAAGCCAATTACACTATTTAATTTTTAAACAACATACCTACTTATATGTTACCTTGTTAATTTACTAATTACAAACCCAATTATGTTGGATACTGAACTGTGTGGTCAAGAAATGATATTTAATAAGGCTTTTCAATAATCTCGATGAGTATAACACTTAAAGAAGTACTAACAGTAACGACAACAATCTAGAGATGGGTCTTACTTGCAAAATCGAGTACCAGGGCTTCCAAGTACGTTCAAGTATTTTCTATCTGGATAGGAAATTGACCCGTAATATAGTATGAATAAGGAGCATAATCGCGTTCTCAAATAAATACCTACTTAGAGACGATTGAACTTCCTACATCCATGCCAAGTCCTGTTGGAATAAAAAATACTTGCATAGGAAATTGAAACGTGACTGCCTTTAAATAAAGAGCACAATCGCGTTTACAAAGAAATACTTGCAAAGACAAACCATTAAAGTAAAAATACTTGCATACGAAATTGTGCCGTAGACTCTTACAAATAAGAAGCATGATCGCGCGACTGCCGAAGCCACGTCACGAATCAGCGAGACTCGGGCGAGCGTCGAACCCCGATGGAGCGAGTCCGAGTAGCCGTATAAAATACTTTGAAGTCTTGCAAGTATTTCGGGCGGTACCTGGTGTACGTACTTGGAAGCAAATACCTGGTGTAAAAACCTGGTCGCGTAAATACGTACCTTCCCTAACAATCGCTACACTCATGAAACTTGATGAGACAAACATAATGAAACATGTAAAAACCTATGTAATTTACTTGATGAGACAAACATAATGTGACCGACTTTTCACTATGAAATATATAGTACATCCCGAGGTGTAAAATATTATCACTTACTGTGCTATAATATACATATATTTACATCCCAAGCGTCAAATGAATGGCGAGATGTTAATATTACGTCACGAGATGTAATATATCCCATAGTCAAAAGCAGGCCTGAAACATGTAAAATAATATGTAATTTACCTGGGACGGTCCGATTTTGATTTGCGTTTTCCATTTTTTTCTGTAGGTTTACGACCAGTTTTCGTTTTTAGTTCAATGGTTGATGGAGTTTGATAGCATGAACCCTCAGAATCGGACCTGAAACAAAAAAGTGATACATACGTTAAAATAAAATAAATTGAAAAGTAGGCGGTGGTTCTGAAGTTTAGAGTCAGAAGAGTTTCGAATATTTTATACTTACATTTTTCCTTGACTTGTAATGGACTTACTCTACTTCAAGAAGAGAGCAGCGCCAGCAGGCACGATGAACTTCAACTGGTGTTGGTGATGGCGGTTGCCGACACTGACTTTACTGACTGAGTACAACAATTTACCGATCGCGGATCACGAGTGCACGACTGAAGTCCGGAGTCGCAAGTTACTTAGTTCACTTGGAATAATTGTAATGATCATAATGAAAAACGTAGTGACTTATAAGGCTGGAAATGACTAACATGAAAAGAAACTTAAAATCCTTGGGTTTTAGTGTGTGCTGGAACTTTTTTATTTGGTCGTATTTTAAACCTTCAAAAAGTGAATACTAAGCCAAATTAAAGTAGAATCAATTGCTGATACAACGAAAACACTTAGGGTTCACACACCATTTCCTTACAATTTTCATACAACGGTAGTTATATAAGCAGCGTAATGACAGCCCTGTGTAAAATAGCTGACTACCAAACATTAATTACGTTGCATCATTTCACAAATTTTATATTATATCGGAAACGCTGAAAGTTGATATGTAGCAATGGTCTTATTACAAACGCCTGATGTTGTGGAATTTTCCTGAAATTTAAAAGACGTTTTAGGTATTTCGGTAAATAAATGTTACTAATAAATATGTAATATTACAAGTTTAAATTGAAATTGTGAAACATTAAACAGGTAATTATTATTTTAATAATTAATTTATAATAATCTATTTTGATACTTAATGGTTATTTTATTTATAATTTAAATAGCAATAATTTTATTATTTTTCAGCTACACATACATTACAATTTACAATTGTACAAAGACGATGAGATTGAAGATTTATTCTTAAGGAAAATATTTAGAAGTACATAATTTTTTATCTGATAATTTCTACAAGTGCGTAAGATCAAATAATTCTCAGGTAAATATATTAAGTATGTACCTATTAAACTTTTAAGTTTTTGTTGAATTATTAACCTAAGTACATATCTAATAAATCTTTGCATCTTATTTTCAGAATAAGGCTGTATACAATATGATCAAAACAGACAAAACAACAAATGAGGAACGGGAGCTACAACTGATCAAGATTTTTATGTATAATGGTTCTAACGCATTTTCGAAGCTGTAAATCTGTATGAAAGGTAAATATAGGTATATATATTATTTTATATTGATGCTTGTAAGTAAATCGTATAATTATGTTTGTTATTTTCAGAAAAAGTTTTCTAAAAACCTTTGAAATCTTGCGAAGCGGTTTTCCCAACAAAATCAGGATAATACACAGCATTACGTTGTAGTAGTTAACTTGGAAATCAAAGTAAATAATTCAAGAAAAATAAAAGGTAAACATAACACTTAGAACTTTTCTCATCAGGGATAAGCAGAGGCATAGTATAATGTCGGACAGACTATTAAATAATGTTAACGTTATTTTCAGGAAGCATCTGTTTGACTTTTGGTTACGATTTACCACTGAGATCACACATGAATATTTGCATTTGCAATGCTAACAGGATAACAGGTCAAGGAGCTATGCTGGAAAATTGAACACAATTATATTAGACCTGTTTAGTAAATTAATAAGGTATTTATTTGTTCTCTTCAATCCATTTTTTGTATCCTGTGTTGTAATTTATTTTGTTATTGTTAGTGATATGGTATTTTCGTAAAATAACATTTAAAATTTTGGTAAATTTTAGCTTTTCCACTTTTCAGTTTCTTCATACCAAATTCAGTTAGCTGTATAACAATTTTATAATTTCATCAAAATGCCTTATTGCTCGGTTTGCGATATTTACGTAGAAAATCGTTGCTGGACCAGTCATTTACGAACTAATAAACACAAAAATAATAGTACATTGCCCATGATTGAAAATGTTGAAATCTTACGTTCATCGTTTAAAGGACGTATTATTAGCTATAGAGTTTTTGCATCCAAAGATGAAGCAAATAATTTTCCAGAAACATTTTTTTGTAATATTCGCGAACAGGTTAAATGTTTAATAGATGAATCACTTAAAAAACATAACGCAGTAAAAATTAATTTTGAACTTTTTTCTTTATTTCTATTGTATAAAAATGATTTACAAGAAATCAAATCGTTTGCCACAAAAAATTTTGCTATCCATTTTAATTATGATTTTAATACTATTTACGAAACGGTTGTGACGTCATTGATGAAAAAAATTGAAGAATTTGAGGAGAGAGACAGTGGATGGGCATTCTTGTGTACTTTACATTTAGAAGTCAATGTTAATAAGTATCAACCACTTAGTGGATCTCATTTTATAGATTTACCTAAGTTTATAAAAAACAAAAAAGCGTGCTTGAATATTCGCAATAATGATAATTATTGTTTTTTGTGGTGCATTGTGGCTGCTTTGTATCCAACCAATCAACATGCAGAGCGAGTAACATCTTATCCAAACTTTCGCGATGTTTTAAATGTTAAGAACATTTCTTTTCCCATTACTTTTTCAGATATAGTTATTTTCGAAAGAAATAATCCCTTTTTAAATATTTACGTATACGGTTTAAAAAACAATAAGCTAATAACAGGTCCTCTGTACAGATCTGAATCGCGTAAGGGTAAATCTAAGAGTATTCATCTACTATTCTTAGAAAATGATCGTTCATCCCATTATTGCCTTATCAAAGACTTGCCTCGTCTTGTTAAAACCCAAATCACAAAACACCATAGCAAATTATATTTTTGCGAAAGTTGTTTATTGTTTTTTCCTACACCTAAACAAATTGATGAACATCTGTGTGGGGGAATCGTAACTATTTTACCCGAAAAAGGCTCTGTATTACAATTTAAAAATTATGATAGAAAACAAAACATTCCATTTGTCATATACGCCGATTTCGAAACATTGCTTGAACCAACATCCATTAGTGAACCCGATACTGCAAACACAACATTTTTACAAAAACACGTGCCTGTAGCATTCGCCTATAACATTGTTTCTTCGTTAGATAATACTTTTAATGATGATGGATTTAAAAGTTATCGCGGATTTGACTGTGTTTCAAAATTTTTAGACTTTCTTTCTGCTGATGTTAAAAAGATTTACAAAATACTAACCGAAAACCAGATCATGACATTTTCAGAAGACGATGCGCGAGATTTTCAACAAGCTTATAAATGTTACATATGTGAAAACCTACTTTGGACTAATAAAGTTAGAGATCATTGTCATATAACAGGGCGATACCGTGGTGCTGCTCATAGGCATTGTAATCTACAGTATAAAATACCTAAATTCATACCGATATTTTTCCACAACTTATCAGGTTACGATTGCCATTTATTCATAAGAAACTTAGGTGAATTGCCAGGAAAGTTGAGAATTATTCCAAAGACTAAAGAACAATATATTTCATTTTCCAAATTCATACAGATTGCTGATAATGAATACGTTCAAGTGCGATTTTTAGACTCATTTAATTTTTTAGGAACTAGCTTAGACAAACTTGCGAAAACTATGCATAATGATGATTTCATCACACTACGCTCTCATTTTCCTAACAATGATCAATTCAATTTGCTTGCAAGGAAGGGAGTATATCCTTATGATTACATGACTCACTGGAAATGTTACGAAGAAACAAAATTACCTTCGAGGCATCACTTTTTCAGCGTTCTAACTAACCAAGCTATTTCAGATGAAGATTATAAACATGCTTGTTTGGTTTGGAATGAATTCAATATAAAAGATTTAGGTGAATATACTGATTTATATTTGAAAACAGATGTTCTTTTACTAACAGATATATTCCAGAAATTTCGAAAAACATGTAAACAGCATTATAAACTAGACCCTGCATTTTATATAACCGCACCTAGTTTATCATTTGACGCAATGCTATTGAAAACTGGTATTCAACTTGAACTAGTTTCTGACTTAGCCATCATACGAATGATTCAAAACGGTATTAGAGGTGGTTTGTGTATGTGCTCTCATCGCTATGCAAAAGCTAATAATAAGTACTTATCAAAATGCGATGCATCAAAACCACAATGTTTTATAGTTTATTTGGATTGCAATAACCTTTATGGTTACAGCATGTGTCAATATTTACCATATTCAGATTTTAGATTTTTAAATCAAAATGAAATAAGTAAATTACATGTTGAATGTATTGATGATAATGCGCAATGGGGTTTCATACTAGAAGTCGATCTGTTTTATCCTGAATCCTTACACAGCGATCATAATGACTTACCTTTTTGTCCTGAAAAATGCATACCACCTGGAGGTAAAACTAAAAAACTGGTTTCAAATTTATATAATAAGTATAACTATGTGATTCATTATGTGCATTTAAAAAAATGTTTGGAACACGGTTTGTTACTACGTAAAATTCATAGAGTTATCACATTTAGACAAAGTCCTTATTTAAAGCAATATATCGAATTAAATACACGACTACGTCAAAAGGCAAACAGCACATTTGAACAAGATTTCTTCAAGTTGTTAAATAATAGTGTTTTTGGAAAAACCTTGGAAAACACTGAAAAGAGAGTGTCTGTTCATTTGGTTAATCAGTGGAATGATATGAATAACAAAACCAAAAAGTCCTCCTACGCTGAGAGACTCGTAAGCAACCCATATTTTCATAGCGCCTCAGTTCTAACCGAGAACTTAGTAGCGATACAAATGAAACCAGATCAGATAATTTTAGATAAACCTATATATATTGGCTTTACCGTTTTAGAACTGTCTAAATCACATATGTACCACTTTCACTATAATTTAATCAAACCTTTTTATAAGAAAAGAGTGAAGTTATGTTATACGGACACGGATTCTTTTGTTTACGAAATATATACTAATGATTTTTATCGCGATATTAAACATCGGTTCTTGCAATACTTCGACACCAGTAATTATAGTAAAGAAAATGAATATTTGTTACCTCAAATAAATAAAAAAATTCCAGGTCTTTTCAAAGATGAAATGGGAGGAAAAGTAATTACAGATTTCGTTGGTTTAAGATCTAAACTTTACTCATTAAAAACAGAGGATAAAATAATAAAAAAAGCAAAAGGAGTGAAATCTTCTGTAGTTCGTGATCTTAGTATAACTGATTACGAAAACGTTTTATTTAATAGTAATGTAATTCGTAGACAAAATATCGTGTTTAAATCCATTAAACATGAAATATTTACGCAAAGTGTTAATAAAATTGTATTATGTAGCAACGATGATAAACGTGCGATATCTACTTGTAAGATCGCAACCAAAGCATGGGGTCATTGCTCATTTTTGAAATAAATAAATAATTAAATTTCATAATGTTTTTATAACTTTAGCTATCACTCTTCTATGTGCTACTAGAATTTAACTGCTTGAATAATAACTAGAATATGTTATATTAAATTAGTCTTAAGAAATGATCATTGGCACTTAACAAATGTACATATGTCTTAAAATGTTCTAGTGAAGTATATACTATTCTGTATCTATAGATTATAAGTATAATAAATGTTTATTAAATGAATTAAAATAGTAATTAATATTGTTTTATTTCAAACACACTATTGTATATTATTTGCATTAAAATTATGAGCGCACAGGTAACATCGCAGGGCTACGCTAGTTTACGATAACAACATACATAGATTGCATGTTAATGACCTTTAAATGCAAGCTTGCAAGTTTGCATGTTGACGTTCAAGTTCAACGCTTCAACACAATATTCGAACGACTTTTATTTAATGATTAGTCAAGGCTATTCCATCTTTATTGTTATGTAGATAAGATTTACATTCCATGTTGTGTTACGATCATAATAACGCTCGCACAAATGCTAAGTTAACAATTTTAGAGTCAACGTGACTTATAAACTTAGGGCTCGTACACACAGTCCTGTTAGTGAATAATATCTTTCAATGATTACATAAAAATCTAATACACTGATCAGATTCGTTTAGCAAATGATTGTTTATTTTATTTGATCTTAATATATTTAATTCGTACTCAATAATCTTAATAAATGTATGAAAACTATATAACCCAATACATTTATGTAGTGTATAAATTCGCTAAACGATTTAGTTCCTTGATCGTACTAAAACTTCGTTTTAAATACAAACAATATTGCTTAGTCAAACAGGTCTATGTGAACGAACCCTAACTTATAATGTTGCAATGCTTGTTTCCTGCCACGGATAATTAACTATATAAAAAGATATCTAAATTTAGGTTATTTATGAAATATTACTCGCTTTGAGTACTTGTACAGTATTATAGATATTTGATATATCAGTGAGCGTCATAATCATGTCTTCGGTGAGTAAAATACGTATTATTTTAAATCTTATTTAGAATATTATAATCTAGGTCATGATTGTTTCCCAAGAATAAGGTGCTAATCATTTGTTATCATTTTGTTTCAGATTTGCGATTCAGAAATTCTATTCAGCCAGTACGCTCAGAACCCTTACGAAGGACTTTCTGAGACGATTTGCAACGAACCCCCGCACTGCAGTCAAGTTACGAAAGAAAAGAAATCCAAACGACAGCGTCGAGAAAAGCCTTCTCATAAGAAACATCCATCAAAATCTTTCGTGATGAGTAAACTGCATCGACGCGGGATAAAACTGATCAAAATTTCAGTCATTGATTTGTGCAACAACAATACAAGTGATACTGATAGTGACAGTGAGAACGTTGTAATAAATGCACAATATATTGTCAAAGATGCTATCGATAGTGTTATGGACGAAACTGAGTCTTTAGTTAAGAAAATATCAAAATCTTTAATAGATAATGACTTTTAATAACTTTTTGTGTAAACTCGTTGATAAGAGAAATGTTACATTGTTTTTATGTAATTTAGTATAAGGTTAAATATAGTTTTGAATATTATAAACAAATAAAAGCATATTTATCATATTATAGCTTTTTATTTAAAACACCTAACCACATAAGTAGCTAAATACTTCATTTCCACGCTAAATACTTTCTTATACATAGTACATTTTTGAGCGCACATTGCTTTGAATGAGAATTACAATTTAAATTTGAATCTACATTACAGTATTTTTTATGCAAAATAGATAAATTAGGACACTGGTTTTCATCAAGTTCTGATACCTTACAATTTACACATAGATCTTTTATCCACTGCGCCTTCTCCAAGCCTTTGACAATAATATCTTTATTTTGTAAGTATGGAACGATTAAACGATGAAATTCCTTGTAGTCAATATATCCTTCATTCCAATAAATGCCTCTGTTTCTTTCTAACCATTTTACTTGGTTTTTTTCATGACTTGTTAAGTATCTGAACAAGTATGGAGGTTTAACTAAGAAGGTTTGAGTGTAATCACGGGTGGCCAGAGCTAATTCTTTTACTATAAAATTGTTGTTGAAGTCCTTAAATCCTTGAACGTCTATTAATATAGTTTCAGGATTCATGATATTTTCCTCACGGTATTGCTCAATGGCTTATACTCAACGATACAGTCGTTTAATATGAGGCAGTATGCTGAAGTTTGATCGGGTATAACCGAATCAGTTTCAATTTCCACTCTTACATCCACAACCGGACCTACTTTCAAGTTATCTGCTTGCCTGGAGCAGTCAATAACAAAAAGCGGCGCCAAGTCTTTAAATTGTTTTTCGCTTAATAAAGGTTCCGCACGGCGTCCGTAATATGACTGTTGAAATCTAGTGTATTGCTCGTATAATAAGGCAATTCTGTTATCAGCAAAATTCACATTTAGATTTTCATATGGGAAGTAGTTTGAATTGAGGTATACTCTAACATCACGAATGTGACAGTGATCGAACAGAGACATATCAGAGCTTGCATTGTTTTTCCTATTTGTCTGTAAACCGATAATAACATATCTCGGTTTCTCTATTTGCGACGAAGTTTTAATAGACCAAGTATGTTTCGTTGTTTTAGGTAAAGTCGGATATTCGTACAGGTCCCAATTTCTAAAAATCATCTGGAGTGGTCGATCTTTTTCTAACAGCTTTAGCAAACTTATTTTCTCTTTGTCTGACACTTTAACATGTGGTACACGCCAAACAATTTTATTTATCTGAACATCATCTACAACTTCACCGGTATTCAGTTTTACAGCGTTCAGGTTAGTATTGCTTCGTAACAATATCAATTCGTGTCTACTATTTATTACTACTTTCTTAAAATCTTCTGCAAATCCAAGAATGTTACAAAGTGGTATGGAAGCAGAAAAATTACCTCCATTAATATTTTTTATGCCATCAATTTTCCAACCCCATGCATAAGATATCTTTGACTCACTCTCATTCATTGACACTAATGATTTCATCGTAGTAGTCACACCAGCGTTTTTTATTTTATCTATTTCCACTCCATTTAATTCGTATCTTATATCTTGAAACAGGTAGAGAAGAAAATTATTTGTTAAAGAAATACTACTCGCTTTATCTTTTGAATCTTTTTTGGTGACGATTATAGTTCCTTCCAAATACAAAGTGCTAGCTGATGGTAGTATATACAGATCCTGTTGATTAATAGGTATGCGGATTTCATCGTTTCTGTTGAAGCTTGTTACGTAGGGTTTGTAAGAATGAAATTCAATTCCTTCAACAGTGTTGTCGTAAGTTGGAGCAGATAAAACATCTAAGATATTCATTTTAGCAAACCGATGGCTTTAAGAAATTCCTTATTATCTCTTGTTAATTTTATTTTTTTCTTAGACCGAGGTCTTATTTGCTTGATCACTTTAGTAGAACTGACATTTCCCATTGGTTGATGCACATATTTATTGTAGTCAATCATTTTTTCTTCTGAGATGTAAATATAGCTGTACTTCTTCACCGCGTAAGTTTATTAAGCGATTGTTTATATCTAATAGCCTGATATGTATACAGCTTATGATGTTTTGGTTGATTGGAAAGTATATAACGTTTTTAGGAATTTCTATAATTCTATATCCAGGTGGTACGTTGAGTGCGAATTCGTGTACAATGTGACTGGGTTTTCCGTTTATGTACGAACCACTTACAATATCACATTCTATCCTGATCACGGTCGTAGGCAAAATGTTGACTGGTAAGTCAGACACATGCCATTTATTTGCTTTTAAAATCTGTTTATTGAATCCCAATAATTTCCCAAAAGTCCCTTCTTTAGTAAAATTTATATCTTTAGTACAGTATATCAAAGTTTTTAAAGTGTTGTTATTACACTGAACTTTTATTAAACAATCTTTTATTTCCGATTTTAAATAATCGTTTATATCTTGTAATTCATAAGTACCTTCAGGTATTTCAAGGACTTCGGTAGAGCCATAATATAACTTATTGTTCGATTTGTCAATGTTGGGAATTGAATTAAATGTTGAGAAATGCAATAATGCACACTCATAATGTCCATCGAGTTGTAATGTATTAGGATAATATGTACATAAATCGGACGAGTTTCCAGTTATCGACAAGGTGAATGACATGGTGAAACTGATTGAAATAAAAGAAATACATAATATTTATAAGTATTTATTCCAAAATTCACCTAGATATTCTAAACATAAGTGTCCACAGTTTACTGTATCAAATTGTTGAAATCTAGTGTAGTTATAAAAAACATTACAATTTTTAAAGTACTGAATTAATTCCATTGGAGGTTTCAAATCCCCAAAGCTATCAAAGTATTCACAATAATTGTTTATTTTAGCATAAGCTACCCAATGCGTTCCTTCATTTCGTGAATCGTCTAAGTTGACGATAGCACATTCAAGGCGTTTTGGTGTTCTTGGTAACTGATCCTTCATATAGACTCCTCGAAAGTATGGGATGTCACGTGCATGCTCACTAATATCGATATTAGTTAAAGGACGATTAGGTAGCCTTTTATTCAGTTTTTTGATTTTATAAACAAACCTTTACCATTTTTATGCGGTTTAATGTATAAACCTTTGCCTAACTTTAATGACTCCATTGTTTTATTATGACGTTCTGTTTCCCGTAAATTTTGCTGGCTTGCTTTGTAATCATTAATAGTTTTTGCAATGCCAGCCGCACCACCAGCTAAAGTTCCTAAAGCTGATAGCCCTGCGAAAATTGGGATTAAAGGCAGAATTCCTCCGGTCTTAGGTAAAGGTATCACTCGCGGTACTCGAATTTTCGAAATGTTTGGAAATATTTTTTTTGCTGCTGAGTAAGCAACATTGATTAAAGTTTTGTTATCCCTTGGTTTCAGTTTCTTGATTTTTGATCTTATTTTCGACACGAAACTTTTAAATGTTTTAATTCCGGAACCAGATTTCAATTTGGCTTTCATAATTTTGCTTACTAACCATGAACTAACTTTTTCGCCTTTGCCAGCATCTTTCGATTTCAGTCTTTGTTTAGCCATATTTAGAAGTTGTAAATCCGCTTTGTGACGATTATGTAAGTCTGTGTGATTTGCGTATGCAATATCGTGATGCATACAAGCTTCGTCTAGTTTATTCACACCTCGATCGCCTCGCAGCAATCGCTTCTCAAGTTTTGTTCCTGGTCCACAATAGTTATATCCAGGCAAATGAAGTTCAAATGGCAAATTATTAATCACAGTATTGACTAGTCCACTGCCTTGCATATTCCAAAGAGTAATGAATGAAAAAAATCTTACAAACATGGTTATATATTATTATCTTACCCCACAATTGCATCTTTATCAATCCAACTATTTTCTTCGTTGCTTAAGCCCAGCCATTTCACATAAAGTTTCTTTCCCTTCCTTTTAAGTATCTTTTCTATCAAATAAATACCTGGATGACTAGTTTTTTGAAGTTCTTGTTCATAGAAAGATCCTCTAATAAGTTGCTTTCGATGATCTTCTATACGATATGTTACTGGTATGGTGTTATTTATCCTTTTTACAGTAAATATTTCAGTTGACCAATTTGGAGTGTAACCTTTAGCAAAAATATGTTTGTATTTGCTGATCCGAACGTTTTCACCCACTTTGAATTTAGGTTGACATCGACGTGATATAAGTTTATGGGTTTTTTGAATATTTTCTCTTATCTTTGACTTGTTCGAATGGTTTACCTCGCTTGGTTTATATTTGGTGGTATGATGTTTTGTATTATTGTAGGTCTGTAGAATAACTTTTAAGGGTAAACCTATCCATTTATAGTTTCCAATTAGACTAAAGTATTTATACATTTTATTTTTAATTGTTTTAATTACCCGTTCTACGATCGAAGCTTTCTTGGTTGAAAACGAAGAGTAGTGGTTAATATTGTAGGTCTTCATAAGCTTTTGGAATGTTTTATTATAGAATTCTGTTCCAGAATCAGTTTGTAAATTATCAGGTTTTCGATTGCTGGTAGTTAGTATTCGTTCAAATGCACGAGTAACATAAAGTTTACTTTTGAATTTTAATGGTTCTGTCCAGGCATACTTTGAGAAACAATCAATCACCACTAAAATGTAGTTATAACCCTGATTAAACCTTTGTAGATTCTGCATATCTATTAGATCAGCTTGCCATAAGTCATCTATGTCTTTTATAATAACTGAACGTCTACCAAAGTTTCTTCGTGCCGCTTTGTGTAGTTCATTAACAATTTGTTGTTTTGCCATCACGGAGCTTTTTCAAGTATTTTATTTACTTCTGCTTTGTTAGAAAAGTTATCTTCCAAATGAACTAAAACTTCAGGTGTCTTCGCTTTTAAAGTGGCTTGGACTGTTGCTTGTGCATCTTTTATGATTTGAGCACGCAACAATCCAATCATTATTTTCAGTTCCTTTATTGTGTGATCGCATTTTTGATCGACGTAATCCTTGTTCACAGCATCGTCTTTGTCTACAGGAGATCTTACTCCTCTCAATCTAGATTTTTTAAAATCATAATCACTACTTTCGGATTTTAGCAATGCATTTTCTTTGGATTCTAATAATTCAGAAAAACGCATTCGCTTATGTATATGATGTCCGAATTTATCTACATTCATCTTTAAGGTGTATTATATTTAAAGGTTTATAATAAAATGAACGGTGAAAATTGTGTATCATTTATTTATTACTTAATAATTTTACTTTCACGCAGTTCCTCAATAATAGATATAATTTCATTATCTAAGCCAGTGTTACCAGCGTCTCGAGATGCAATTAATAATTTTAACCTATCCACAAGTTCATTAGGATCGTCCCAATATACAAAATCGGTATTTTTTTTCCACATTTTTGTCAAGGGTAGCCCTTTCCCTTTTGTTTGGTTATTTTGATTAGTACTTGACAGTTTGAAAAGAGGTTTTATAACTTGCAAATATTTTTGTCCCTTATTACTTTTTATTGGTTTGCTTGGATCAAAGTCTCGACGATGTGCGTTTGTGGCAACCAACATCATTTTATAATTCTGCAAATCAGACTCTGTAACCGTGCTTAAATCTACATCCTTTTTCATTAACAATTGTTTTAGTCCAGGAGTACTTCGATATCTCTGACCAGTAACGGTGATGTAATTGTCGCTGATCGTTATGAAAGCAGAACCTAACATCAATTGTCCTCGCTCCGCTCGAACACCAAATGGAATATCTGTCAATGCTTCTGAAGATATTGACCAGGATGATGTATTACGCACTTGATTGTTCTCTTCTAATGATTGGTACGAGTCGTCAGTGTCGGTATCACATTCATTTTCTTCTGCGTCGTTGTCCCCTTCATCACTTGAAAGTCTTTTTTGCAAAGTATCGTTTTCAGCCGGAACTTTTGTTTCTTCAACTTCTTTTGTTCGTAAGAGGTCAGTTTGCTTATTGCTGTTAGCTATACAATTGAGAGACTCTGTTACAGGTCTAAAAACTGATTCCAATGCCTGCTTATTTTCAGTCTCAAAATCACGCATCTTTCGTACCTTCTTCTTGACAGCTTCTGCAGCATCGACGATTTGTTTTTTCAGTGATTTTTCCATTACGGTAGACTTTGATAGTTATCGATTAAGAGTTGGTTCAGTAATAATGATATCATGTAAGCATCATAGTCTTAAATATTTGTATTACTAATCAAAGACTACAAAAGTGTCAAATTTATTTCTATAGCATCCGTTATTTTTGTTGCAATCTTTATTAATTACAACATAATTAAAGGGTTCACTCCAAATTTTAGAACACATTTCACGAAATTCAAGCCATGTCATATCAGTGTTAACATGTTCTTCATAAACATGCCTCAAGTTAATATCATCTTGTTTGAATAATATAATTAAGTTTGCATTATCTCTTACTAACTGTTTAGGGATTTTGCTATATGTTTGATTTAGATAAAAACAGTCGATATGTTTGTGCCTTCCCATCGCGAAATAATCACGCATGTTATTTTGATTTTCGCAAGCAACGTCATCAAATATAATCACGGAATTTGGTTTTGCGTCTTGAACACTTATAACTTCCTCATTCCCTTGATATTTCTGAAGTGAGGTAGATGGTACCCGTTGTAAAACTTTTTCTAAAAAAATGTACTTAGGCTGGTGTAAGGTTTTTGAATAGACATAAACATTTTGAAACCGTAAACCATTTTCATGTATAAGAAGTCCAATAAGTAAATTTGTTTTTCCACAATTTGATGGTCCACAAATGATACATCGTACAGAATTAGGTAACAATTCTCCATGACGCAAACTAGTTTTACAATAATCATCGCAGATTGTGTTTACATGCAATGATTGTGGTTGTTTAACAAATTTCATGGCGACTGCTTGAAACGGTTACCTATATTAATAATGAGTCAATTAATGTGTTACATTAACATTTATAACATGAAAATCATTGTGGCTAGGTAACTCGAATAAATGTACGAACAACCTCACCATGGCTGTCCTTCAATATAAGATAATGTGTGTTTTCCAAATCAGATTTCACCAAATTTGCATCTGTTGGTGGAACAAATCTTCTGGTTGCTCTTTATAGCTATCTTGGTGCTTCAATGAAACGTCATACGTACATATTTTGCTGATCAGTTTGCAAATCTCGAATAGGTACCTAAATATAATCTCGCCGCTAGAATTCTTGAACTTAACACGTTTTTGAAAGCAGATTTTATTGAATCAAGCATTGTAGTTATTTATTAGTTGTGGTGATACAAAATTGAACCTTCTCACGACTAAAGTAAGAATCTAATGCAGCGGTAAATTACGGTGAGAAAGACCGAGTAGAATTAGGCGCTGAACTAGTATATACTAGAATTGAATTTGAGATAAGCCACCCAACGATATCAAAAAATGTTATTGGGCATTCTACCCCACCGAGAGTGACTGAGGCGAACGGAGCTGTGAGCCGAAGGAACGGTAGGTGGGGTAGAATGCCCAATAATATACTACTGTCCGGTTATATACGAGGCCAGGATGGCTTTCTTACTGGTTGAGGTTTGTATAATGCTTTTCTCAAAAATGAAAGAAAGTTTAACAACAAATTCGTTTAATTAATATTGAAGGTTACATTCATATTAGGGCAATTACTGATAGATATTGTGATCGATTTACCGGGGGCATTTATATTTGTTTGTTGTACATCTTGATTAACGGACTCTTTAATCCAACATGATTTATAAACTGAAATGACTAAATACAAACATAAAATCCCACACTATACTTCTACAACATTACTAAGTACAAAACGCAACGTGCATACTTTTTCTGCGTCGCGTTATGTGTCACAGACCCATAAAAAAAAAAAAAAAAAAAGTGTCACAGACAATAAAATGGATGTTTAAGGCTCCAAAATATATTATGTATCTCATAAAATGTCATACCAAAAAGAGATAGATATATATTTGGAGCCTCCCTCTAACCATGTTATAATGGCTAAACTCTAATCTGTGTCTGGTACTATGTTTTTTTTTTCTAAGCAGATCTAAAGAGGATGACCTAAACCGTGCGAAGCCATAAAAAAAAAAAGGGATGAAGGATGACCAAGTGTCCAGTAAGTAAATTACATACTTACTTACTGGACAGTAGGAGATTCCAAATTTAAAATCTCGCTTCTTACCGGACAGTTGTGAATAGTCTCCGGTAGAGTTCACTTTCTGGATACTTTTTAGAGATGTTATGTCAACATTACATACCATTTTTGAGAAAAATAATTTACGTCATTGTAATACCCTCTTCAGACCGATTTTTAAATCTGTGTATTACATAACTATTGTTATTTTATAGGTGGCTTTTTAGCGTTCCGTAGCCAAATAGCAAAAAACGGAACCCTTATAGATTCGTTATGTCTGTCAGTCTGTCTGTCCGTCCGTATGTCATGGCCACTTTTTTCCGAAACTATAAGAACTAGGCTGTTGAAACTTGGTGAGTAAATGTATTCTGTAAACCGCATTAAGATTTTCACTCAAAAAAAAAAAAACTATAAATTTTCGGGGTCCCCATACTTGAAACTGAAACTAAAATATTTTTTTCCATCATACACATACGTGTGGGGTATCTATGGATAGGTCTTCAAAAATGATATTGAGGTTTCTAATTTATTGTTTATCTAAACTGAATAGTTTGCGCGAGAGACACTTCCAAAGTGGTAAAATGTGTCCCCCCCCCCTGTAACTTCTAAAATAAGAGAATGATAAAACTAAAAAAAATATATGATGTACATTACCATGTAAACTACCACCGAAAATTGGTTTGAACGAGACTTAGTAAGTAGTTTTTTTTAATACGTCATAAATCATAAACCACAATTTTCCAAGTACGGAACCCTTCGTGCGCGAGTCCGACTCGCACTTGGCCGGTTTTTATTTAGAAGGGACAAGGAATAGAACTTATTAGTACTTAAAGAATCCACTGTATAGGGGATCGTAGTGGAAAATTGAGTGCTGTATAATCCCCTGGGGGACTGAAATAGGGGATTCTAGTGGAACGAGCGCTACAATCTGGGTTCAGGCCCGGTCACAGCACTGTATCGGCCCTTTTTAAAGTGACTGGTGATAAAAGGGTGGGACTGGAAGATACCAAAGTCACTGTACTGGTGTTGGTTGATTTCTCGAACGCCTTCAATACCGTCAGTCACGAAATCCTGTTAGCCATGCTGTCCTATTTGATGGTCTCCCCCAAAGCATTGGAATGGTTCACCTCTTACCTTCAGTCGGTTCGCGTTGGAGATTCTTCATCTCGTTGGTGTGATTTGAAAACTGGCGTTCCTCAAGGCAGCATTGTATCTTCTCTTCTGTTTTCTATTTTTATTAATTTAATTACTTCCAAACTTCAGTGTGCGTATCATCTGTATGCAGATGACCTTCAGTTGTATTGTCAAGAGATTGTCGACAATAAGTGCCAGGTGATCATCATCGGGAGTCCTCGCAGCATCGCTAAGGTGGATAGTGCAACTTTGCCACCTGTTCTGTTCAACGGTACGATTGTTCCATATAGCACTGACGTGAAGGACCTAGGCTTGCGCATCGATAGTACCCTTAACTGGCGTACTCAAGTTGCTAGTGTCAGTCAGAAGGTCACTGGAACGCTGCGGGCTATGTACCTTTTTTTGCCGTCGAACACGAAGACAATGCTTGTGCAGGCCCTAATTTTTCCTATCATCGATTATGGTGACGTGTGCTATTAAGACCTGAATGCAGATCTCCTCAACAAACTTGACTGTCTTCTAAATTACTGCATTCGATTCGTTTTCAACCTGCGTAAATATGATCATTTCTCTGCGCATCTGTCACTTTTAAAGTAATTGCCCATACGTCAACGCAGAGAGCTAAGGGCACTAACTACCTTGTTTTCATTTCTTACCTCTTCCAATACCCCTAGTTATCTAGCCCCTCAGTTTCAATATACTTGCGACAACCACAACAAAAATCATCGCTCTTCGCATAACCGTCTTCTTCAATGTCCCACTCATCGCACTGACTTCTTTCACTGTTCTTTCTTCGTTCAGTCTATCTATCTGTGAAATGCGCTTCCCCACGAAATCAGGATGGCAACCAACCGATTGGCATTCAAAGTGAAAGCTCGCGAGCACGTTCGTAAGAAGTTGGCAATAGTATCGTCACAGCGATACTGTTTTTATAATGTTTTCTTAATCTATTTGCCATTTATTGAAATAATATTATACATTTGTATTGTTACGCATGTACTTGTTAGTATTGCATTTATTACTAATGTGAAAGTTTTACATAATTTAACCACTTTATGATATCTTAAAATTTAAATGTGTGTTAAAGGGTAAAAACAATTTGACTATGTTAATTAAATATATTTGTACGCTTTTGGCCAAAACATAGAGGATCTACCTATCTGTAACATCTCGCAAATTGTTGTAATTTGACCTATGTATACAAATAAAGCATTCTGATTCTAATTCTAAATATTTAATTTCAACTTTTAACAGATGATGACAAAAAGCTATGCAAGAACGTACTGCGCTTGCATCGAGCATCATTTAGCATGATAAGTGTGTATGGCCTGTTCCACGTAGATGCTGCGTTACAATTAAGTATGTTAAATCTTCTTAGTAACTGCACTGTTATGTTGCTACAGTTTACATTTTTGTAGTTCTGGCTTGTTTTCATAAATAATTGTTATTAAGGTAAGTATTTATAATTATTGTTTTGAACTTTTACCCGAAAAAGCCACAAGGTTCTTGTCATACAGACAACGTGAGTAATAAAGAAATATAATTTATTTATTCAAACACTCACCCTATACGTTATATTGTTATGTGTAATAATGCTCTTTTAAAGTAATTAATTACGATAAACACTCATGTCGTCGTACCGAATTTGATATTTGTAGTAAATTCACTAAACAATCGTCAATCGTATCACTCGTAGCAACTGTTTAAATTGAAGAAAATGAAGAAATTACAAAATATCGAAAGAAAATATGCCGTAAATTATATTTTAGACAATGTGGTGGATAAAGATGTGCAGTCGATACTTTTGCCTTTGAATACAATGCAATATTTCAGTTTCTGTCCGAAATATCATATCAGAAGCAATTATATATATCCAAATAATATTTTATCCAATTTCGTTTCAATGATTGTAACATTGGTGTATACGATCCTAAACATTCTCTGTACTTATCTGATGGTCTTCAATAAGCACAGTCTAGGATATAGCTATTTCTCACATTATTCATGTTGTAAAGACTGTGTATTCTACTGTTTAGGTTTTGCTATGAATTTCTTGATTGGAATCTTTCAAACCAATAATCATGTTCAGTTTGTCATAACTTTTCAAAAAGTTCACAGACTACTCAACAATGATATCAGTTTTAACCATTTCATTATTTGTAGTTGGATTCTAGGAATCATGGCTCTGGCATTTTATGTGATTGTGTTCACTACCTTTATCCTACTGCTTAATATACCTTTCTATTCTCTCTATAATGGCTATCTCTTGCTTGTTTTTGATTTCAACATAATTTATGCCATGCGAGTCATTAAAATGTTGAAAAACAAAGTAATTTTATGGAATTTTCAAGTTTTAAATTCTCGAGAATCGGCAATAAAGTCCACGGAAAATTATTGCAAGAAAATATTTCAGGCTTACTTCCAAATATTAGAGTGTTATGATTACTACAAAATTGGTTATCAGCATTTCGTAAGTACTTTACTACACACTTAACTGTATTATCAATCAATAAAATGTGGCTCGTAGATTTAAAAATGTGATACGTTTTGTGCAGCTTTGTTACTAATACCTGTTACTATTTTTCTTATACCTCTATCACAATGTCTTTTAAAGCAGAATCTATTCCAATCAATAAAAATGTGGCTCGTATAATTAAAAATGTGATAGGTTTTGTGCACCTTTGTTACTCATACCTGTTACTATTTTCGTTTTACCTCTATCACAATGTCTCTCAAAGCAGAATCTATCCTTTCAATTGTTGCTGTATCAGACAAGTGTTCTTAATCATTTGTTGACATTTATTTTTCAGATACTTTACAACACTATAGAAATAGCCATTCACTCTCTGACTTACACTCAAATGGCAATTGAAACGTTTAAAGTAGGCAAATCCATGGTGAGTGCTAGGTTTGAATATAAGGTTAGATTAAATTAGGTAGCAAAATCCCCTAGTGATGGGTGACTAAAAAAAGTCAAGGCGGAGTGAATAGAAACGCCCTAGAAGTACATCATCACCATCATATCAGCCGAAAGACGTCTACTGCTGGACATAGGCCTGCCCCAAGCGTCGCCACATTTACCAGTCCCGTGCGTTTCACATGCAGCGGATCCACGCAATCTTCGCCAGGTCATCATTCCACCTAGTGGGAATCCTTCCAACGCAACGTCTTCCGTTTCGCGGTCGCCACTCCAGAACTTTTATGCCCCATCATCCATCCGATCTGCGAGCAATATGCCCTAACCATTGCCACTTAAGTTTGGCAATTCTTCGGGATATCTCGGTAACCCTGGCAGAAGTACATCATCATTATCATTATTGCAGCCGAAAGACGTTACGTACTGGGCAAAGGCCTCCCCCAGGCATCGCCACATTGACCGGTCCCATCCGTCACGTATGTAGAAGTTGATACGTGGATCTAATTGGTTATTTATTTATTTATTAAAACTCTATGAACAAGCACAAAGGCAGACTTAATGCTTAGGCATGTTCTACTAGTCGACCTTAGGGTTTTGCAGAGATGAAATAAGGCAAGTGCAACTAAATGAAAGGATAAATAGAGAAAACGATATATATTAAAAGAATATATACTTAGATACATACATGCATACATAAACAATGTTATTTAGAAATCGAAACTAACAAATCAATTCTGGGATAATTCTGCAAACTTCATGCGAATGTGCTAACGTTCCTTAAATTTGAAAGAGAACTGACTGATTGCTATCCCGATATTCTGAGGGAGCGCATTCTAAAGAGAGATTGCCTGGACAAAGAAGGACGAGTGTTTTTTTTTATTTTTTTATTTATCGATTGGCTCGCGTTTGACCATTACCTCGCCTGATGGAAAGTGATGATGAGGTCGACGGTGAAGCACGCTTGCCCAGAAAAAAATAGCCTAGATAAAACCAGAGTGGTGAGAGGTACATTGTAGAAGAGGGTTATTGGTGGAACGAAGATTTTTACTGTGAGCAGAGCAAAGGAATTGAACATGAGAAGTCGGATAAAAATGAGATGTGGGTTTATCAATAAAAAAACAGGGTAGTCAAAGCCCTCTACCCTCTACGCTGACAATTGGGTAAACATTTTAAAAGTGATCGATAAGTGGATACATGATCTTAGTTACGGAGATTGAAGACAAATCGGTTACGTTCTTCAGAAATGCTAGATGCACCATGCTCATAACGGGCGGGCGTGTGACTGGATGAATGAACGTTAACTAAGCAAAAGGAATAAGGATCTTGGCACGAGGCATTCTGTAGTATCTATATCTAATTTATTTAGATAAGTGTACGTATGTGGGGGTATTGAAATCATATATTCTTCAATATCGATTTCACTGAATACGGGGTTTTTGAAACTCACAATTTCAAGTAACTACGCTACCAGTGATCAGCTAAAGTTGCTTGATATTATGAGATTTGAAATATATTATTCTTCTTGTTACACTTACATAAAGAAACTTACGCCTTTTTCCCCTGGGCTTAAGGCAAAAAAGTACAGAATGCCACCTTTTATTACCATTATGTCTGGAAGGATTTGGGGGAGGCCTTTGCCCATCATAAGGACAGCAATTGCTAGACAAAAAAAATACATGTCGACCCAATCTCTCTCAATCACGTCTGCGGCTTTTTACTAACTAGTATCATTTGATCCTGTTAACATACTTGTTGTCATCTGAAGCCTCACTTCTTCTTTAATATTTACAAAAAAAAAATTGTCTATTTTTGCAGGAAGAAACAATCGTATTGTCACTATCCGTTTTAAGTTGGTTAGTAAAGGGTTTGATATGGCAAACAATGTTGATCCAGCAATGCGAAAAATTCTACATAGCAGTTGAAAGTGCTCAAGATACCTGCGCACTTATTCGGAAATCAACTTGCACAGGTGATTTATTTATGAGTTATGTTTAATAAAGAGGGTCCACAAACAAGATGAATTGTGTGAGCAATGACATGAAAGAATAGGAAGTGAATGATGGCATGACCGTTAATACGGGCAATTGGAAGAAGCAAACTGAATGTACTGATTATATGTACGTAAGTTAGTAAGAATTGCTTCAAATTTAATATTTTCTATTTACACTACTTGAGCTTCACTAATATAGTTCTTCTTCGTGTTGCTGGCAAAAGAGTAATTTAGTGTTTTCTGGTCCAAAACTTAGCAAAATCCACGGCATCATCGGTGGCAGCACGTAAGTCACTTTGACTGTACGTTAGTCGCGGCTACGCATTTACACTCTGCTTTTGTTCCATATACTATAACTCATGTTGTTGATGTTAATAGATCCGAATAGAGGATCTTTAATTAGACGTAATGAATGGAATAATTCATGAATATTTCTGTAGGTCATCAAAAATAAGGTATTCTATACCTTATTTTTAATCAAAAGATTTTTCATTACGCTATACTTCTCCTTTCACGATAAAGCAATTTATTACAGAAGAGGAAAAAAAGTTATGCAAGAACGTACTGCGCTTGCATCGAGCATCATTCAGCAAGTTACGTGTGTGTGGCCTTTTCGACCTGGATACTGCGTTACAATTAAGTTTGATGAGTCTTCTAACTAACTACACTGTTGTGTTGCTACAGTTTGCATTTTTGTAATCTTAGTTTCAATAAAAAAAAAATGAGTAGACAGTATTATTATTTTAGAAATAATGAGTATTTCCAAGTTCTTGCCAGCTTGTGAATGTCCCATGTTGGAAGATGCATCTCGGATCTGGTTAATTAAGTGGGACTACATAATATCTCAACCAATTAGCAGCTGGTGGAGGTGGTGAGCCACACATTTTGTCTCACCTCCTATCTTCTTTGTATTGAACTAATACCTTTGATCATAGAATGAACCTCTATGCTACTACAGACAACATCGTAGAGGGTAGCAAAGTTGAGACCCACAAAATAACTAATAAATAAATTATTGCTTTATTTTCTTATATTCACAAACACTAGCGTTTCATTAACGGCGGTGGTGCCAATATAATAATAAAAAATATTAGAAATAGAAAATAACTTTATTTGCCAAAAGAGGGGACTGAAAGTAAAATAATTAAAATAGATAAAAATATCAAAGTGCTTGCGGCTCAAAGTAATAACAAATGGGAGTTTTTTTTTTATAGAAACTTAACCTTATACTAGAAATTTCTCCCTGTATCGTGGGTGCGTTTACAAACATTTAAACTCACATAGACAAGACATCCAGATCCGGAACAACTACCTGTGGGCCATACAAATATTTTTTCCGTCCGGAAATCGAACCCTCGACACGTAGCCCAGCAACCACTACGCCAATAGTGTCGTCAAAAAAAATTTGTCTTGGGGGTGAGCTCTTAGAGCGGTATCAATTTGACCTGATTTCGCGTTTTCAAAATCAAAATCAAAATGTATTTATTCAATTAGGCCATTAAGCGGCACTTTCGAACGTCAAAAAAAATATATTGACTTTAATACTAACCTTCAGTTTCCCAGCCCAAAATCATCGGAGAACCAATGCGACAAACCGCCAAGCAAGCGCTATCCGCTGCGACTGGCTGTTGAAAATTCATTCAACCAATCACAGCAGACAACGCGCGCCCGACAACCCGCCACACCAACCCCCCGACAACTCCGAGCTGGGAAACTGGGGGTAATTGATTCTACCGTCCATTCGGAAATGTAGCTTGTTGTGGAAAAGAATGGACAAGAAACTCCACACATACTCTTTTAAAAAAAATGTGTTTTACAAGTATTTGGTTACATTATCTTGTTGAAAAAAAAATACATACATGTGAGAACGATATTAAAAAAAAAAACAAAAAAAAGTAACGCACTTAAAAGCTTCTACAGTAAAACAAACAATTAAAAATACAATAATTAGGTAATTAAAAACAGGCGGAGGCAGCTAAGTTATGACCAATCCCAACTGATGGCGCCCGTTCACGAACATGACACATGGATCGGCACCACTCAGCTCAACCATCATGAAGGGAACCGAATGATCCAACACATGTGCCACCATCAGAGAGACATTAGAGAGAGCATGACACACTATCAACTGCCAGGGCACACTGAAGTCAACGTACGACAACAAAGGTATAGCAAATGGTAGATTTACAGTTGGTACATAGTACTCACATATGTGCTGTGCAGTTATATAATATAAAAATAAATTGAGTTTATACAACACAAATACATTCATACAGTCTTCAGCAGGTCCAACAATACTTCAGAACTTTTCTGCTTATAACTTGTTATTGTGCCCTAGTGACTGTGGAGCTGGACTAGCGCTGAGCCAAGCATTTTTATCAGCGATGTAATCCCCCAACGTATAATATGCCTGCCTGCATAGTGTGCGTTTTATAAAAGTTTTGAATTTCGCCTCATTCAGTTCTAGAATGTGAGGCGGTATTTTATTGTAACATTTTATACAGTACCCCATAACAGATGACGCTACTTTGCCAGCCTGAAACCTGGTTGAATTAGTTGGTCCCTATTACTAGTAACATAACTATGTTTATCGCTGTTTTTACTAAAAAGATGTAAATTCTTTCTCACGTACATGATGTTTTCGTAAATATATTGACAAGGTACCGTCATGATGTTAATGTCCTTAAACAGTTCCCTTAGAGAATCGCGCCGGCGAAGATTGGATATCGCTCTGATGGCTCGTTTTTGCAGAATTAAAATTGACTGTAGTAATATACCGTAAGACATTATGCTATGAAAGTAACTAAAATAGACCAGCCTCGCGGTATTTACATCAGTAAATTGACGAATTTTTCTAACAGCATAAGCTGCTGAACTTAACCGCCCCGCAAGTGATATTATATGAGGACCCCATTGTAACCTTGAGTCTAGCGTGATCCCCAGGAAAACCGTTTTGTCGACGAATTCTAGCTTCTCGTTGTTTAATATAATGTCACAATCTTTTGACATTCGGCAAGGCAAATTTTACACACTTAGTTTTTTTAGCATTTAAAACTAAATTATTAGCAGTGAACCAATTCAGAACTTGCTGCAATGCATTATTTACGTCGACAACGTTACTCGCACGTCTATTTATCTTAAAAATCAAAGACGTGTCGTCAGCAAATAACACCATGTTCAGTTTGTTTTTCAATAGATGGGGTAAATCATTAATGTATACTAAAAATAAGAAAGGACCTAAAATTGAGCCTTGGGGTACCCCCATTTTCACGTTCAACCCCGACGAATGGACACCGTTTATTTGGACTAATTGCTGTCTATCATTCAAATAGGATTTTACTAAACTTAATGCTAAAAGGCCTAGCCCGTAATGCTCAAGTTTCAAAAGCAATGTTTCATGATCAACGCAATCAAACGCCTTCGACAGGTCGCAGAAAATACCTATGGCATCTTGCCCCTCCTCCAACGCATCAAAGATGTGTTTTAATAAGGTGACACCAGCGTCGGTTGTGCAATGTCCTTTGGTGAAACCATTCTGTTTCTCGTGTAGGATTTTATTCGTATTAAAATGAATGAGCATTTGATTTAGCATTATCTTTTCAAATACCTTGCTGAAAACCGGCAGCACGGACACTGGTCTATAATTATTTGTGTCTTTACTGTCCCCGGATTTAAAAAGTGGTATAACCTTACTATGTTTCATTAGATCCGGAAAGACTCCTTGATCTACACACAAATTAAAAATCAAAGCTAAGTACGGCGCTATAGTCTGAATAATGGAGGAACAAACTTTGATGGACATGCCCCAAAAATCTTCGGTCAGTTTTACCTTTATTTGCTTAAAAGCCTTTATTACTGTTATTGGGTTTATATGTGAAAAGTGAAATTCAGTCGGGCAAGCTGAAACGTTAGCGTGTAATAAACCAGAAGCGAGCGACGGCGTTGAATTTAGGGGTTCAGTAGTTTTAATTGGGATGCTGGTAAAGAAATTTACAAATTCTTGAGCAACTTCTTTGTTATCTCTAATAAGTCCATGTGTAGTCTCAAGCGTGTAATCAGAATTATTTCTTTTGTTCCTGTTTGTTTCATTGTTTATAATTTTCCAAACCGTCATAATTTTATTTTCTGCGAATTTAACCTTATTGCTAAAGTATATAGTGTCTGCGCCATACCTACGCCTGATGTTTTATAATGGCACCAAGTTGCACATTCAAGTGTTGCTATATCTAGCTTGTAATTTTTACTTACACCCGCACATTTAGATCAATTTCGTATTATAAATTTGTACACGGCTGTGTCGACATCGTTTTCCGAAATCTGAAGCATAGACTAATATATAATAGATTGATCTGAAGATTAAAACTGTTTTAAGAAGAAACTGAGGTTTTTCATTAATAAACTTCCAAATGTCCACTACTAGACATTAATTTGGCGACCGTGACAGGACAAATTAGTAAAATTCGGATCGATTACCTACGAAGAAAAGGAATTCTCATCAAAAGGAAATCTACCAAATATTCATCGTGGAGGACTACAGACGCAAGAACACTATAATAGAAGACTACTAAGCCAGCCAGGTCGGTCAGCACAACGCGCCGCGCCCAGCCTTAGCTTCTACAACGTCGAGGTTCACCGTCAGCCTGCCACGCCCGCGCCAGTTCGAGGATTACATCGACATCTGCGATCAGCTCGTGCACCTATTAGTGCCACAGCCACCAGCGAGGACCAGTGCAGCCAGAAGCAGCAGTCTCGCCTATCAGTTAAGTGGCCTTCCTATGGTTTACCCTATACCTCAACCTATTTTCCTATCAATAGGGACGCTATTTAGTACATTCCACTTGTGTATTTCATTAGTTAAACGAAGTATCTAGCTATTTTAAAGCTTATTTCAAGTAAAAAACCAGTAAATATCCTAAAATAGTAAAATAAAAAATTCATTTTCCAGTGTCAACTACCTACATAACCATTTGTAAAATTGTAAAATCATTGAAACAATACTTTGTAGGTTCGTTCTAGTAGGTAATTTGAAGCCCTAAACTTTGCCCTTCCAATGGTACATGTTACCATTCTAGTTCACGTTACTTCAAACACTTCCGGCCGACTATTTCAGATCGCCGCGTGACGCTGCCGGTTACCGCTGGCCGCGTTCGGGTGACGTTGGCGCCTCGCCACGCCGCTGCGCTGCCGCATGCCGCCGCCTGTAGACGCGCTTGCTGCCGCGTAGCTGCGTTCGGGCCCTAGGTGCCGCCGAAGGAATATCAGATAAGATTTGAAACATATAACTTATTCCTTCATTCGGCACAACTCAATCAACTACAACTATCTTTCTAAAGTCGTTTGTTGTTGTTGCTACTTTTAACTATTAATAAACAAGATGTCTATAAGCGAAGATAAAGACAGTAATCCAAAACAATTGAGGGAATTATTTGCTAAACGTAGCTCGGTCAAAGGTCGTTTAACGAAATTTAAAAAATATTTAGACGTGATATGCTCTTCAAAATTAACAAAAACCCAAGCAAAAGAGTTAGAAATTAATGTTAATAAAATACGAGCTATGTCTAGCAAATTCGATGAACTACAGGTTCAGATTGAGGTCATTAATTGCGACAATATGGACTCTGAGATTGACGAACGTGATGAAATTGAGCAGATCTTTACTTAACATCTTGCAATTGCTGAAGAGCAACTTGATAAGTATAGGAATGCTTCTCACGAATCTGACTTGCACAATTCATCACAATGTCATAACGATCAGTCATCTCAATGTCATCATGTTGAATTTAAACTACCACAAATACAAATTGCAAGGTTCGATGGCGCTTATTTCCGCTGGCTTGATTTTCGAGACACCTATTTGTCGCGCACTCCTCATATCTGAATCTTTCCTAAAGCCTTCTCTCCTTTCTAAGCACTATGCACTTCCTGGCTTTGTTCTAGTCAGAAATGACAGGACTGGCAAGGGTGGTGGTGGTGTTGCGATTTACATACGTTCTGATATACCGCACAAAATTGTAAGTGCGTATCCATCTCAGTAATCTGGGTCAGCTGAATTCCTTTGCCTTGAAATCACCTTAAATCATGCTAAAATATTACTTGCGGTATTCTACTCCCTTAACCTTCACATCAACTATTTTGACTCTCTAGAGAGGTCAATGAATAATTTATGCCCATCGTATGAGCATGTTATTTTAATGGGTGATTTTACTACATGTCTCATTAAAAATAATTCTCGCTCACAAAAAATTCGTTCTCTCCTATCTTCTTTTAATCTGGAAATTCTACCTCTTTCTGCGACCCATAACTTTCCGAACTGCACTCCCTCTCTTTTTGATCGAATGATTGTTTCTTCCCCTCACAATGTGGCTGGGTTCGGGCAGCTCACTGCAACCTTCAGTTACCATGACCTCATCTATATTTCTTACCGTATCCGGCCTCCTAAACGCAAACCTCGACTCTGTTATTTGCGCAATTATAATGGAATTGATCTGGTTGCATTAAGACGTGACGCTGATAATATCGATTGGGCTCCCGTCTTCAAAAGCACCTGTGTCGATGAAAAAGTAAATTGTTTCAATGCCAAACTATTAAGCCTTTATGACAAGCATGCACCGCGTCGGCGAATTAAAATTAAGCATGATCCTGCTCCGTGGATGACTCCTAAAATTAAAGACGCTATTGCTCGGAAGGACAAGGCGAAGAGCAGGTACAGGCATAGACCCTCGGATCAGAATCTTGCAAGTTTCAAAGATCTACGTAATCACTGCAATCTTCTGTGTCGAGATGCAAAGAGACGCTATTTCCACAAATCTCTAGTCGATCGCAAATCCTCTGACGTCTGGAGATTTCTAAAGTCTGTCGGTATCGGCAAATCACCCACTAATACCTGTAAAGATGTCGACTCTTAATAGGCACTTTTCCCTGCCACCTGTCTCTCTGGGCCCTAGTGTCAAAACTGCCACTTTGACTGAACTCTCCGAGTTGCCTTTACCGAATTGCTCAGTATTTAATTTAAACTCTGTTTCTCATGACGATGTCAAAAAATCTCTCCTAGCTATTTCCTCCTCTGCTGTTGGCCATGATAATCTGTGTTCGAGAATGATAATTCCTATTCGCCCACAACTCCTTCCTATTCTCACTCATATTGTTAATTATTCTCTATTCTCTGGCATATTTCTCTCAGCCTGGAAACAAGCACACATTATTCCACTTCCCAAAATAACCAATAATTCTTATACATACATCATACTACCTTTCCTATCTAAAGTTCTCGAGCACATCGTTCATGGTCAAATTTCCATATTTCTTTTGTCTAATGGACTTATTTGTCCTTTCCAATCTGGTTTTCGTGCGGACCACAGTACTGTAACTGCACTTCTGAAGGTCACTGATGACATCCGCAGGGCTATGGACAATAAGTCTCTAACCGTGTTAGTCCTACTTGACTTCAGTTGTGCGTTCAACTTTGTGGATTTCGACATTCTGCTTGGCATCTTGCAATCTATTAACTTCTCTTCTTCTGCATTAGCCTGGTTTGACTCATATCTTCGGGGTCGCTCTCAGTGTGTCCGCCTTGAAGAAATCTTCTCTGATTGGTGTGATCTCACTGCTGGTGTTCCTCAGGGTGGCGGTCTCTCTCCTCTTCTTTTCTCAATCTTCATAAACACTGTTACCAAGGTTATCACCTCCAACTTCCATCTTTACGCAGACGATTTGCAGTTTTATGGACACTTCCTGCTTGCAGACGCAGACTCAGCGATTAATGACATGAATCGTGACCTGGAGAGAATCAGTGAATGGGCTAAGTCTTATGGCTTATAGATTAACCCTTCCAAGTCCCAGGCCATGATCATAGGCAGTCGATGTTATCGCACTGCGCTTGACACAACTACCTTGAAACCATTATCGCTAAACGGCTCGACCATTGCTTACACCGATATGGCAAAGAATCTCGGTGTCTTAATTGACAGCAATAAAAGTAATAGTACCGTATGGTGACGGACGTAAAGAATTTCACCATCCCATATCTTCCCGTGGGTGACGGCCCGAGACCGCTAGGTCGGGCGGTAGGTAATTATAGCGCGCAAGTACATGGAGTGGCGGAGGCCTGGTGTAGGCATGATTGCCGTGTACTATTGAAATAAAACCTATGTACCTTGTACCGTATGGTGACGGACGTAAAGAATTTCACCATCCCATATCTTCCCGTGGGTGTCGTAAGAGGCGACTAAGGGAAAAACCAGAGAATGGGTAGCAGCGTTCTCTGTCCACTTTAAGAACAAACTGCGATCGCCAACCCGCCTGCCAAGCGTGGCGATTAAGGCAAACCCCCCCAAACCATGAAAAGCACAATTAAAAAACGGCCCCGAGTGCCCGGCAGCCCGTCTACCCTCGACTAGGGTAGCGGTCGAGGCGATGGCGTGGCAAGGGGTGCCAAGAATCCCCGGAGTGGACCCGGCTACCCCAATAAACACCGACGACTGGACCTGGCAACGTACAACACGCGAACACTCCAGACCGACGAGAAGATAGCTGAACTCGAGGAAGAATTGAGCAGGTTACGATGGAATATTATAGGATTATCTGAAGTCCGAAGAGAGGGGGAGGACACGATAATCCTCAAATCCGGTAACCTGCTCTATTTCCGAGAGGGTGACCGGCAGTCCCAGGGTGGTGTCGGGTTTATCGTCCACAAGTCCCTTGTGAACAACGTGGTGAAGATCGAGAGTGTGTCGACCAGGGTGGCGTACCTTATACTCAGAATATCCTCAAGATATTCGCTGAAGGTCATACAGGTTTACGCCCCAACCTCGGCACACCCCGACGACGAGGTAGAGACCATGTATGAGGATATCTCTAAAGCCATGCATGGTTTCAAAACTCACTTCACCGTTGTCATGGGGGACTTCAACGCAAAACTGGGCAAACGAGACGAGGATGAGCTGCAAGTGGGGCAATTTGGAGTTGGACGTCGGAACCACCGGGGTCACCTACTGGCCAGTTTTATGGAGAAGGAAGGCCTCTATATGATGAACTCCTTCTTCAGAAAGCGTGAGCACAGGAAGTGGACATGGCAAAGCCACGATGGTGGAACTAAAAACGAGATCGACTTCATCATGTCAACCAAGAAGCAAATGTTCAATGATGTCTCTGTGATCAATTCGGTGAAAACCGGGAGCGATCACCGTATGGTAAGAGGCACATTGAACAATCATATCAAGCTTGAAAGGTCTCGACTGATGAAGTCCACGCTCCGTCCAGCACAGATCCAGATCCAAAACCCCGAGAGCTTTCAGCTCGAACTCCAGAATCGTTTCGAGTGCCTAGGGAGCTCCGTGGACGAATACAGCGATGGGTTCGTGGAAGCTGTCCATACGGTCGGGTCTAAGTTTTTCAAGACCCGCCGAACATATAGAAATAAAAAGCTCTCTGATCCTACTCTCAAGCTAATGAAGGAGAGGCGTGAGATGATCCTGCAGTCTTCAGACGATGCGGTGAAATACCGGCAGCTAAATAGACGGATCTCAAAGTCCTTGAAAACCGACCTCCGCCGATTTAATACCGAAAGCATTAAAGATGCTATCGAGCGGAATAAGGGCTCCAAGGTCTTTGCAAGAGATCTGTCTATTGGGCAGAGCCAGCTCACAAAACTGAAGACCGATGATGGCAGGATTGTATCCGCCAAACCGGATCTTCTGAGGGAGATCGAGAGTTTCTATGGGCAGTTGTACACGTCAACCAGTAAACCCGTTGCGAATCTAGCAAACGACCCAAGAGCTAGATTGACCCGACACTATACCGAAGATATCCCGGACGTCAGCCTGTACGAGATTAGGATGGCTCTGAAACAGCTTAAAAACAACAAGGCGCCGGGTGACGACGGAATCACTGCTGAACTCCTGAAGGCAGGTGGAAAACCGGTCCTTAAGGCCCTTCGGAAGCTGTTTGATTCCGTCATACTCGAGGGCAAAACGCCACAGGCTTGGTGCAAGGGTGTGGTGGTCCTCTTCTTCAAAAAGGGTGACAATGCCCGACTGAAGAACTATAGGCCCATCTCACTTCTTAGCCATGTCTACAAGTTGTTTTCAAGAGTCATCACGAATCGTCTCGCGCGCAGGTTTGACGATTTCCAGCCTCCCGAACAAGCCGGATTCCGAAAAGGCTTTAGCACCGTAGACCACATACATACGCTGCGGCAGGTTATACAGAAGACCGAAGAGTATAACCTGCCTCTCTGCTTAGTGTTTGTGGACTACGAGAAAGCCTTCGATTCGATCGAGACTTGGGCTGTACTGCAGTCTCTCCAACGGTGCCAGATCGACTACCGGTACATTGAGGTGTTGAAGTGTTTGTACAGAAACGCCACCATGTCAGTCCGTCTTCAGGATCAGACCTCGAAACCAATATTTCTCCAGCGTGGCGTGAGACAGGGAGATGTCATTTCTCCGAAACTGTTCACTGCTGCGCTGGAGGATGTATTCAAGGTTCTGGACTGGAGGGGCCTAGGCATCAATGTTAATGGCGAGTACATCACTCACCTTCGGTTTGCCGACGATATAGTGGTCATGGCTGAGACCATGGAGAGCCTCAATACAATGCTCGATGACCTCAGTAGAGCTTCCGAAAGAGTGGGTCTGAAAATGAACATGGACAAAACCAAGGTGATGTTGAATGCCCATGTTACACCCACTCCTATCAAGGTTGGAGGCTCTACACTCGAAGTTGTGGACGACTATGTCTACCTGGGACAAACGATCCAGTTGGGTAGGGCCAACTTCGAGAGAGAGATCAACCGTCGAATCCGACTCGGCTGGGCAGCGTTCGGGAAGTTGCGCGGTGTCTTCTCGTCCAACTTACCACAGTGTCTCAAGACAAAAGTCTATGACCAGTGTGTGTTGCCAGTGATGACATATGGCTCTGAGACGTGGTCGCTCACAATGGGCCTCATCAGAAAGCTTACAGTCACTCAAAGGGCAATGGAGAGGGCTATGCTCGGCGTTTCCTTGCGTGATCGAATCAGAAATGTAGAGATCCGTAAGAGAACCAATGTTACTGACATAGCTCGAAGAATTGCCAAACTTAAGTGGCAGTGGGCAGGGCACATTGCTCGCAGAACGGATGGCCGATGGGGCAGGAAGTTTCTGGAGTGGCGACCGCGAACCGGAAGACGTTGCGTTGGAAGGCCTCCCACCAGGTGGACCGATGACCTGATGAAGGTTGTGGGGATCCGCTGGATGCGAGACGCACGGGACCGGTCAATGTGGCGACGCTTGGGGGAGGCCTATGTCCAGCAGTGGACGTCTTTCGGCTGATATGATGAATTGATAGCAATATTACTTGGCGAGCGCAAGTAAATGAAGTTAGTCGTAAGGTGCATTTCTTCTTCCACTCTTTAAAAACTCTTCAACGTTCCCTGCCATTTAAAACTAAAATTTATTTAGCCCAAACCTTAATTCAGATCGATCATAGACTACGCCAATGCCTGCTATCTGGATGCTACTGAGGAGCTCTTTAATAAGCTTGAGTGCTTGCAAAACCTGTGTATTCGTTTTTTTTTTGGTCTTAGGAAATACGATCATGTCTCTCTGTTCCGCAAGGATCTCAAGTGGCTCCCTATCCGTCTTCGCAGGAACACTCGCATATTATGTCTCCTGTTCAACACTCGTTTTATCCCTGCATACCCTGGCTACCTACGCGACCGTTTTTCGTTTACTCACCCTGCTGGCGTCGGTTTATTCCCATCGGCCACCCCCCAGTTGCCACCCCGGTGGCCGATGGGAATGATTTAGTGAAATTTTCTACCTTCCTTTATTCCCATCCGCCACCGGGGTGGCGGATGGCACCAACTAGTGGCGTTTGCCACCCCGGTGGTCGATGGGACTTATTTAGTGAAATCTGCCACCTTCCTTTATTCCCATCTGCCACCGGAGTGGTGGGCGATTCTCATGACATTTGTCACATAAAAGTGAATGTTGATGCTGTGACCGGTTTACTTTGTTACTTGGATCCAAGTATAGATGCTGGCTCTGATAACTTAATAATATCAACTAAATTTCTAACTAAATGCGCGCCTTGCATTGCCCTACCTATTTCAATTTTGGTTTTTGGAAGTCGGACTCTAGGAGTTGTCCCCATATTATAGAAATCTGTTTTTATTTTAACCGTACTTAAGGAGGAGAATAAAAAAGAGATTACTAATCATGGGCCTTTAAACGGTCAACTGTCCAGGTTGGCCGGCCGCCGGGGCGCTGTCGGATGACGTTCCCGGGGGCCATTTTTTTGCGATCGCCCGGTCTCAGTAAAACGCCGATTTCTCGGTACTTTTGTATGGGGACCATGTATAAATGTTATGTTGTTAGAATTGTGATAAAATAAGCTATCTGATTTCATAGGGATTTACCCAGTTTTACCTTGTAATATATTTGATATTACAATATATATTTGATACGTCAAAACTTGTACTGACAGGTATTTGTCCGATTCGGTCGGGTGGACAGATAACGCACAGGATGCTTTTTTCCAATTCGGTCGGGTGGACAGACCAGGGGGCAAGCTGTGTATTATAGCTAAAATATTTGAGAGGATTGTCTTGATTGAAAGAGTTTGCTTGTAGCAGAGATGAGAATGTTGAGATGGATGTGCGGAGTGACGAGATTGGATAAAGTGAGAAATGAGTATATTAGAGGAAATTTGAAAGTGGCGCCAGTAACAGAAAAGTTGAAAGGAAACCGTTTGTCCTGGTATGGTCATGTGATGAGGATGGATGAAACGCATGTTACTAAAAGAGTTATAAACATAGATGTGGATGGATGGAGAGGGAGGGGACGGCCAAAGAAAAGATGGATGGACTGTGTGAGGAGTGATATGAAAGAAAAAGGCGTCAGTAATGGAGTGACGGGGGACAGGATGGTATGGATGAAGAAAACGTGTTGCGCCGACCCCAAGTAACACGGGACAAGGGCAGGAAGATGATGATGATGATTTGAGAGGATTGTCTATAACCAGTTATATCCGCCCTTGCTAGCTTTTTCAGCACGGATTTGTAAAAGCACGGTCTACCATTTCTAATTTGATTTTATTTAATGGTTTGATTACGGATGCTATGGATAACGGTAAGCAGATCGATGTGGTTTGCACAGATTGTAGTAAGGCATTTGATCGGCTCGACCACAATACCCTGATAAAGAAGCTAAGCTACATCCGTGGGGACCTCTTGGTTCTCTTCTGACACAAGCAGTAGTTCTCAATAATTATATGTCTAGTTGGGTAAACTTGCCCAGCGGAGTGTCTTAGGGTTTCTTGCTCGGTCCTTTTTTGTTTGTAGTATGTGTGAACGATATCGATCAGAGCCTCCATTCTTCCAAACTATTATGCTTTGCCAAGGACATGAAAGTTTTTGCCACAATTTCTATTTCTTTTTTTATTTCTATTTTTTTTTTAAATGACGTGATATTGGACACAACGGGGCTAAAGCAGTTTTCACTTCAATCGTTTTTTTTCTTTGAGAAATGTATTTAATGATAGTATTGTTTCTGTGATGCCTGAATTACTCGTCAGCTCAAGATTACTGTGGTTTTACAAAAAGCGTATTTACCATTTTGGGACGAAGTTGCTTTAACTCGTTACGCAGTTATGCTTTAGACATTTGGTCAATGAGAGATAGCCTGAAAAAATCTAAGACTTCGACCTCTCCCGAACCTTGCTATAGCATACCATTACCTTTCAGCCATAGAAATATAAAAACCAGTCAATTGCTAATCTGACTGGCACACAGAGGGTTCCGTATAAACATCTACATTCATCAAAATAAATAAGTAACATTAGTAACGTTCATAAACAATAAAAATAACACATTGCTCTAATAACGAAGGGACAAAATTAACTTTGCCATTCGAAAACTGTTGTCCCCAAACATTAATATACATAATTTTTAGTTTTCCAAGTACATATTATAAGTTGGTCGACTATTACTCGTAAACCTGTAAAGCATGCTTAGCTGTGATAGTCTTCCTTTTAATTTCGTTATACATTTAAACTATTGCCGTGATTTTTTTCACATACCTTACAAAAACAAAATCAATTTATGCAATTAAACGTTTTCTTTACTTTACTTTAAAAATAATCACTTAGTTGGCACGAGGAGGAACCACTTTTTATTTTTTTGATTTAGGAAATCATCCAATGACTTCTCCCGCTCAGGGTTAAGCGGGAGAGCGTCTCAGACACAGAGTCTACCTCGACCAATCGTTTGGTTGAGATGGAGAGCCACAAAATTTGTCTCACCTTCTACCCTATCTCTAGTGGACAAATACCATAGAATTAATCTCTGAGCTGCAACAGACAATAAAGTAATAATTGTAGGTAGAAAATTTGAATTCCATAAAATTAAGTAATATCATAGATAATTTCTTACACAATATTGGCGTACCAATATAATACTTAAAAACATAAAAACTAAACGATAAAAATGACCTTATAATATAGACGACAAGACTCGGCAACTGAAAGAAAAATAAATAACAAATATCAATGTGCGGCGTGCGGCTCAAAGTTGCATCAAATGGGATGATGTGTCAAGCAAATATATCTGACGCTGATACTTTGATAGATCCTCCAGTGACATAATTACGACATTGAACTGAATTAATGGAAGAATTGTTGCTCACGTAAATATTCGTTCATTTCGAATTAGTTTTAAATTTTGTCAATAGATGGCGTTGTTAGTTGAGCGCCGATTCCTGAATCTCGGTGTTAAGACTCTCCGGCGTTCAACTAGGTCAAGAATGTTAATTGTGTTTTTGTGTGAGCAGCAAGCACTGTGGATATTTATATTATACGCGCTTAATACAAAGTCCAGTGTTTCATTTAACCACCCTCTAAGTCGACCCTCGTTCATGGTCCTTCGAGACGGGTTGGTTCGGGAGTGTTTGTGGTGGTTCCAGTGGTGGTAGAAACCTACCACCCTTCGCGTCATTACTGGGCAGTGGATCGCTGTCCTTGAGAGTAATCGCTGCTTACCCCGTATGGGGAGCGGCGGGCGGACCATAGGCATGGCCTTTATTCCGCGGTATCAATGTGTGCCCGTTACAACGGGCACAATTCAATTGTGTTTGCCTTTCATGGCGTTTGGCAGGTAGTCAGGCGTGTAAATACACTGCCTGTCGATGTTAAGTTGCATTGTATTGTGTACAGTGGGAGCGCCGCGACGCTGTGTCACAGCGCCGGTTTTTCACGACACCTAGGCGACACATTCCTGCACGGTGAGACTAGTGGCTAACCACTAAAGGCCGCACAAGAAATAGTCAGCGACTAGATGCCGACTATGTTGACGCGCCCAGCTGTGGATGTATGATCCCCGCCTGACACGCTTCCAGAGCTAGCCGGTTACGTCCCAGGCTAAGGGACCGTATATGTATGTTTGAACGGTATTGTGTTGTGTAACACCGTTCATGTATGTAACGAAGCACGCACCGCGCGCGGCTTATACTTGTTACGTGAGTTTAATCGAATGTGGAGTCATGCTTGTGAGTTTTGCGGTGTATACAGTGCCTATATTAACTTAGAACACTATATACACGCATGTTTGTAAGTAGTATAGTATTATTGTATGAACGAGACGCGTGTAATGAGTGTGCGGCTCGCTCAAGCGTCAAATCGAGTATATGAGCTGCGAGGGAGGGGTTGGGGGGGAGCATGGGCGGGGCCTATGTATCGCACAGATCACGTGGTAGTCGACGGGTGTCCGGTGGTCGCGCGTGCCATGGCGCTATTTGCACTATGTGCGGGTGGGCAGAGGCGTCGGCGCGCGCGAACATTTTGGTAGAGAGGCGGGCGCAGAAGCTGTCCAGGCTCTCAATCCCAAGGTCGCGTGTGATAATATCGTTCCTCACATAGCGAGGGGCATCCGTTATCCGGCGCAGCGTTAGGTTCTGCTGCGCACGGATACGTTTCTTATTGGACTCGCTAGTGAGGACGTACCACGCAGGAGCGGCGTATGTTATTACTGGGCGTATATAAGTTTTATATACGCCCAGTTTCGTGCGTAGCGGGAGTCGGGACGAGAGCACTGGCTTAAGCATGGCGCGCACCACTCTAGCCTTTGCGACAACCTGTTTTACATGGCCTCCCATGTTGAGTCTCCGATCGATGATGACCCCCAGGTATTTCGCCCGGGGGGTCCACTCGATGTCTACCCCCTGCAGCCTAAGGGGTGGTGGGAGGTGGGCGCACCCGACAAGTAGGGCCTGTGTCTTACCCACGTTCACCGATAACCGCCATTTCGACAGCCAGTCGGGAAGTATATCCAACACGCGCTGCATCTTGACGGCCGCGTGCCGCGCGTTGAGCGAAGTACATATGTACGCGGCGTCGTCGGCATACAGCGCGAGTGTGGACTCGTTTGTTTTGGGGATGTCATCCGTGTAACATGAGTAGCACAGTGGCGAGACACATCCGCCCTGTGCTGAGGGCGCTGGTTACCAACCCATCACACCCGGTCCTCCTTGCCGGCGATATGAATTGCAAGCATCCCGCGTGGAACTCATTGACGCGCAACACGGGAGGAAACCGACTCTTTGCTGACTCAGAGGCGCATGGATACACGGTGTCGGGCCCTGAAGTGCCGACGCACTATCCGGCCAACCACCTACAGTCGCCCGATGTGCTTGACATCGTGATTCATAGCGGCCTCAACTGCCGGATCACGCAGCAGGTCATCGACGACGAGTTACTGTCAGACCACCAGCCAGTGCTCGTCGTCCTGTCTGAGATGCCGACCAGACTCTCGCCTCTAGCGCCACGTCGAACCACGGACTGGACCAAGTTTCAGGAAGGAATTGAGACCACCACTCCTACTTGGCCCGTTACCTCCTCCATCGACGTGGACAGACTGGCAGCGGAGATCACCGCTTGCATTAAATGCGCCTTCACCGAGGCGACGACTGAGAGTACGCAGGCGCGGGGGTCACTTGTCAAACCCCTGCCTAGCTACTTAAAACAGTTAGTCGCCCAAACTAGGCGCCTACGCAAGCGATGGCAAGTCACCCGCTGCCCAGTAATGAAGGCAGAGCTTAACCGCCATGCAGAAAAGGTCCGGGCCAAGCTCCAGGCGCACAACGCCGAGAGCTGGGAGCAATATATTGAAACTTCAGAGGGCGACTGGCCGGCAATACACAGAGTGTGCCGGCAGTTATCAAATGCCCCAGCTCCGGTGCGCCCACTGCTACACAGCGACGGGGCAGAATGATGAAATGTCATAGCGGTTCGAGGGCGGGCTGTAGGCGGCGTAAATATCAAGGTCCTCGCCGGCGACGTGTACCTGCACTCCCAGCGTGTAGAACGTGTTGACGGGGGGCGGGGGAAGGGGTTGGTGGACGACTCTTCGCTTAACTAAAACCACCAGACCGCGGTAAATATAGCCAGAGGCCGATCTCTCGTCCCTTCTGTACAAGTGATATCCTGGGAACCTAATCTTGTCTGTAGGCCCCAGGAGTGTCTCACTGATGAGCGCCACGTCAACGAGCTGCTCCTTGAGGAGGAGGCGGAGGGGGGCGACCTTATTTCGAAGGCCGTGGGCATTCCAGTGTACGATCCTCAGTGAGCTAGCCATGGTACATTTGTAGTAATTCGGCTAGCCCGTCGAGGATCACCAGCTCCACATCTTGGCCTTGTCTGATGGCCTTTATGAGGTCCATCAGAAGCTTAATGGCGCAGGCGGTGAATTCACGTCTCGGTTTGTTAATTGGTATGTTGTTAGTGTCCATCATTGTTGATGTTTGTCGCTGCTGATTTGTCGCGGCGACTGAGGCCTTTTTGGTTTGGGTGGTAGGTGCAGTGGCTTGGGCGATTTCCGCCTTAGCTGACTGCAGTGCCCTTCCTTGATTTCTTTGCCTTTGCCCTCTTGGCTTGGTTTCAGCAGCGACAGGGGCGGTCTGGGCCGCCACCTGCGCCATGTTAGTGGTGTTTTTTGTCGCCCCACTTTCTTGTGTTTCCTCTGAGGTAGGGTGTTGGGGTTGTTTCCCTTTCTTCCCGCCCCTCATGTTTTTCCTCCGTCTCCCAGAGGGGGCTTCCTGCCTGCTAGTGGGCCCGTTGGCTGCTGCCATCAGCGTGAAGTGTCGTGGTAAATGAAAGACATCCACTCTGGATAACGTCTCGATTTATTCTGAGTCACATCGAATCATCGTACATCATAACATATATTATAAGGTATGGTTACACACACATGCTTAATAATACTAGCGTTAACCTACATACACTACACCTCCGGGGGTTATAGAAAAAAAAAAAAAAATTTTGGAGCTCTTATTTTTTTTTTTTTTTTGTTTTTACAATATGTTATTACGAATACAAAATTCGTTTTTTTTTTTTTTTTTATTTTTTTTTTATTTTTTTTTTATTACATCTATTTGCTATTAACTATGGTACGATTTAGTTCTGTCCTTATGAATTATTTCGATTTTATTTTGTTTTTGAATTTTGACATTAGGGCCCATAATACAATATAAGGGCCTTCAAAAATATTATCTAATTTCTTTGTTCCTTCACTTTTGACTAAAACTAAATCGTCTTTCTTATAAGTAACTGGATTACATTTCTTATCATATGCTAATTTTCTATTTTCCTTACTAGTTTCTAAATTATGTTTTGCTTCTTTTAGCGCTACCTGTAGCCTATATCTTAAATCTAAAGAATAGTCATTGGGGTTATATAATGGATCTATTCTATTACAATTCTTAATATTATTAGGAATATTACACGGCCTACCGAAAATTAGTTCGAAGGGCGTGTACTTCGTCTCTGAGTGGACGGTATTATTATAACTAAAACACCAGAACGGTATCCAGTGTGACCAGTCATAGCCGTTATTGCCTGAATAAGTCCTTAGAAAAGCGCCCAAATGCTTGTGAGCATTTTCGAGAGAACCGATTGATTGATGGTGGTATGCTGTGGATATTAATTTTTCTATTTTTAATAATTTGCAAACTTCAACCATAGTGCTTGAAATAAATTCTGAACCTCTATCAGTAGCTATAACTTTAGGTATACCAAAACGTAAAACAAAATTTTGTATAATTGATTTTGCTACAGTTTCGGTTTCTTTATTTTTTATTGGATATGCTTCAATAAACTTAGTTAGTTCACATTGAATCGTTACAAGGTAACAATTTTCATTCTCGTCTTTATCTAAAGGGCCTACCAGGTCTAAAAATATTTTTTCAAAACCTGATGACGCAGTCGTTGTGATTGTCATCGGCTGTTTTGTGTATCTACTATATTTTGTCTTTTGACATGTAGAACACTTTTTTACATAATCAAGAACATCTTTATCGATACCTGGCCAGAAATATCGTCTCTTGATGTTGTTAGTCATTCTGCGCACACCAGCATGTCCACTGGTGGGCAGTAAATGAAAGTCATTTAAAATATATTGTTTCTCATTATCATTTTCTATTCTTTCTATTCCTCTTAGTATGCATACTCTTGGACCGGTCCAATTTTTTAATGTTTGTATTTCACTACACAAACCTTTTATAAACTCTTCATTGTCATTATTTTTAACTATGCATACTTCTTTTACTTTTATATTATTGCTAAACTTCTCTAACTTAGTCACAAATTCGGCTCGCGAGAAATGTGCCCTAAAGTTGAGGTTTACACATAACATCATTTTACTAGAGATGTAAGAGAGACACTCGTCTTCAGCACTTATCAAATTATCTCTTCTATATTTATCCACTTTATCTTTCTCTAACAAAATAATCTCCACGACATCACTCGGCTTCCTCAGTAACTCCACGACTCTAGGCTGATCAGACCCTTCGTCGGTGGGTTTACTAATTGGCGGTGATATTTTTTTACTTTCCTCATCCTTTCTCCTTTTCTGTGCTCTAGTCATGACATTAACTTCTGAAATTTTCTCATTCATACTCTTTAATTCACTGGAAGTCACATTTATTCTGGATAATGCGTCTGCGACTACATTATCCTTTCCTTGCACATACACTATTTTAAAATCATACTCCTCAAGAACTAAACGAAACTTCAACAGCCTGCTAGATGGATCTTTCATGCTAAACAAATAAATAAGCGGTTTATGATCCGTCATTATAGTGAAATGCCTACCGAACAAATACGGTCTAAAATACTTAACTGCCCAGACTATAGCTGTTAGTTCTTTTTGTATTGTGGGGTAGTTTAATTCTGCCTTATTTAATGGTCGACTAGTATATGCCACGGGTCTTAGGTCATTGTTACACAAAACTGCACCTATAGCTACGCCTGATGCGTCTGTCTGTATAATAAATTCGTTAGATTCTGAGAAATCTGGGTACTGAAGTATGGGTGGGCTAATTAACTTTTGTTTTAAGATTTCGAATGAGTGTTGACATTCTGCTGTCCAAAGGAAAACTACATTTTTTCTGCACAATCGGTTTAAAGGTAATGTAATTTCAGCAAACGATGGTACAAATTTACGATAGTAATTGCAGAATGCTACAAATCGTTTCACCTCATCTACATTTTTGGGTACAGGGTAATTTTGTAAAACTATTGTTTTTTCCGGATCTGGTAACACTCCATCAGCAGAAACTAAATGTCCAAGATACAATATTTCCTTTTTTAAAAATTGGCATTTGTCTGGATTTAGTTTTAAGTTTACTTTTCTTAGCCTTTCGAGTACATCTATTAAATTTTTATTATGTGAATTTAGATTTCGCCCAAAAATTATTAAATCGTCGAGATAGATAAAACATTTGTCATATGTCAGACCAGACATAGCTATAGACATTACTCTACTAAAATTACTACAGGAAGTTTTAAGTCCCATAGGAAGACGCTTTAATTGATACTGACCCGTGCTAGTAGAAAAAGCAGTATATTTACGACTTTCAGGGCATAAACTAACTTGATAATAACCTTGATTTAAGTCTAAATGAGTGAAATACATTGATCCTGAAAGTGAGTCTAAGATATCGGTGATGTTTGGTAGTGGGAACTTATCATCGACTATTGCATCATTGAGTTTTCTATAGTCCACTACTAAACGCCACTTTTTACTGCCTTCTGACTTTTTAGGAACGAGTAATACAGGACTATTCCACTCACTTGAGGACTCTTCTATTATATCGTCCCTCAACATCTGTTTTATTTGACCATCAATCTCTGGCTTCATTGATTGAGGCAATCTGTAAGGTTTAACATATGTAGGACTAACGTTTGGTTTTAATGTTATTGATTGTTCGTAAACGTTGGTGGTAGCTAGCTTATCTCCTGGCAGAAAAAACACATCTGAATATTTTGTACAAATATTTTCAAGAGAACTCTTTTCTTCTGAATTAAGATGTTTTAGTTTTATCAGCGAAAGTAAAGTTTCAGCCCTATTAGCATTGGCGTTAGTCTTATCAAAAGAAAAAATATTGTACTCGCTTAAAAATATAACTTCCGGTTTAAAATTTTCTAATCTTACTTCTTTATCTCTTATATTAAGTATTCTGATCGGTATCCTACGTTGTTTAGGTCTAACTATAGCTCCTGCTAAAAATATATCTGTTTCTATTTCTTTTGAGTAAACAACACAATCATCTTTCACATCAATATCTAAATCTATGAAATGAGTCGATTCACTTCGGGCCGGTAATATAAGACAATTATTATTAGTAAACGTTAAATCAAGTCTAGGTGAGATAGGTAAATATATTAGTTTACCTGCATTATTAACAACTAACACGTTGGTATTCAAATTGATATTACAACCATAAGTAGATAGAAAATCTAAGCCTAAAATACCTGTCGCCTTGAAGGGTAAATTTTGAAAGACGTAAAATTTATGGAAAAACGTGTCATTATTTTCTGTAACAAGTTTCAAAGTTACATATCCCAAAGAGTTGATCTGCCCTCCTATGCCGTTAATAATAGTGTTATCATAACAAATACGCATTGAATCGGGTAATTCACTTTTTCTAATAATAGATATTGACGCACCCGTATCTACCAAAAAAGAAAATTTTCTGTTATTACAATAAAATGACACAAATTGACATCGTCCCTTACAAGCCAAAATATAATTATTAAAATCGAAAAAACTGCCTTCTTGTCAAATTTTGGGCGTTAGTATTTTCTTCAGAATTTTGGGAAACAACCTCTTGCGTTTTTATAAACGGTGATAACTCTGCTTGGGCGGGGTGCGTTGAAAAAACATTATTACGGCTGTAATTATTTCCTCGCCTATTACCACGATGGTGATATCGGCCATTGTTATAATTCGCCTGTGAGAAGTTTCTACCGCGGTTAAAATTATGAAATGATCTTCCGTAACCACGGCGGTTATAATTATTAAAATATCCGTAATTGCGGCCACGTTGACCTTGACCCCTCGGGCCTGAAAAAGGTGTGAACTTACCTCGACCTCTTCTCGAAAACTGTAAGACGTCTGGCTTAGAGGACGTAGGTGTTGATAAATCCTCGTCCTTAGCACCTTGTATGGCGTCCTTGAGATTATTATAGTTGCGAGCGGCCACGATGGTGCTTAGCCTTGGATTTTTCAATCCATCTGAAAATTTCTTAATGGCCGTTTTCTCATTTAATGGCTTTAGAATCGAGAATTTTGACGAGTCTCCGTCTGCCTGCGAGATGGTTAAATCAGTAAAAAGTTGTTCTATTTCAGAACCATACTCGTCAATTGACCTAAAACCTTGGTTCATATTTTGGAGGCGGGACTGAATAGCAGTAAAAGATTTTGTGGTTAATAAATGTTTCCTTAAATCCTGTATTAAATTAGAAACGGTGTCATAATTATTCGATAAACGTAGCTTAGCGTTCTCAGATAGGCGGCCTTTAATAACGAATTTTATTAAAAGAAGTTTTCCCGAATCTTCTAACATATCCGCATACATTTCCACTGCATCAATCAATCGCTTCGTGGTTTCCTCCCTACCATCCATAAGGGGGATTAAATTACACGCCGTTCGAATGTCAAATTCCATTTTAACAATTTTTATTGCACTAGGTGGGGAAGTACACAATTGACTTATCTTTAAAAATACGCTCTTAATATTATCATAGGTGGTGGACAATTTCGCCACTAACCCTGGTTTTAAATCATGCGATAACTTTGAATATAATAATTGTGCTTCACCAAATAAATTTTTAGCCTCTTTCAGCCTATTTGTCGCAATAGAACTTGTAAATCTAGCTTGTCCTTTCTTTATTAAATATTTACGAATGTCTACCAAATCTTCATATATTCTATTTAAATCATCGTCCATAATCTAAAAATAAAACTTAAAGCAATGTAATGACATCATTATATCAACTACTTGTCTTCACTACGATTCTTCGAACTGTCTTACAAACAAAGAAAGTAATGCGATACCTTCCATTTATCGCGCGGGTATCGGGTTCGGTGAGTCGTCGTGCACGATTTATGAGCTATCACGTAGTACTTTCAATAATATATTATATTATTTACTTACTTGCATAATTCGTTAATGCATTTTACACGCATTTTCTTATGTAAGACGTGAAGTAAAAATAATTATATGCCTGATTAGACGTTCTATCACTAAACAGTTCCGTTGTTCACGAAAGTTTATGCACTTATTGCCAGTCTCACATGTCGTAATCACTAGAACGTACGCGGTAATTTAATTTTGGGAATTGTCAAGGGTTTTTTTTTTTTCACTCATGGGTTTTTCGGCGTCGTCATCACGGGGAGCATGTTTCTTGAAATGCCTTTGAGGTTTGCCTGCGATGTATAGACCTGCGGTTCATCTGCCTCTCCATCCATTTGACATGCGTCTTCTTGTAATAATAACAGATAGCATAGCATGCCGCTGCCAGCAGAACGATTGTAATCAAAGTGAGAAGAATATTCGTCGTGCTGATGCTGGAGTAGCTCTGCTCGGTTGTCGCACCATTTTGCCCATTACCAGCAGCCGTTTGCGCGATGATTGTCTCTTCTTTCGTTTGTGTAGATTGACACATGATTTACAACACAAAACCACTAATTTTTGTAATAATGTCCGAATTTATAATGTCCAAATTTTATACTGATGTGACCTTGAATGGCAGGGTCGCCATGAAGTGTCGTGGTAAATGAAAGACATCCACTCTGGATAACGTCTCGATTTATTCTGAGTCACATCGAATCATCGTACATCATAACATATATTATAAGGTATGGTTACACACACATGCTTAATAATACTAGCGTTAACCTACATACACTACACAGCGACTCACTAGGTGCTTCCGTCTCCTCGACATTTGCGGGCCTATCAGTGGCATCATTTGTTTTCCGCTGCTGCCTAGTGATGGCAACAGTTCCCGCTCGCCTGTTTTTGGCCTCCTGTATGTATACAGGGCAGCGCGAATTGCTGGCCGGATGAGCCCCAGCACAGTTTGCGCAGGTGGCCGGCTCAGTTTTTGGGCGCGGACAGTCCCTGGCAGCGTGGTTCTCGCCGCATCTTACGCATGCGAGCGGGCGGTGACACAGGTGCGAGCTGTGACGAAACTTTTGGCACCTGTGGCACTGGGCAGGCCCTTTTTTCCCCCTCCACGCCTCTATTTTGACACCACGCATGTACAAAAACGTGGTGGTGTCGTAGATTTTGCGGAAGTCAGGCGTCCTCTTTATGACCGCATGGAATATGCAGCCGGGTCGCTCGCCGCGCGCCTTGATATGGCGGACATATTCCGGCTCATATCCATGCAGTCGCAGCTCTTCTTCAATCTCCTCGACTTCGGTGTCGGCTGGTAGCCCTCGGATGGCCAGCTTTACACTCCTCTCAGCGGGTAGGGAATAGGCGAACCAACTAAGGCCGCTTTCCTTCTCCAGGTCGGTGAGGTACCTCTGGACGACCCGGTATTCCTCCGCGCTTTCCGGTAGGAATCTAATTCCATTTTGGTACGGACGCGCGTTAGGAGGGTGGCCCAGCTTTTCCCTCACCGCTCTGAAGTGAGCTGCCCAGTTGGGTAGCTTCTCCACTATGAGAGGAGGGTAGCGAGGACTCTTCGTCTTCTTCTGCTGAGCCGCAGCACTGGCCGGTTGCGTCGCGCCATCATTCGACCGATTGTTTACATCGGTTGAAAACGGCACGGAAACACGGTCGGTGTACGCCACTGGCTCGGAACTTTTAGGGGTGGGTTCTGAGTTTCGTCGCCCCTCAGTGGCGTAGTGGGTGGGCGAAATCGAACCGCCCCCCCCGCGTGTTGTGCGCTGGGGTAAGGGTGTCTTAACACAGTGCCTTTTGGCTTCTTCTTCGTCTTCTTCATCGGGACTTCTGCGTCTACGCTGGGGTCTGGCAGCGACGTCAAGCTCGACCTCGTAGTCGAACCGGAGCGCATCCGTAGTATTGTTGGGAGTTTGGTACTCACCCCGTGTGCCGGCTCGAACGGACATGTCAGGCGACATGTCACGGCGATCAACGCGTGACCTCTCCGACGTGGTCGACATGTCCGACCCTTGACGGGAAGAGCATGCGGACATCATGGCCGGAGAGTCCTGGGCGGAACCTCTTGGTGGCGACATAAACAATGTCTTAGCCGCACTTCTGAAACCATCCGCTGCGGCGCTAACGGCGCCTGCAAGACGGTGGCGCGACAGTGGTGACGCGGCGCGGCGTAAATCCGAATTAATTTTTGCTTTCGGTTTGTTTACCTTTTTCTTTGGTGCGGACAGATTTTCGACCGAAGATGGTATGGAGGTTTGTGACGGCACATTGGATGCACTTTTCGATGGTACGCAAACAGCAGGCGCACCTGTTTGTGCTACCCGTGCGTAGGTAGTATTTTTTGGCGCGTTAGGCGCAGCGGAGCGCACATTTGGCGGTGTTATAATTTTTGCGGCGAGCGGCACCACGGGGCTCGCTTGTATATTTGTCTCTCGCGTCGACATCGCCACGGGGCGCATAGGCTGCGACCCGGTCGCGCGCTGTCCCGGCGCAGCATGGCGCACAGCGGCGGTGGCGGCGCGAATAACCTGTGAGCGGCTCGGTGGCCCGGTCGATCCCGGTGCTTGTATAGGCACGGGGCGGAATGCAGGTGGCCGTATGGGTACCGCAGGTTGCCGATTCGACGGCGGCGCCGGCGAAACACGCGCAGTCGCCGATGTCGGCGGCGACTCGGTACGTGCGAGGCCCGTCCGGCTAGGCGGTGTTTTAAAAATGTTTACTGGTGAGGCAGCTCCAGGCGACGCGCCCATAACACTAGGCAGCGACATCGAGCGGTCTCCCATCTGGCTGGCAGCAGATCGGCTGGAAGAGGTGTCTCGGTACTTTTGACCTCGACCATCAACATCAACATCAGGCACTTTCTTGGGCGGCATGGTTGAGTAAAGTTTTATTTTTTAAATGAAGAAACTGATTTTAAAAACAAACTTGAGGGTAGCATGATAAAATAAAAAATAAAGTGAATAAAACTGAAGTTAAAAGAAACTGAGGTTAAAACTGTGGCCTCCGCAACCGCAACGGTTTGTTACCAAACCGGGCAGCGCGGGGCAGCAACTTCCCGCTGCGCTCCCACAAGTATCTGTTTGTTACAACAAACACCTATGAGAACACATCAGGTAGCAACTAGAACGGCTCGGGCGGATAGTGACGTCACTCCGGAGCTCTCAACAAAGTAGACGACTGTCGACGACCACAGGGCGAATCCGTCGGATCGCTGTCCAAGTTAACATTCTTGACCTAGTTTAACGCCGGAGAGTCTTAACACCGAGATTCAGGAATCGGCGCTCAACTAACAACGCCATCTATTGACAAAATTTAAAACTAATTCGAAATGAACGAATATTTACGTGAACATTCCGCCCACCAAGGACATTATGGCGAATGTCCTTAAAGACTTACTCCTATCACAATGTTAAATTGTGTACAGCCCTGATAATCAATATTAATTATTAACAGTTTTAACAACTTATTAAGTACTAAACTTATTACTAACAATTTTAAACAACCTTATAAGTACTGAACTTATGACTAACCACTGTATTTCTTAAACTAAATAAAACTAAAATACAGGTAAATATAAAAAAAAAACAATCCGTACATTTATTCTGCTTTAGGCAACAAACATAATTTTGAAGTAGGCCTCTTTATCGTGGACGATGATGTCTGTAGTGTTACCACCCGGGTAACACCATCAGACCCGGGATGTTTTAGGGTTATCTTGCCTAACAACCACCTGCCAGGGGGCAAATTGTCCTCCTTGATTAACACTATGTCACCGACAGATGGCTCCGGTATTTTATTTTGCCATTTATGCCGTTGCAAAAATTGGTGAAAGTAATCGTGCGACCATCGTCGCCAAAATTCCTGCATCATACGCTGTTTTAATTGCCATCGCCTTAAGCTACCAACATTTGCCCTTTCATAATTTGAATCGGGTGGCAAAACAAGAGGTTCCCCTACTAGAAAGTGACCTGGAGTCAAAATTGTTAATTTATCTTGATCCTCCACATATGATAATGGTCTCGAATTAAGGCATGCCTCAATTTGAGCCAATACTGTGATAATCTCTTCAAAGGTCAGAGTCGAATTGCCAATCACTCTTTTCAGGTGATGCTTTGTGGATTTTATCCCTGATTCCCAAAGACCTCCAAAATTGGGGGACTGAGGAGGAATAAAATGCCACTCCGTGCCATTATTGCCTAACTCCTCTGCTAATTCGGAATTTATTCCTGACTTTTCTTCATTGAACAAATGAAGTAACTCTCGCGCTGCCCCTACAAAATTTGTTCCATTGTCGCCGTGTAGTTGCGCACATCGACCACGCCTAGCTACAAATCGCTTGAAAGCAGCTAAAAAACCCCTTGTACTCAATTCACTTACAGCTTCTAGATGCACCGCCCTTGTGGCCATACAAATAAACAAAGCTATGTTACCCTTGTAGGATTTATTCCCGCGACCCTTTGACATTCTAATATTTATAGGAACTGCATAATCCACACCGCTACTTAAAAATGGTTTATTCGGCGTAACGCGTACGGTTGGTAACTGACCCATTAGTTGAGCTTTGGTGGTAGCCGCGTAACGAATGCATCTGACGCAATTCCTTACATACTTTTTTGCAATCATCTTAATGCCGATTACCCAATATTTTGAACGCAAGTATGTCACCTTAAGCTGCGGACCTCCATGCATTGTTTTACTATGCGCATCAGCTACCAAAAGGCTTGTCAAGAATGAATCCTTTGGAATTAGAATGGGATGCACACGATCGTAACTAAGCTGCGACATCTCCAATCTGCCTCCAACTCTTATTATTCCATTGGGATCGAGGAATACATTTAATGATTGTAAGTCTTTTTTCTTGTTCTCTAAAGGCTTATTATTTTTTATTTTTTTTGCTTATAGATAAGTATATTGAATAATTAAATAATATTATTTCAAATATGTTGCCAAAAAAGACTTACAGTGTAATCGTAAAAGTAATAATAAAACGTTCAAGAGGTCAAAATATTTCGAGTTTGAGTAGAAACATAGATTTTATAGTGGGGTGATATTGCAAGTAGGTTTATGTATCGAATATCTAAAACGGTTGACTTGCAACCAGCAAACTTCAGCAGAACTTGTCATCACAAAGTGTTCAAACAATTTTTGTTTACATGGGAAGTGAGGCCGTGAAGAAAAGTTGACACGGTCAAACCAGAAGTCGTGCAAAACAGTCTATCATTTTACTAATTAATATTAACTATACTTTTATAATTACAACCATTTGCGACAACGGAGCAAAATGTCTAGTGCTGTATATAATAAATACTATATATGTATGGGCACTTTCTATAATTATGCAGGATGTCTTCAAACGTTTTGTTCAACATTAGAAAATAAACCTCTAAGCCAAATATTAACCAAATCAAACGTACAACAGTCGTTTTCAGACATCCCGGGATATATCAAAGTCTCCATTTTCGACTATTTCAATGTTCTTGTCAGTCTTACGTCCTGCAAGTAAACACGGCGGACAGTTATGAAACGATCGTGGCACAAAAATTAAACAGTTCGTTTGATATTCTCGCAAATAATGCTATAATGTATTACGAGCCGAACAATATTTAACATGGATACTTGGTAAGTGTACTGTTTGCTTTTCACTGTTCCTCCATAGTATTTATTGCATTGAAAAGTATAGTCGCAAAACAGAGAATGTTATTCGATGTGACAATAAACCTAAGATAATGACGTCATACTCTTACAGATTGCAAGTTGTTGATAAATAAAAGTGCAACAACTGAATATGACATTCACTAAAATTCTTAAGATAGTCAAATTTATTTTAGTAAGTACTTTTCATAACCCGTTAATGTCAAACAGACTTTTGCTTTGCAACTACACTCTTCAAATAAGTAAATATATGCGATATGAACAATAAAAATATCATCATTATATAAATTTATTACGTACACTAATAAGTAGCCATTCGAACTCTGTAAATGGTTTAAATACTTTAATAGGCGGAGACACCACACTTACAAAGTGCAATAATTGAACTAAAATCGGGCATAGGTCAGAGCCAGTTACAAGTTATTATAAACAATAAGTCATGTGGGCCAAAATCGGGCATGGATTCCCCGTCAGAACCACTTTACACATAAAATTTTACAAGTTGCAAACAAATAAGTTATACGGGTCAAAATCGGGCATGGATTCCCCGTCAGAACCACTTTACACATAAAATTTTACAAGTTGCAAACAAATAAGTTATACGGGTCAAAATCGGGCATGGATTCCCCGTCAGAACCACTTTACACATAAAATTTTACAAGTTGCAAACAAATAAGTTATACGGGTCAAAATCGGGTATGGATTTCCCGTCTGAACCACTTTACACATAAAATTTTACAAGTTCTAAAATCTACTTCTAAAGTTATTTTCAAAAGAGTTCAATCTTGCACTTATTTTCTTGAGATTTAATTTATTCTTCCTGTTTAATACGTAAAATGTACTCACGATTTTATTTTCTTTCATCAATAATTTCACTCACTGACACACTGCTGCACCACGGTATCGGCGCGCTGTACTGAACCACCAGTGGCGCCCTCTGCCGCACGTCACCTCCTTCGCGCCGCTCCTCCAGCTGTAGCTTGCCAGTAGCGCTGCACCACGCTCCACTGACTGCTGACTGCTGACTGCTCCAGGCTGCTCCCTGCTCCAGCCGGTTCCACCTCCAGCTCCAGGAACACCTCTCACCTGGTGTACCCCGGTTGAAGGGGGTTTGCTCTGGACAGCGATCCACTGCCCAGTAATGACGCGAAGGGTGGTAGGTTTCTACCACCACTAGAACCACCACAAACACTCCCGAACCAATCCGGTTCGAAGGACCATGAACGAGGGTCGACTTAGAGGGTGGTTAAATGAAACACTGGACTTTGTATTAAGCGCGTATAATATTAATATCCACAGTGCTTGCTGCTCACACAAAAACACAATTAACATTCTTGACCTAGTTGAACGCCGGAGAGTCTTAACACCGAGATTCAGGAATCGGCGCTCAACTAACAACGCCATCTATTGACAAAATTTAAAACTAATTCGAAATGAACGAATATTTACGTGAACAATTGTTATATACTGAAGTAAATTACAAAAGTTTTTATTTTAATTATATATATTTATTTATTTTTTATTTATTAAAATTAAATAAAAATAGCCTATATTTAATCCCTGCAACCTTTTCACATCTAATATCTAGCTTATGATAACTATACATAACTTACGTATCTAAATTAAATCTTATCTCAACTAAGTGTCAGATACCAGGTCAGGCACTCTCTTGACATAGGCCTCCTCTTATTCCCTCCACTTGTTTTGGTCCATTGCATTATTTTTCTCCACTCCTTTGCAATTGATTACTCTAAATTAATAGATTACAAGTTGTAACGATACGTTTAGCTCAGTTGAGCCCAGTTGAGCTAAACGTATGCTACGTTAATAAAATTAAGATAAAATAAGGGTAATTAAAAATAAAATTATGAAAATAATATATATGGGCCGGCTTATAATAAAATGTATTGAGCATAAAAACTATGGGCCGGCTTCGCACGACGTGGGTTGCTTGAGTTAGACTACTAACCAGGCAGCAGGACGAGTAGGAAGACTTGGAATGCCCGAGGTAGGCAGGTGAGTAGACACCACGTGGGACAAGCAGGCAATCGGGCTGGTAGGCAGGTGAGCAGGCACCACGGATAAATGATCAAGGCAGGCAATCGAGCAGGTAGGCAGTAGAATAAGTAGCAGGACGGATAGACAGGCAAACGGGTAAGCACGTAGGCAGCAAGGGGTGTGGAGGCCGGCTATGACTCAATACGCCATACAGCGAGGCCTTTGATGCCAAGAGATGACTGTTGAGGGTAAGATTCCAGGAAATAATGCTCTCTGCACTTCAAAAAGTAATACACTTACAAGCTGGAAATTCACAGTTTTGAGAGTTTTCAGAATAGAAAATACTCTTGGTATTATAGTACTCATTAGTCAACCGACTTTTGGTGTTCCCTGCCAGAATTCAACTCAAAAAGCTGACACCCGTTTTTCCCTCGTCCTGTCATATCTTCTTAATTTCAAATTCAAATCTCAATTAATAAATCAAGACCAGAACGAATAAAAAACGGTTTTACAGAGGGGGCAGTCTGCCGCTGCCATTATTATGCAAATTATAATTACAACTAGCTTAAGGAAGGTCTAGTCCATGGTATGTTATTTGAATGTCCATGGCTTAAGAAAATAAAATAGACAGACAGATGAAAATGTCAGAGTATAAAATATTCCAAGATTTCACAAATTAGCAATATAAATTAAGTTGTGAATACAAATCAATCAGAGATAACTAAAAATATGCATTTCAGGTGGTAACAGTATCAAAAAATATATAAAAATGATTCACATGAGTTGATACAATATCAAAAGTATAGTATTATAAAACGTAAGTAGACTAAACGATGTGGAATGAATACCACAAAGTTCATATTCATCAAAATACTCAAACCGATATAAGTATAGGTACTTTCTATTAAATAAATTAATCTAAGTGTTACATTATATGTTAATATAAAATATTAATGTAGTGAGTATTGTTTACCTTCGATTATTGTATCAGTCTTGTGTAAGCAACTATTATTTATGATTTGTTAAATATGAAGAAATTTCGAAGTAACGAAAGAAAATACCTGTGAATATCATGAGCTCAACTGTGGATAAAGATATGCAGCACATGCTTTTCCCTTTAAATTTAATGCAATATTTTATATTTTGTCCCAAGTATCGCATCAAAAATGATTTTATAACGCCAAATACCCTTCTATCCAATTTTGTTTCTATGGTAGTAACTTTACTTTTCATATCTTTGTACATACTGTACAACTATCTGGTGTACTTGACTAGAGATAGCCGAGCTCTGGGATATACTAACTTTATGTATATTTCCATATTTTACTGCACCATCTTCTTTTGCATTGGATTCAGTATGAATTTCTGGATCGGAGTCATTCAAACCAAAAACCACATCCAGTTTGTCCTAACTATCCAAAAAGTGCACAGATTTCTCAATAATAAAACCAGTTTTAAGCATTTCATCATTTGGAATTGGATTCTTGTAATCATAGCTCTGAGTTTTTATGCCTGTATTTTTACTTCTTTTGTGATTCTGATAGAGGTACCCTTCCAATATCTATATTTTTCTTACTTTTTGGTTGTTTTCGATTTCAATACTGTGTATGCCACTCGATTGATGAAAGTTTTGGAAAGTAAAGTTGTACTTTGGAATATTCAAGCTTTGAAACCTCAAGAAATTTATGAAAAAAATTATTGCAGCAAACCCTTTAAGACTTACGTTGACATAATGAAGTGTTATGATTTGTATAAAGTTGGTTTTCAGCAATTTGTAAGTAACTGACGTCAAAACTAACACCACCACCACTTTCCAAAGAAACCAATTGCAAAAGACAGAAAAGTGTTACTGTTTTAACCAATATAACCATATTTTGACATTTTCCAGATACTATATAAACTTATAGATGTAGTTCTACAGAGTTTAAGTTCCAATCAATGGGCAATCGATGCATTTAAAGTTAGTATTGCGATGAATAAAATGGTGAGTACCAATCTTAATTTCATACTGACTAATGTTTTCAACGCAGTACCCACACTAAATGTTCATTATACTGTGTATTTCATATAACTGGCGTTTTCATTATCATAGAAATGCTAAATATTAAGTTCAGAGGACAGGATTGCCACTTGTATTTCGTTCCAGGATGGAGTGATTATAATGTCACTGTGCGTATTTTGTTGGTTGATAAAAGATTTGGTGTGGCAAACTATGTTTATCAGACAATGCGAAAAATTCTACTTTGCCATTCAAAGTGTTCAGGATACTTGCGCAGTTATTTTAAAGTCAACTGGCTCAGGTAAGGTTTTATCAATATATTTTAATGAATGTTTAATAGGACTGTAAAGTTTTGGTGTGGCGACCGCGTATCGAAAGGCACTGCGTTGAAAGGCCTCCCACTAGGTGAACCGATGATCTGGCTAAGGTTGCGGGAAACCACTGGATAAGAGACGCACGGGATCGATCGTTGTGGCGACACTTGAGGGAGGCTTATGATCAGCAGTGGACGTTTTTCGACAGGAATAATGACGATTTTTTACGATACTTACCATAAATACTAAACGGACAGATAACGATTTTCAAAATGTACAAGTTGCTTTGAATATAACCAGATCATATTTTGAGTACTTTTCTACCGCAACTAATTCAAGGGTGGTTTGGTGACGTCATTATTGTATACGACAGCAAACGAAATCATCCAGGATCAGATACATTATTTTAGATCATATTTTAAATATCTACAGATGATGAAAAAAGACTGTGCAAGAACGTACTGCGCTTGCATCGAGCATCATTCAGCAAGATACGTGCGTGTGGCCTGTTCTACGTAGACACTGCGTTACTATTAAGTCTGATGAGTCTTTTAAGTAACTACACTGTTGTGTTGCTACAATTTGCATTTTTGTAATTTTAGTCTCAATAAATTGATTTTGTGAGTGGATAGTATTATTATTTCAGAAATAATCAGTATTTTCAAGTTCTTCCAAGCGCTTGAATGACGGAAATACGAATCAATCTTGGAAGAAATGTCGTGGCTAAGGAAGCATGTTTGTTTATCCAAATTCAGAAAGAAATTTGTCACTCCAAGTCCAAGAGGATAGTCGAAACTCCATGCCCAAGTTGGAAGATTCATCTCGAATCTGGTTAAGTGGGACTTTTAACCAGATTTGAGATGATTCTTACCCAATCAGCAGTTGGTGAGGTGGTGAGCCACAAATTTTGTCTCACCTCCTATCTTGGTGAATGATCTGCAGGGCCAAATACAAAACTTTTAGTGTCAACTGCAAAGCCGCCAAAATGAAAGTCCCAGTTCAAGCAAGGAACAAGGAAATAATGGCCTCAAGGAGTTTGAAGCTAAGAGCATCATACAAATTGCACATTTTGAAAAGGAAACGTTGAGTATTGCACATACGAGGAAGAAATCGCTAAAGAGACTGAGTGGATAAGGGCCAAAAGAAGGAAAAACGAAGCTAAACATTTTCCTTTTCCCTTAAACCGGAACGAGCGTTCAACAATAACAATCGTTGGAGGAAGAACAGATATTAGTCAAAAAAGTACGTGCACCACAGCCACACATTATAGACGAAGTCAAGCGCTACCATTTTTTTACGACTCACTGCCTGCAGAAGAACCAACTAAATTATTCACCGCCAAAATGATGCATGGAGACTATGTGTGAAGATCAACGCTAAAACTGATGAATCTGTAGAGCGATTGCTAGGTTTTTGACGGAGAAAGACTATCATTGGCACACATGTCTTTCTCTATTTCTCTAATGGTAGTCATCAGTTTTAGCGTTGATGTAGCCTGATTGTTCTCTTATTATGAGAACAAACAGGCTGGGCTAATAAGAGTTGTAGTGAAAAGTTACATTCTTCTTACCACAAAATCTTTGCCACAAAGCATATTTTATGGGATTAAATTGAAATAAACACTCTCAAAAATCCGAAACTCAATCCACAGTTTAAATTCAAATTCAAATTTCATTTATTTCAATCCAATCCATTAACAGATCATATGTGTTGTACATTTGAAATTAAGACAAAAAAAAAACATACTTAATATATCTATACAAAATAATTAATTAAAATATATATACTAAAGAAATCATTTTCTTAAAATTACATTTAAATTATAAAATCAAATTAAAATAATAAAATATAAATAAAAATAATTATTAATACGCCTGCCTCTGAGTTATTTGTTTGTTTGTCATTACATTTATCATAAAACAATGGTTGATGTACTGACAATCAAACCTGTTTGCAAATACGCTCAGGATGGTGTTGGAGCTGGTCCGGAGCCTGCGCCCCAGAGATGTGCACCACTTTCGCATCGTCGTGTAGAAACAGTCAACACGAGCGTCGGCGAACATCCCCGACGCACTGCAGTGCCGGGGCAGCCCCAACAGCACCCTGAACGCATTATTATACTGAACACGGAGAGCGTTGTACTGCTTCTGGGTATATGAAACCCACAGACTGGCCGTGTACAGGGACGTCCAAAATGTTCTGAAAAGAGTTACTTTAACGGCCCCCGAGCAACGAACAAACCTGCGGGCGATCATATTGGCCCTCACAGACAACGCCCTCCGCTCCCTATCGATGTCCGCATCGTCGCTCAGGTCACAGGTCACGATATGCCCGAGATATTTGAACTGTTGCACTCTTTTTAACTCGACACCGTTCAATCTAATAGGTGGAACAGAATCCGGGCAGCTCCGACCCCTGGCAAAAGCTGGACTCCTATTCCGCCTTTCGTATGAGACTGGAAAAATATCGTATGCTTGGAAGCTAGCTAACGGACAGCCCGTTCCCAAGAAGGGTAGTCGAGCTGACCCGGCCAACTACAGACTCATCTCTGTACCGTCCATACTCTGTAAAAGTATGGAGCGTGTACTTAACACGAAGCTTCTGGCATACCTAGAAACTTACGAGATCCTTAGTGACCGCCAATTTTTTTTCCGGCGATTGCCCAGTTTTGCGTTGAAGTCCCCCTTGACAACGGTGAAGTGAGTTTTGAAACCATGCATGGCTTTAGAGATATCCTCATTCATGGTCTCTACCTCGTCGTCGGGGTGTGCCGAGGGAGGGTGACTGGCAGTCCCAAGGTGGTGTCGGGTTTATCGTCCACAGGTTCCTTGTGAACAACGTGGTGAAGATCGAGAGTGTGTCGACCAGGGTGGCGTACCTTATACTCAGAATATCCTCTAGATATTCGCTGAAGGTCATACAGGTCTACGCCCCAACCTCGGCACACCCCGACGACGAGGTAGAGACCATGTATGAGGATATCTTCAGAGCCATACATGGTTTCAAAACTCACTTCACCGTTGTCATGGGGGACTTCAACGCGAAACTGGGCAAACGAGACGAGGATGAGCTGCAAGTGGGGCAATTTGGAGTTGGACGTCGGAACCACCGGGGTCACCTACTGGCCAGTTTTATGGAGAAGGAGGGCATCTATATGATGAACTCCTTCTTCAAAAAGCGTGAACACAGGAAGTGGACCTGGCAGAGCCCCGATGGTGCAACAAAAAATGAGATCGACTTCATCATGTCAACCACGAAGCAAATGTTCAATGATGTCTCTGTGATCAATTCGGTAAAAACCGGGAGCGATCACCGCATGGTAAGAGGCACATTGAACATTAATATTAAGCTTGAAAGGTCTCGACTGATGAAGTCCTCGCTCCGTCCAGCACAGGTCCAGGTCCAAAACCCCGAGAGCTTTCAGCTCGAACTCCAGAATCGTTTCGAGTGCCTGGGGAGCTCCGTGGACGAATACAGCGACGGGTTCGTGGAAGCTGTCCATACGGTCGGATCTAAATTTTTCAAGACCCGTCGTACAGATAGAAACAAAAAGCTCTCTGATCATACCCTCAAGCTTATGAAGGAGAGGCGTGAGATGATCCTGCAGTCTTCAGATGAGGCGTGCAAATACCGGCAGATCAATAGACAGATCTCTAAATCCTTGAAAAGAGACCTCCGCCGCTTTAATACCGAGCGTATTAAAGACGCGATTAAGCGAAATAAAGGCTCCAATGTTTTTTCAAGGGATCTGTCTATTGGGCAGAGCCAGCTCACGAAACTGAAGACCGATGATGGCAGGATTGTATCCGCCAAACCGAAGCTTCTGAGGGAGATCGAGAGTTTCTAATGGCAGTTGTACACGTCAACCAGTAAACCCGTTGCGAATCTAGCAAACGACCCAAGAGCTGGATTGACCCGATACTATACCGAAGATGTCCCGGACGTCAGCCTATACGAGATTAGGATGGCTCTGAAACAGCTTAAAAACAACAAGGCGCCGGGTGATGACGGCATCACGGCTGAACTCCTGAAGGAGGGTGGAAAACCGGTCCTCAAGGCCCTTCAGAAGCTTTTTGATTCCGTCATACTCGAGGGCAAAACGCCACAGGTATGGTGCAGGGGTGTGGTGTTACTCTTCTTCAAGAAGGGCGACAATGCCCGGCTGAAGAACTATATGCCCATCTCGCTTCTTAGCCATGTTTACAAGTTGTTTTCAAGAGTCATCACGAATCGTCTCGCGCGCAGGTTTGACGATTTCCAGCCTCCCGAACAAGCTGGATTCCGAAAAGGCTTTAGCACCGTAGACCACATACATACGCTGCGGGAGGTTATACAGAAGACCGAAGAGTATAACCTGCCTCTCTGTTTAGCGTTTGTGGACTACGAGAAAGCCTTCGATTCGATCGAGACTTGGGCTGTACTGCAGTCTCTCCAACGGTGCCAGATCGACTACCGGTACATTGAGGTGTTGAAGTGTCTATACAAAAACGCCACCATGTCAGTCCGTCTTCAGGATCAGACCTCGAAACCAATCCTTCTCCGGCGCGGCGTAAGACAGGGAGACGTCATTTCTCCGAAACTGTTTACTGCTGCGCTGGAGGACGTCTTCAAGGTTCTGGACTGGAAGGGGCTTGGCATCAACGTTAATGGCGAGTACATCACTCACTTTTGGTTTGCCGACGACATAGTGGTCATGGCTGAGACCATGGAGAGCCTCAGTAAAATGCTCGATGACTTTAGTAGAGCTTCCGAAAGAGTGGGTCTTAAAATGAACATGGACAAAACCAAGGTCATGGTGAACGCCCATGTAACACCCACTCCTATCAAGATCGGAGACTCTACACTCGAAGTTGTAGACGATTATGTTTACTTGGGACAAACGGTCCAGTTGGGTAGGCCCAACTTCGAGAAAGGGGTCCACCGTCGAATCCGACTCGGCTTGGCGGCGTTCGGGAGGTTGCGTGGTATCTTCTCGTCCAATTTACCGCAGTGTCTCAAGACAAAAGTCTATGACCAGTGTGTGTTGCCAGTGATCACCTATGGGACCGAGACGTGGTCGCTCACAATGGGCCTTATCAGAAAGCTTAAAGTCACTCAAAGGGCAATGGAGAGGGCTATGCTCGGAATTTCCTTGCGTGATCACGTCAGAAATGATGATATCCGCAGGAGAACCATAGTTACCGACATAGCCCGATGAATTGCCAAACTTGAGTGGCAGTGGGCAGGGCACATTGCTCGCAGAACGGATGGCCGATGGGGCCGAAAAGTTCTGGAATGGCGACCGCGAACTGGCAGACGATACGTTGGAAGGCCTCCCACTAGGTGGACCGATGACCTGGTTAAGGATGCGGGAAGGCGCTGGATGCGAGACGCACGGGATCGGTCAATGTGGCGACGCCTGGGGGAGGCTTATGTCCAGCAGTGGACGTCTTTCGGCTGAAATGATGATGATGATGAATATTTGCCACCCTAATCTCACTATATATAATTTTCAAGTCAATCTTCAATCTTATTACCTACTTCTTTTCAACCACTGACACCATGGACTCAAAACTGGCCACAAGTCTGGAAGATCTAGAGCAGCTGTTTCATTCACGGATGGCAGAATATGAAACCAAGCTTAAGACTGCATCCACTGAAACTCGGCCAACACCCAAGTTATCGGCACTATCACGTGAGTTCACTGATTTCAAATCATTCGTATGGCAGGCTCTCTCAAAATTAAAAAGCCAAATTGAGATGTTGGCTATAGGATTCGACAGGCATGAAAACTTGATGCGGAGGAAGGTTCTCCTGTTTCATGGTGTCACTGAGCATCCTGGTGAAAAGCTGCATGAAGTGGTTCACGGGGTATTATCCGACCAAATGAATTTACAGGAGATTGGGAAAGATAAGATTCATGTCTGCCATAGATTGGGTTCTGCACGGGGCAAAGCTCGGCCTATTCTAGTCAGGATGTACAACACTGAGCACCTTCACATAGTCTGGGAGAGCAAGAAGTCCCTAAAAGGTACAGGTATCACTATCACAGAATTCCTGACGCACACTAGACATCGCACCTTCATGGAAGCGCGCAAGCATTTTGGGATGCAGAGTTGCTGGTCGGTGGTCGGATAGTGATCATCACACCCGACACCAAGCGCCACAAGATTGAGGCACCGGGTGAACTTCAAGCTCTTGTGTCGAGGTTCGCCAAGGCATCTAGCGGCCCTCGTAATGCTGCACAGACTGTGGAACATTCTTCTCCAAAGAATGTGAGCACCACCGAGACTACTGCTACACCCTCAAGAGGCCAAAGGAAGGCGCGCCGGCGTGATTAATGTTGTTTTTGTTGTGTCTGTTCGCTAAGCTACCTATTACTTAATTATGACGGAGTATACGGTCACTTTAACTTGTTTCTGTGCCGGTACTTTAAACTTTTGATATTTTCTGTATCACCTTCATTTTGCTATTCCTGAATATGATGTCGGTAATATCGTTTTAGTTAATATTATATTTTTGTTTACGACAAGTCATTCAATCGACGGTCGGTGTCAATTGGACAGTAAAGCTACTGTCGGATTGACAGTGACAGAACAGACTTGAATTGTTCCGTTCATGCATGCCTGATTGTGTTTCGTTTTACGCAGTTTTTGTTATTTTTTTTTTTTGTGTCTTGTTTTTGTTTGATGACTTACACAAATTATCCAACTCACTGGTGAGTTAGGGTGGTTGTTTTTACAGCAATCAGCCTATAAGTTTAGTTTTTAATTAGTGTTATAATTGTATTCTTTTCTTCATATTATATATTTATTTTATTGTTATTATCCATGAATGATCCAGTCAACCTAGCTGACAGTATTTTCTCTTGTTCTTCTTCGACTTGTAGTTTTGATAGTGCGGTAAGTGACTCTCCGCTTCGTACTTTGCATCACAACATCTCTACTATATTTTCTAACTATCCTAAAAATTTCCACATAGCCCACATTAATGCTCAGAGTGTTCCTGGTCACCACTCCGATCTTCTGGCATCCTTTAGCAGTGCTCACCTTGATGCACTCCTAATATCTGAAACTTTTCTTAAGCCTTCTCTCCTTTCTACGCACTATGAACTTCCTGGCTTTGTTCTGGTCCGAAATGACAGGACTGGCAAGGGTGGTGGCGGTGTCGCGATTTACCTACGTGCTGACATACCGCACCAAATTGTTGGTGCATCTCCATCTCAATGCTCTGGGTCGGCTGAATTCTTGTTCCTTGAGATCACCTTACACCATGCTAAAATATTACTTGCAGTATTTTACTCCCCGAATCTCCACATCAACTATTTTGACACTTTAGAATTGACACTGAATAATCTTTGCCCATCGTATGAGCATGTTGTTATAATGGGTGATTTCAATACATGCTTAAAAAAAAATGATTCCCGCTCACTTAAACTCCGTTACATCTTATCTTCTTTTAATTTGGAAATTCTACCTCTTTCTGCGACCCATAACTTTCCAAACTGCACGCCTTCTCTTCTTGACCTAATGATTGTTTCTTCGCCTCACAATGTTGCTGAATTTGGGCAGCTCACTGCAACCTTTTCTTATCATGACCTTATCTATCTTTCATATCGTATTCGGCCTCCTAAACACAAACCCCACCTCTGTTATCTACGCAATTATAATGGGATGGATTTGGAAGCGTTGAAGCGTGACGCTGATGATATCGACTGGTCTCTCGTCTTCGATAGTGACTGCGTCGATGAAAAAGTAAATTGCTTCAATGCCAAACTACTGACACTTTATGACAAGCATGCACCGCGTCGGCGAATTAAAATTAAGTATAGTCCTGCTCCGTGGATCACTCCTCAAATTAAAGACGCTATTGCTCGTAAAGATAAGGCGAAGGGCAGGTACAGGCGAAGACCCACGGATCAGAATCTTGTTAATTTCAAAAATCAACGTAATCACTGCAATCGTCTGTGTCGAGATGCTAAGAGACGCTATTTCCACGAATCTCTAGTCGATCGCAAGTCCTCTGACGTCTGGAGATTTCTCAAGTCAGTCGGTATCGGCAAGGCTCCCACTAGTGCCTGTAAAAATGTCGACTTGTCGGCTCTTAATAGGCACTTTTCGCTTCCACCTGTCTCTGGATCCTAGTGTGAAGACATCCACTTTGACTGAACTTTCTGAATTGCCGTTGCCGATTTGCCCTCCATTTAATTTAAATTCTGTGTCTGATGACGATGTCAAAAAATCTGTTCTTGCTATTTCCTCTTCTGCTGTTGGCCATGATAGTCTGTGTTCGAGAATGATAATACCTATTCTGCCACAACTCCTTCCCGTTCTCACTCATATTGTCAATTATTCTTTATTCTCTGGCACATTTCCTTCAGCCTGGAAACAGGCACACATAATACCACTACCCAAAATAACCAATCCTTCTTCTCTATCTCACTTTAGACCCATTTCCATACTACCATTCCTCTCTAAAGTTTTCGAGCACATCGTTCATGGTCAAATTTCTAGTTTCCTTTCGTCTCATGATCTTATCTGTCCTTTCCAATCTGGCTTCCGTAGAGGTCACAGTACTGTGACTGCACTTCTGAAGGTCACTGATGACATCCGTTGGGCTATGGATAATAAATCTCTAACCGTGTTAGTCCTACTTGACTTCAGTTGTGTATTCAATTCGGTGGATTTTGATATTCTACTTGGGGTCCTACAATCTATTAACTTCTCGTCCTCTGCATTAGCCTGGTTTGACTCATATCTTCGGGGTCGCTCTCAGTGTGTTCGCCTTGATGAGATATTCTCTGATTGGTGTGATCTCACTGCTGGTGTACTTCAGGGTGGCGTTCTCTCTCCTCTTCTTTTCTATCTTCATAAAAACTGTTACCAAGGTTATCACTTCCAACTTCCATCTTTATGCAGACGATTTGCAGCTCTATCGACATTTCTTGCTTGCGGACGTAGACGTAGCGATCAGTGACATGAATCGTGACCTGGAGAGAATTGGTGAATGGGCTAAGTATTATGGATTACAGATTAAGCCTTCCAAATCACAGGCCATGATTATAGGTAGTCGATGTTATCGCGCTGCGCTTGACATTTCTACTTTGTCGCCATTGTCCCTTAACGGCTCGACAATCGCTTACAGTGAAACGGCTAAGAATCTCGGTGTCTTACTTGACAGCAACCTTTCTTGGCGAGCGCAAGTAAATGAAGTTAGTCGTAAGGTGCATTTTTCTTTTCACATTTTAAAAACTCTTCAAAGTTTCCTACCCTTCAAAACTAAAATGTATTTAGCTCAAACTTTAATTCAGCTGATCATAGATTACGCCGATGCCTGCTACCTGGATGCCACTGAGGGCCTCTTAAATAAGCTTGAGCGCTTGCAAAATTTGTGCATCCGTTTTGTCTTTGGTCTGAGGAAATACAATCATGTCTCTCAGTTCCGCAAAGATCTCAAGTAGCTCCCTATCCGTCTTCGCAGGAACACTCGAATATTATGTCTTCTGTACAACATCCTGTTTCTCCCTGCATACCCTGGCTACCTGCGCGATCGTTTTTCTTTTACTCGCTCTGCTAATGCTCTGTGCAGATCCCACCTTAAACTACATCTCAATTTCCCATCCCATAAAACCCATTTCTATTCCCACTCCTTCTCTGTTCATGCAGTACGATTGTGGAACTCACTTCCACCTAAAATCCGTGACTCCCAAAATGTATCTTTTTGTAAAAAAAACAAGTCAAAGAACATTATCTCTCCACCATCTTGTAATTTTATATGATAAGTATATGAATGTTTTTTTTATTTTCTATATTTATTTAGTTAAGGTATATGTGTAATTTATATATGATTAGTTAAGTTATTTTTGTCTATTTTAAGTTTCCTTGTTCTTTCTACACACTGTGTCTTCGTTTATCATCCAACATTCCTGTCGCAGGTCTGCTGAAAGAGATTTCTAATGAAATAAGCAGTACCTTTGTGCTCTTTCATCTGTATTATTTATTTTCTCTGTAAAGTGTTTTTGTGTGTACATAAATAAATAAATTAATTAATTCAAAGAATTGTAACGATAAAAAATTTGCTAAGTACTTTTATTTAATAAAACATCAGCATAATTTGTTTTAAATGTTCTCATATTTTAACATGCCCACCATTCTTATGAATGAAATATAACAAAAAATATAAAAGGTTTTTCGTGACAAACAATGCTGGTTTAACAATGCGAGAAATTCTACTTAGCTGTTGAAAGTTTTCAAGAAACTTGTGTAATCATTTTGAAGTCAACTTACTCAGGTTATTTCTTAATTCTATTAAACACTATTACTATACACTATTCATTCGAAGTCAATGCACAATCAAAGTTTTTAAAATTATTCTGATTAGTGAAGTGAATCCAAGATCTCAACATTTATTTTTTATTTAATTATTGCAATTTTTGACAAATGAGGAGAAAAATCTATGCAAGAATATGCTGCGCTTGCATCAAGCTTCATTCAGCAGATGTGTGTGTGTTTTTTTTTTTGTATATTTTAGGCTCGCGCTTGACCACTATCTCACTGTGGTGTGGTGTGGTCTGTTCTAAATAGACGCTGCGATACATTTAAATCTATTTAGTCTTCTGCCTTACATATAACAAAAACCAAAAGAAAAATAATTTACGGGCGATCTGAGGTCGGGAAGTGGAAGGGGGTGAAGTTTTAAAGGGTAAGAACGGTTTATCTCGATTTCCGGCAAAACTATAAGTCCAAAGGGAAAAAATTAAATGACAAAGTTGTAGGTAATAAAAAGATCTACAACTTTTGTAACTACTTTTCTCATAATTTCTAAATTTATGTCAAAAATTCAAATAAACGAGATTTTGTTTTTTTATTTTTATCGTTTAAAAAATATTTTTTGTCACGAAATTTGGTGAAAACTTACCTCTTTATGTCCCAAACACACTGCAATTTTTTAATTTAAAATATTTATTTTCACCTTATTTTGACTTAATATCGAAAAAAGCACACTAATTTTCAATCGAAAATTCTTACGTCAAAATATTCCTTTTTATATGTTTTGCCAATATTTATGGTGAAGTATAGTAAATTCTGTTATTTTAATAAGAAGTCTAAGTAAAAGGTTGGGACGGGTAACTCTTCCCAGGTGGGGGTAACTCTTAAACAACAGTTGCACTATTTCTGAGGAGAGTATTATGACCTAAATGAAAACCAATTGAAGTCCAAAAAAAATTCCAAAATTGAAATTGCAAAGATTAAATTTTTATTGGGATTCTTTTTCGTATCGCCGGCATGCCAGTTTTTTAAATTTGTTTGCTCCAAAACTTAGCCACTTCCACAGCGTCGTCGGTGGCAGCGCATAGATCACTCTGGTTGCATATTTTGGGATACAGGAGATAGAACAGCAGGTGGGGCATGGTTTGCGACTCGGCACCACATGCTCACCCTGCAGCTGTTCCTTCGATGTAGCCCCATTTTGCAAGGTTGGTGTTACACCTTCCTACTTGGGTTATGAGACGGTTCAGGTAGATCACGGAATGTTAGACTCTACTGGAAGATGCTCGCTTGGTGGTAAATAGTGAGCGGTTGGTGGTAAAGTGTCCTACCATACTTTGCAGAGGGCATCGGCCCAGTCTCCTGACTGGGGGACTACCGATTTCATGAAGCTCTGTCTGTTTTTCAGCCGTTACGTTGGTAGTTGAGCACAGTGTTGCCTTGTGTCACGCTCCTGTTTCTGCACTCGCTAGTTCCCTTCGGACGTGTGGATTTGCTATCCTGGCTGTGGGGTGTAGTACGCTGACCGTGGTTGGTTTTAGCCGGTAATCGTTTTAGCGGCATGTTTCCCTTAGCGTAACATCTAGGTACTATGGCGTGGGCGGAGCGGTGCCACACTGGACACGAATGTTTGCCCACACAGAAGCAGAGTGCTAGGCGAGAATCCCGGAGAACGTGATGCGAGACTCCCCAGGCGGTTGAAGTTAGGCGCCTGAATAAGTTGTTGCGGATCCCGATTTTTTTACAACGATACGATGGGGTTCTACTGACCTATTAACTTGAAATTTGGTGATAATGTTTATTATTACCTATATTTTACTAACAAATAAAAATATATTGATAAATGAAATGCCCTTATTTTTCCTATTACAACCAACTTTATACTGCGCTTTGGTACGGAACCCTAAATGTGTGAAGTCCGACACGCACTTTGCCGGTTTTTTTAGACAGTGGCTCTAAATTTCAGCGCTCTGTCAAGGGTAACACCTAAGTAGGTGCACTGCAGTGATCAACGGGTCTCCTTGCTAATTGATGTCCAGAGTGCGTCTAGCTGAACTGTTGCGGAGATGGAATCATTGCGATTAAAAAAAATTTATAAACACATTCATTACACGTAAGCGTTCATTTTTATCATGCCCTTGAAAATATTCCATTGTATTTAGGTACGTATATATTTTGTTTTAATATCGTCTAGCCAAGTGTATTACATTAAAAGCATTTCTATTTTAAATAGATTATAAAACATGAATCATCGATTTGGATCGCTTGTGTGCTAGAAAGCTATTCTTAATAAACTATTAAAAATGAAGATATTACAAATTTACAACAAAATATATTCTGTAAATTTTATTTCAATTAATAAAGTAGACGAAGATGTGCAGGCAATGCTTTTGTCTAGCAATCTGATGCAATGTATTGTGTTCTGGCCTAAATATCGCATCAATAATGGTTTTATATTTCCTATCAGCCCCATCTCTTTTACAAATTTCGTTTCTTTTTTTGTTACGCTTGTGTTTTTGTGTATATTTATATTAACAACTTATACAATAGCCTTGCAAAAAGATAATTTGGGATATACTACTTTCATGTTCGTTTCATCGCTTTACGATTGCATCTTCTATTGTTTTGGTTTCGGAATGAACTTATTGATCGGAATCATTCAAACTAACAACTCAATCCAATTTGTCCTAACCTTTCAAAGAGTGCACAGATTTCTCAACAAAGATTCGTGTGTTGAACAATTCGTTATTAATTATTGGTATTTTGGAACAGCTGTGGGTTTATACGTCTTTATATCCACCTATCTTCATATACAGCTTGGTGTACCGTACTGCTGTGTATACACTTGCTATCTGATGCTTATGTTCGATTTCAATATCTTTTATGCCACACGAATCATCAAATTGATGGCAAATAATGTCATGCTATGGAATATTCAGGTTTTAAAATGTCATGAATTGGAAGATGGCCATGCAGAAAGTTACTGCAAACAATTATTTCAGGCTTACATTGATATTTTACAGTGTTATAATATTTATAAAGTTGGTTTTCAGCAATTGGTAAGTTCTTTACCTCATAATTTTGTAATGCATAAATACATTTCTGTGGCAAAAGTTAGGCAGACACCTACTGAAACTATCAGTATCAATCATTCTCAAATCATGGATGAGTGTGTGTGTGTTTAAAACATATACATATATCTAGAAAGACACAGACTACTCAGAGATGACATCTAATCGGAAGGCATAGAAGAAAAAGACATGTTGCGGTGACCCTAAATAAATTAGGACAAAGCAAATTACAACTCTGTGTTCTTAAAATATATAATTTCCTTCTGTTTATTTTTCACTTTTTAGAAACTGTTTTATATCGTAGAAATATTCTTGGAATCTCTGATTTACATTCAAATTACAATTGAAACGTTTAAAAAGGATGTAATAAATAATAACATAGTGAGTATTTTTCTTATCTTTACTGGTAGGTTTACGTATAACCTTTTTTGTTTTGTTTTTTTGGGTGGGAAATCATCCAATGACTTTTCCCGCTATTGTTGAAGCGGGAGGGCGTGTCAGACTTTTACTGACTAAAAACCACCCGTGCGACTCAGACAGACATCGGCCCTAGCGGGCCCCGTCAATTTTTGCTGACATCTCTTTGAGGCGCGCGTGGAACACTACGCGCCGTCGACTTGTACCAGGTCCTTATCGGACGGTGAGCTACCCATTACTTGCCGTCCGCAAGCCCGCGCCTACGGAGGTCGGGAATCGGCTTGCGACTCCCGGCGCCCAGGGCGTCTCCTGCAGTGGCTAGCGGCGCGAGGGAGTCTCCATTGTGCCTCCCCCACGTGCTCCGCCTCCTCCTTCGCGAGCATTACTGCTTCGCAGAAGGAGGTGACAGCTTCCCATGCCCTCTCGCTCCGTACCATGTCCTGAACCAGGGCTGGACGTGAGAGGTCGCCACCGCTGATCGCCTCCACAAGGGAACGGCAGTGCTCCGCCCAGGTTAACGTTTAACCTAACTAGGCATTGCACCTGATTGTAGGTAAAAGATGATGTGATCGACTATTGGAGCATGCTTGCCAAGAAGTAACTTTAAACTCTTGGCAAAGACACTTGACTTTCTGTCAGCAACAACATGGCGGTAGCGATTGTCAAAACATTCCAAAACCTAATTCATCTTATTACAAATCAAGTTCTAACTTAAACCCCACCCTAACCCAGGCTCAAACTAAGGAGCCATTTTTTTATTCCGAACGTTATTCCGGCAACGTTAAAGTTTCAATTACTAAAAATTGCTTTAAAACGGAGCCTAAGGAGTCAACTTGGAATATTATTTAAGTGAAAATAAAACGCAAAATTTTAATTTCCTCGATGGTTTAAACATGGATCTAAAATTGGAATTAATTTTGTATTGAGACGGAATAGCTGACATTTGCTACCGAAATGTCACGCGGTAAAATTGAGACTTTTCAACAATCGTTTTCACTGATATATTGTAATTATTCCTAGAGCCTTTAAACATAACTTCAAATATATTTTTTTCATATATTGCAATACTTTGGCTAATAAATATTTTGATTTTATTCCAGAATAAAACAATTCTATTGGCATTATACGTTATATTTTATATGGCAAAAGATTTGATGTGGCAAACACTTTTGATCCAGCACTGTGAAAAATTCTATAAAGCTATGCAAAGTGTTCAAGATACTTGCGCAGTTATTCGGAACACAACTTGCTCAGGTACCTAGCTAGATTATTTTTAAATTGTCATTTTTTGTTTGTTGAATACAGGCCTGCGGATCACAGCCAAGAGGAAACTCTGCGGCCCATGAGCAGTGCTGCTACTCTTGGATCCCACCAGGTATATACCCGCAAAAACTGCGTCACGCAGCAGCGGTAACTTGGGGACTGTTCTTTGAGATACTGGTTCCTATCTGATAGGTGGAAAGTGACATTTACAACTATGCACTTACCCCTGTCCTCGTGGTGGCCTCCTAGTCTTCGTTCAATCCCGTGTCAGGTCGAGGGTCATAGGGAAAAGTATATGGAAGGGACATCAAACGTGTTCTGGTGGTATTCCCGCCAGACTGCTAGGCACGTTCCTGACTTGAATACCTGCGCGTGAAATATACCCAAATACAACTGCACGGGCGAAGCACCATACCACCCGCGGATGGCGAACGTGATTTCAAATAACGATCGGCTGGCTACACACTCAATTTCAAACAGAACCAGGTTCAAGTCCGAATCGACACGTCTCGCGCCGGCAAATACATTTTTACGAGTCCTAATATCAACATCAACCCCACCAAAAGCTGTAAAATCTATGACAGCGAACTGACACAGTGTTGCAACAAAATAACAAAAATCAAAAAACCCGTCTGCTTCAAAAGCGAACTAAAAAGTCGTAAACAAGAAAAAAATCATGCTGTGCAGGCGGAGGATACATATTCGCGGGCTGGCTGACCAAAATTTGGTGTATCCTCCGCCTGCAAAGCGGCCAACAAACAAACATACATACATACATACTTACATACATACATACATACATACATACATAGACTGTTAAACACATTTCCTTCGGCAGTCGGGTAAAAAGGTAACGGAACATTTCGTTCTTTCAGATTTCGCTGTAGATATTATGAAAAGTTATTATTTATATGATAAATTAAAATGTTCTTAATTGACAGATGAAGAGAAAAAGTTAAGCAAGAACGTACTGCGCTTGCATCGAGCATCATTCAGCAAGATACGTGTGTGTGGCCTGTTCTACATAGATGCTGTGTTACATTTAAGTCTGATGAGTCTACTTACTAACTACACTGTTGTGTTACTGCAGTTTGCATTTTTGTAAAAAAAAAACATATATCAGTATGGAAAATGTTAAAAAATCTCCACCATAATTTATTATTGAATTTCTACGTTACACTTTTTGTTTTGAGCATGCTTTTATTACTTTGTCTATTCATTGTCTAATTTATTATCTATAAACAATACATTCTTTAAAAATGAAAAAAATAAATGCTTTGGTTTGAAAATAAGAAATATTGTTAATTTCATTTTATAATGACAATGTAAATGATGAGGTAGGTGCCCTTTTTAGCTCAAACCCTTCCGGGTCCCTTTTTGGGGTTCCGTAGACAACAAGGAAGCCTTATAGTTTCGCCATGTCCGTCTGTCCGCAGCTTAGCTCGGAGACTCCTAGTACTAGAAAGCTATAATTTGGCATGGATATACCAGGCCCCTCAGAAAGTATTGCGAAAAAAAGTTTTTATATATGGGAGACTGGCCAGTTATAATGTTTTTCGAAAATATGATTATTTATAAGTAAAAATAAGTAAGTTCCAATTTCAAAATTTCCCTCCACATTTTTTGCGAGTTAATTCAAAGTATTGTGTCTCACTGAAATATGGATCTGCGCCGGGAACATTTTAGAGCTATGATTTTATACGATTTCAAGTGTCGCCTGAAACCGGATGAATCGTACGATAGACTTCAAATGGCATTCATGGATGAAGGCCCTTCCAAGGCAACCGTGTATCGTTGGTATAACGAATTCAAGCGCGGTCGACCAACTTTGGGGGATGACGAAAGAAGCGGTCGCCCTTTGACGGCTGTTACCGAAGAAAACGTGCTAGCAGTGAAAAATTTAATCCAAGACAATAGGCGAATTACATATCAGGAGATTCAACACATATTGAAGATTGGATCGGGAAGCGTTCACGAGATTCTACATAGCTATCTTCGCGTGAGGAGGATAGTATCACGCTGGGTGCCGCACAACCTCACCGATGCTCAGAAGCAGGCCCGGGTGGAATGGTGCCGTGATATGCTTAACAAATTTGAAGCAGGCTCGTCTCGGCGTGTTTACGACATCGTTACAGGTGATGAGTCCTGGATTTATCAATACGACCCAGAAACCAAGCGCCAGTCGACTGTTTGGGTGTTTCAAAATGAGCCAACGCCTACCAAAGTGAAGCGATCTACAAGCGGGGGTAAGATTTTGATCGCTAGCTTTTTTAATTTGACTGGCCACTTGGTATCAATTCCCTTACGGGATCAAAGAAGCATTAATGCCGAATGGTATACTACCAAATGTTTGCCAGAAGTTTTCTCTGTTATAAGCAACAAGCGACCAAACACAGGGCTCCGCGGGCTACTGCTCCACCACGACAATGCACCTGCGCACACCGCACTCAAAACGAGGGACTTCCTGGACAGCACGCCAGTCAAACTCCTGGGTCACCCTCCTTACAGCCCTGATCTAGCACCGTGTGACTTCTTTTTATTCACAAAAATAAAAAATCAGCTCAAAGGGATACAATTTTCGTCGCCGGAAGATGCGCTGGCTGCGTTCGAGCAGGCTGTAAACGAGGTGTCTGCGGCGGACTGGAAAAAGTGTTTTGAAAACTGGTTTAGGCGCATGAATCTTTGTATAGAGGCTGGTGGAAAGTACTTTGAAAAGATTTAATAAAAATATATGTACGTATAGAACAATTTTTTTTAGTTTCGCAAAACTTTCTGAGTGTCCCACGTACATATTAATCACGCCGACAAAGTGGTAAAATAAAACAGTTTTTTTTTATTTACCACCTTTACACGTTAAGTAGTAATGTTTTTTTTTTCTCGCCTATCCCATGGTGTGGGGTATCGTTGGATAGGTCATTAATCAAAAATATTCATCAATAACATGGTCAAAAATATTATGGGTTTGTGATAACCCATTTTTCGATTTAGGGATCAGTTTGCGTAAAATTAAGCTTTAAATAGCAAATTTTTGTTAGAGTCAAGTGTCCTCCCCCCATGCCAGCTAAATGGTTGCTTTTCGATATTTGAACAAATTCATAGTAGTATATAACGATATTAACAAGCCATGTAGTCACAGCTGTGTAGGCTTAACAAGTTTACGAGTAATAGTCGACCAAATTATAAATTATATTGTGTGAGCCGCCAAAACCGTTTAAATGTTCATGAAACAAAAAAACCTTATTTTTAGTCCGCATTATTGTGGAACTACGCGTAGCTTGACACGCAATTGTTTATTTATCTTTTCATCTTCCGTGTCTCCTGTACGGATCACAAATAAATATGTTTTCTTTTTCTTTCTTTTATAAATATTGTAAAACAACAAAAACAAAAAAATTCCAAAAATATTAGTTTAGTTTTGATTTCTATGATCACGCAAATAACTCCGAGTATAGCCCTCTCCTTTACCCTTTTGGTGAGTTTAAGCTTTCTGATGTGATAATGGGCCTTCCATTGTGAGCGACCACGTCTTGGTTCCATAGGTGATTATGAGAATATCAGCAGGAGAACCAAAGTTACTAACATAGCTCGAAGAATTGCCAAACTTAAGTGGCAGTGGGCGGAGCACATTGCTCGCAGAACGGATGGCCGATGGGGCTGAAAATTTCTGGAATGGCGACCGCGAACCAGAAGACGATATGTTGGAAGGCCTCCCACTAGGTGGACCGATGACCTGGTTAAGGTAGAGGGAAGGCGCTGGAAACGCACGGGATCGGCCAATGTGGCGACGCCTAGGGGAGGCTTATGTCCAGCAGTGGACGTCTTTCGGCTGGAATGATGATGATGATAAGTTTTACTATGGTCTTTATCTAATTTTATAAAGAAATGTGTTCACTTATCAACTTTAGGTTAGTGTTTAGAGTGCGCGCAAGTTGAGTCTGTGCGCGGCCAAAATCTGAACTAATCGTTTGTCATTTATGTCAGGTGTCAAGAGAGTGTGGTATGTTCAGTGTTTTTATTCGTTTCCGAGGTAAATAATCACCATCATTGTGCTAAAGGTAATTTAAAGTGATAGCAGGGATGTTTTCTTGAAGTGAACAAGACCATAACGGGCCTACGGTACTGATTTACAAAGATAGAGCCCGCGTTGCTTATTTGACAGGTAACATTAAGGGATACCACAATAGTAAAATTTCCCTAAATTTTCGTTCTACCGGTGCCCGACAGTATTGTTTTTTATTTATTTATTAAAACTGCATGCAACATAAAGGTACATAGGCATTGGCATTGGGTGGTACATAAATATACCAGCGGGACAGGACCGTCATCATGTAATATAATGCATCATTGCTATATTGTTTTAGGCGTTTCTGAACGCACCATTACTCAAATAACTCAAAGAGGGTTATGTGGCAGCAGCTTCTTCAAAAGTTGTTGAAGAAGAAATTAAAAAAGAATTGAAATTGAAGCCACTGCAGGACCATTGTTAGATCAAATTTAACAGTAGAAACTACTAAGTGTTCAATAAAAGATTTACTATAATTCATGATGCTTTTTTCATCATATTCTATGCAAGTAGAAAAATCTAGTAATTAATTATGCTTAACTTATTACTTTAAGTTTCGAGTAATGAAAAATGACAATTGATTAATTGAAGGAAAAAAGGTCAGTTATGCTGGCAACATTAAGCACGCCACCCGTCGCGCGCAGACTTATCGTGCTCACACTCTAGTCATCATAAGACAGGTAGCTGTCAGAACAATATACATATTTTTCTACTTATGACCATAAAGTAATTATATAGTGCCCTTAAATAAACACAGCTCAGTACTTACCTACCATAGGACACGGTACCATCGAGAGCTCTGTATAAGCTATACAGCTTTACTTCCAAACGTATAAACTATTGTAATGCCTTTTATGAAAATATAATTTCTGTGTAGCTCTTCTAGTTAACAGCTCTCAATGGGACAGTACATAGCCTTACTACCTAAGGGCGTGTTTATTCGAGAGGAATTCCGTCCGCGGGGTTGTTACGCGCTCGACCTCGAATACCTGCCCGGAAATTACGTTATTACTGCAAACTACGATGTATTTATTTGACAGCTAAGATTTGAATTAAAATAGCAAAGAAACAATACACAGAAAACAAATGCACGATGTCACCGTCGTACTGTTACAGGCCTATGTTTAGACGACACAAACGTGTTCGTGCGGTCGAGACGCTGTTGTAACTTCTTCTACACTAATATATTAAACATTACTACAAGCTTTTTATTAATATTAATTAATAAAAATAATTATAATATATATATACCCATAGCCCAAAACAATTTTTCTCAATATTTTAGTAATAGTCCTGCACCAATCGAGGTTTGCCCTTGGGTGCGCTACGACATATACATGCCTAAAAAGGCCTCTGCGAGTTAGCTTCTGCCTCTCCCACACCTTTCAAAGGACCGTGACTCCATGGTCCCGAAACTTTCAAAGACACATTATAATCTTCTTCTATACATATTATATATATATTGTTAAACATAAAAGAAAGTGACTGACTCACTCACTGACCATCAACGCACAGCCCAAACGGCTGAAGCTTTAATCATGAAACTTGTTACGTAGGTTCCTTTGGTAGTGTAGGTGAGCACTAAGAAAGGATTTTTGGAAATTCCACCGCTAAGGGCGTGCAATAGGGGATGAAATTTCGTTTGAAAATTCGTCCGTTTTATAGTCAGGATCTTCATATTTTGGGTTTAGGCTGAAGATAAAAAATAATATACACGTATCTCAGCGATTTTGAAGATTCCTCACCCACGAGGGTGAAAAGGGGGATGAAGTCATGAGAATAATGAAATCGTCTAGAGACTTGAAATTTTGCACATAGAATACTTTATAGTGTGCAGGCAACTACTAAAAAACGATTTTTGTGAATTCCACCCCTAAGGGGGTGAAATAGGGGATGAAAGTGTGTATGAAATTTGGTCAGTTTTGAAGTTAGGATCTTCGAATTTTGGGTTTGGGCTGAACATTAAATCTAACGTAAATTAAGATTTTTTGGGAATTCGATTCTTGGGGGGTGGATCATGGGGGATGACAGTTGTATACAAAAGTCCTTCTTTTACAAAGAAAATATTAAAAATACTTTTAAGTCTGTAAAGTTTGTTGGTAACTATAAAATGGCTCAAAGCATAAATATAGGAATTAAATAGGGACGGGTTAGGGATAGACCTAATATCTAAGCTCTCTTAGGAATGTCAAACATTTACGGGTAAAAATTATATTAAAATAATTTTCAGTTCATTTCGTTTTAATTTCATTTAAGCTGTTGTATTAAGAGTCAGCAGTGTAGCAAAATAAAAATAGGTGTTCTGTAAAGAATGTAGTACCTAATAATTACTTCTGTAGGTAGGTAATTAATTTCTAACTACATACGGTAAAACCTTGGAAGCCGACCACAACAACAATTGGGAAAAGGCTAGGCAGATGATGATAAGGCAAAACCTATCTAATAAATTTATTAATTGCAAAATTAAGAGGTAATCGCGATATTGCTATAGCAGTTGCTTCTTTAGGGATAGCTGCTACTCTTATGAAAGGGGGTCGAACTGCACACTGCACTAAAATTGCTTCTTAATCTCACGAATGTAATGAATGAATAGATACTCCTTTATGTAACATTTCGAAACAGAGCAATCTGGCGGAAGTGTTATGGAAAGCTAAGATATAGTGTGGGATGAAAGTACGATGGCTCACAAAAAGCCATTGAAGCTTTAAATAGGACTCTACAAGATATAAAGGGTAACAATAACTTTATGGGTGGCATGACAGTATTACTGGCTGGTGATTTTCGTCAAACATCTCCAATAAATCCACGAGGAACGCGTGTGGATGAAATTAAGGCGTGTCTTAAGAAGTCCTCTCTGTAGTTTTCAGTAAAAATACTTAAACCTTCCTAAAATATGAGAGTACAATTAAAGGGTGAAGTCACTGCTGGTCAGTTTTTGAAACTATTACTAAAACTCGGAAATGGTTTTTATCCATAAAATGATGGTATGTTGAATATACCCGATGACCTTTGCACTTTTGTTACAACAGTTCCAGAGTTGATAGATAACATTTATCCGGATGTTGCTAACATACAAAACAAATCTTTGGAATGGTTGTACGAAAGGGCAATTCTGACCCCAATAAATGACCAAATAATGAGCAGTAATTAATGACATGTTGTTGAAATCATTTGATGGCGAAGAAATGCTCTACAGCTCAATTGACACTGTATTAAATCCAGACGAGGCCGTCCATTATCCTGTAGAGTTCTTGAAAACTCAAAACCCATCAGGTTTCCCTTACCACAAGCTTTAACTGCGTGTTGGTACACCAGTAATTTTGCTAAGAATTTGAAAACCCCCAAAATTTTTGTAACGGAACTAGGCTACAAATCAAAGCTCTTTCGCGCAATGTGGTAGTGGCAACTATTTTGACCGGACCTTCTCAGGGTGAAACTGTGTTCATACTAGGTCATACAAACCGGATACACGGATAACCAAAAAAACCGATAACCGACTGATCGCAAAACCGGGTTTCTCGGTTTTTTCGGTTATCACTCTCATATGTAATTGATTAAATTATAATTTTATTTTCCCAAACAAAATATTAAATTTAACACTGACAAACGTGGACTGGACGGCGAGGTAGCGTTAGTTCCTATTTCGGCCACGTTAATTCCGCTAATCCGTTCCGTTTTCGTTAATCCTTGACGCACTACTATACCACGCTGCTACTATTTTGTTTTTCGGTGATTACATTGCATAAATTATTTTATCAAGTATATAGTATAGTTGTATATCAATGCTAATACATCATCATTAATACATATAATAAATCTGTACAAAAGTCGTTTTCGTACATCGAAAATATTTCCAAAAAAATTACATGAAATATATGACCAAATACTGTAATGTAATCACAGCAGGGATGATTTGCATATTTAAGTAATAAATTTAATTAATCAGTTTTTTTTTCGTAGGAATATGGATGATGATTTTGAGCTCTGAAATCTATACCTCCAACAAGTGTGGAATCAGAGAGAGCCATTTTAATCAGCGGGTCTCATGTGTAATAAAATCCGTATTATTCTAAATTACACCTCCCTTGATGCACTTGTAAATTCAAATTCAAATTCAAATTGTTTATTTGCAAGAAAATACACAGTTTACAAGGGAAGATCTTACAGCCTTAACGTCATTGTATTCTGCCTGCAAGCAAGCGTGCAAATTATTTATGTTTAAATGGCATTATTATGCAGAAATATTATAAGTACATTATTATCATATTATTATCACATTATTATCACATTATTATCACATTATTATCACATTATTATCACACATTATTATTACATACAAATGTCATCAATTTATTTACAATACATTAATAATCAGAACAAATATTTTTATGTTCCAAAAATTCCTTGATGCTGTAAAAACAGTTTTTTTGTAACCACTCTGACACTTTAGTTTTAAAAACATTGCCTTGCAACAATTTTAATTCGTTTGGTATCGTATTATAAACGATTATACACATATTGAACACATTTTTCTTATAAATATCTTTGTGTGCAGCTGGCTGATATAATAGGTTGCGAAACTTAGCCCTTTTCTGTCGTGGTACAACCTCGGTATGTTGCTTAAAATAATTCATGTGGTTTTTTGTAAAAGTGCAGATATCTCTAATATACATACATGGCAATGGCAGAATTTTAAATTTTTGAAAGAACGGTTTACAGCTATCTAAGAACCATGCTCTGTTTATAACCCGGATGCAGCGTTTTTGGAGCTTGAAGACTCTGTCGGTATCGGTAGAGTTACCCCACATGATTAGACCATAGCTTAGAACAGATGACACGTAACCATGGTAAGCCGCAAGAGCAGCTTCTACAGACACATTTTGCCTCAGCTTTTTTAAAGCAAACACGAACCTATCTAATTTCTGACATATATGCTCCACATGGCTTTTCCAATTCAGGTTTTTGTCAACATTAATTCCTAAAAATTTCAATTGATCCACTTGTTGTACCTTTTCACCATTACACAGAATATCCAAAACTAATGGTTTGCTATTATAGGAGTTAAATTCAATTAATTTTGTCTTGCTAACATTTATATTTAAGTTAATATTTTGCATCCAACTTATTATATCTTTTAGGGTCTTTTCCGTAGCTGATTTGTAGTCACTTTTATCCTGACATTTTATAACAACTGTTGTATCATCTGCAAAAAGTATACATTTCTGCAAAGTGGCCTCTGGAAGTTCGTTTATATAAAGTGAGAAAAGTAAAGGACCGAGAATACTTCCCTGAGGCACGCCACACTTATTTACTACCGATACTGATTTGAACTTCTCTTTGGAATATAGTCAGTCACTTTTCATTACTGTACGGTGTTCACCTTAAACCTTAGTTTGTTAATGTTATGAGTACCGCGCCGCGACCCAGGTTAGGGATTGATTAAGTAAAACGATGTTTACTATTACACGGATTTATTGGCACTGAAGTAATTAGTTTATAAATGAACGCGATGCACCGCATCGTGAGTGCAAGCGTCAGCATTATTACTTAACAATACAAAATGTACGGGTTTGCTCGTACATACTCCCTACAGGAGAAATTAACAAGTTACAAAATAAATGTTAACAGATCAAAGATCAACATATTTAAAAACAATGTTTCTAGAAAATGTAAAAAATAATAAATGTTATACAAAATTAATGTCGAGACAATATAAAGCAAAAATAATTAACGATTAAGTGATAAAGTCAATTATTGTCACTAGCCGCATCATTTAACTCAACGAACGCAAATAGGTGACGTAGCTTTATTCACTCGCGCACTATTGAGATTAGAAAGACTGCTCTGATTGTTGTCATTTAACTCACTAACACTGTGGTAAAACACTCGGTCACCTATAATCACACACGGATTGTCGTTGTTGCGAGGAGGAGGCGCAGGCGCACCCTGGGCCTGCGCTGGTGTCAGCGCCGGCGTGGTCGGCACTCTTCAGGCGCGCACGCGACGCCACGCGTACACCAGTCCCGCTACTCCCGTGATGCCGACGAGGATGTATATCAGCGTGTAGTGGTGTATATCATGGACAGACATGCTTTCAGCTATAGCAGCATTTTCTTTCATGATCTTAATTTTCTGGCCAAGCTCTGTTAAATCTATTTGATTCTGGTCAGTTTCAGAATCATTCAAGGTTATCATATGCGGGATCGTGATGTTGATAATATGATTTATCGGCGGTATCAGTGGTGTATAAACATCAGGTTTAATGTTCAGTTCGCTAGACTGTTGTCTGTGTGCAATTAAAGTAAATGCTTGCGTTTTAATAATACACCCATTGTCTATAGCGACAAGACCCGCACCGGTCAGCTGATGACTGGGAACTTGATCCTCGCACATTATCCGTAAAGAGCATTGATCGCAACAAAAATAGATGTAGTTGTTAATTGTGTTACTTTCATACCAGCTGTTTTTGCAAGGAGAGATCTTTGTCTCGCACTCAAGCTCTTCGGTCTGACAGAAATCTTTATCTCCATTTAGATGATAAATAGGTCTCGGAATATGACACAGATATGCATCTGATATCAGACATGATGTTAATGTTTTCTCTGTCATAGTTAAGTAGGTATCCTTCTTTAAGTTTATAGCCACATAATCTGATATTGGTTGGATGTTAACCATGTCTGTTCCTTTGACTTGAGGAATGGAAAATATTTTGAATATCTCAAAGGAGTCTCTACTGATAAGAGGAAGCCTAATTTCAAAGATAAGGTATTCTTCCAGCATTCTGGCCTTTACTTTAAGAAGCTTATATATTTTCCTTAAATCCATCTGCACATTGTCTACAGGCAATGTCACGTCCTTAGGGAGCTGACTAGCGATACTCAGCTGATCTTGCAATTGAACGGGAGTTAAAAGATGTGGATTGAACTGACCGTGATAGATGTCAGTGATAGTGTCCACCAAGGTGCTTTGTAATGACTTCAAGTTATGTAGCATGTTGCTCCCGATAATAGCTCCGACAGTCAGCTCATTTACGATAGACATGTTTCGTGTTTCGGATTGAAGTTGGTTTAGCGCTTTTTCAATGGAAAATATATGTTGGGAAACCATTTTATGTTGTTTGTTCATGGTTTGCTCTGTTCGTTTGAGGAGATTATATTCAACCTCTATAATCGATGTTTGGTTTTTCCAGTAGGAGGCAATATGACGTTGGTTGTCGCGTAATAACGTTATGTCCTTGCGATACTGATCGGCGAATCTCGTATCTAATACCCCGAAGAGGCTATTCGCGAGATATCCGACACCGTCGATAAGACCGCGCCGCTGTCTAGCGCGCTGCACGTTTGAGTGCTGACCGAGCAACATCTGGTTGTAGTACTCAAGTTCACCGAAGCCTTGAATTAACTGTAATAATATGATATCACAGTTCATAATGTTACGTATTGTTTTGCATGATTGTTCTAGGGACTTCGTGTATTTGTTTAGAGCTGTTATGCCCTCCCAATAAGGTTGCATATCGTAGTAGATAATGAGCTTCCACTCATCCCGTATAATCTGCATGTTAGTTAATTTATCGAAATAAAGGCCTTGGTTAGGTCTAAATTTTGTTGTTTGGAAATCGCAGTGTCCTCCTGTTACGATTGTCATAAAAAATAATAAAGATATAAATAATGTTGTTACGCTAACTCTCTTCGATTTCCTTTGAGGTTGTGTTTTTTCGCTGTTTGGTTTCAGCTCTTCCTGGACGTTTTCAGACGAGTCTGATTGATTTTGTTTTACAGGTAACTTTGATATTTTGGTAATTGGTCTTTTAAGAATTCCGTTCTTCGTTTTTAAGCTGACAACGCGAACGAATCCATCTGCTCCGGGATGTAGATCGACGATCCTACCCATAGACCATTTTCCTGGTGGTAAGTTGTCATCGTGCAAGAGGACTACGTCGTTTAGGTTTATGTTTTCACGAGACTGTTGCCACTTGCTTCTTGTTGTTAGTTGTGTTAGATACTCAGATCGCCATCTTTTCCAGATGTCAGCGAAAATTTTCTGAGTTAACTGCCACCTAGTCCTCAAGTCTCTTTCTGTTTCAACTAGGGTAAGTGCTGAACCGCCAGTCAAAAAGTGAGATGGAGTTAAGTAGTCTAAGTCCTCCGGATCTTCAGTGAGGGGACATAGAGGCCTAGAATTGAGGCATGCTTCGATTTGCGTGAGGACTGTTGACAACTCTTCGTAAGTTAACTTTTGCTCTCCGACAACTCTTCTAAAGTGATGTTTGAAACTTTTGACTGCGGACTCCCAAAGACCGCCTGCGGAAGGCCAGATTGGTGCATTAAAATGCCAGTTGATTTCCATGTCTGTTAGTTCAGCCAAAAATTCGTTGTTAAATATGTGTTGCATTTCTTGGTATTCTTGTTGAATTTGCTTGTTAGCTCCGACAAAGTTTCGTCCATTGTCACTATAAATGTGACTCGGCGTACCTCTACGTGCTGCCATTCTTCGTAAAGCTGCAATGAACGATGAGGTGCTGAGATCGGAGACTAGCTCTAGATGTACTGCTTTTGTAGACATGCAGACGAAAACAGACACATATCCTTTAGTGGTTTTTATGCCACGGCCTTTGTTGGCTTTAAGGAGTAGGTGCCCGGTAAAGTCTATTCCAGTGTGGTCAAACGGACGAGATGGATTGCTTCTCGCTGCAGGTAAGTCACCCATAATTTGGTTATGTTTGTTAGGACTTAGCTTTTTACATTTAACGCATAAGCGTATTTGCCTTTTCGTTGCTTCATTTCCGCCTATAATCCAATACTTTTGTCGGATAAATCCCGATGTCAAGCGGGCTCCGCCATGGAAAGTAAGCTTGTGTGCATGTTCTATTAGAAGCTCTGTTAAACGTCCTCGCTGTGGAATAATTAAAGGATGTTGCATGTCTGCATGAATATGAGCATGTCTTAGCCTTCCCCCGACACGGAGAAGCCCAATGTTATCCAGAAATGGATTTAGATTTAGTATTCTGCTTTTGTTGCTAAGCTTTCCTTTCTCTTTTAAGCTTTTGATTTCTTCTACAAATTCCTGCTGCTGTACTTGCTTTATGATCTTCATTTTTGCTTCTCTTATCTCTTCTAACGTAAGATAGGAAGTTTCCTTATTGCTTTGCTTGTTTGTTAAAAATCTATACACCCAAGCTAAAATGTGTACAACTTTGGTAAAAGAACTGTGACTTTTTAATAAGCTCATGATTATACTTTCGTCATCTGTTTGTTTCGTGACAGTGTTTGCTTGCTTCTGTAATTTTGTTTCCAATGTTGTTGTATAGATTATTTCTTCAATTCTTTCATCAGCTTTAAATGTTTGTAGCCAAGATGGTCCCTGCCACCATAAAGGATGTTGAATCAATTGCGACATCGATAAGCCTCTACTTGCGCAGTCTGCAGGATTTTCGGCAGATTTGACATACCGCCAGCAGGTAGAAGGCATGATTTCAGTTATAAATCGTGTTCTGTTGGCAACAAAGGTTTGCCAACGTCCTGGATCTCCTTGCAGCCACCCCAGTACTGCTGTGGAGTCAATCCAGCCATAAATGACAATGTTGTAGTCAGTTAAAGATGCCTTGACCTTAGCCATGAGTTTTGCTAATAAATGAGCGCCGCAAAGCTCCAATCGTGGCAACGATATGTTTTTGTTAGCCGGGATAATTTTTGATTTTCCGGCCACCAAGATGATACTTGTTTGTTCGTTATAAACTTTACAGTAAATAACGCATGCGTATGCTTTTGTTGACGAGTCACAGAAACCATGTAACTCGACTCTTCGTTCGGGTTTTGTGCCTAACCATCTTGGTATTTGAGCTTGACTTATTTGATCGATATCCGCCTTAAGTTTATTCCATTCTTCAAAAAATTCCTCAGATATCTGCTCATCCCACTGAATTTGTGAAGTCCATATTCGTTGAAATAAAATTTTGAGTTTTGTTGTTGTAGGTGTAAGCCACCCCAAAGGGTCAAAGAACTTGGAGATATCGGATAGCACGGATCTTTTTGTAGCCTTGTTGACTGTTGAATCAATTTTTGGCTCAAATGTAAAGTTATCCTTGATAGGATTCCAGCGAAGTCCTAATGTTTTGGTCGACTCCGGCTGTCGAAAGCTTTTGCTTTGTTGTTGGCATGGGACTTCATCGTGCAGTAAATGCGGATCATTAGAAGCCCATTTTCTTAAATTGAATCCCCCGCGTTTCAGGAGTTCAATTAAATCTTGTTGAAGTTGGCGTGCTGCTGATACGCTGTGAGTACCATGGAGAAGGTCATCCATGTAGAACGACTCTTCGAGGACTTTAGATGCTTCTTGATATACGGAGCGTTCATCGTTCGCCAGCTGTTTTAACGTCATCATTGCGAGGAAAGGAGCCGCTTTAGTCCCATACGTGACCGTGGTCAGCTGATATTCTTGTAGTTTATCTCGGGGACTATCTCTCCAAACTATTTTTTGCAGGTACTGATCTTCCTTATGGACCAAAATTTGGCGGAACATCTTTTCGATGTCCGCGGTGAAGGCGAATTGATACTGCCTCCATTTAAGTATTAATGACTGAAGGTCCCGTTGCAGATTTGGGCCCCTTTGCATCAGATCATTTAAACTTTGGCCACTTGATGTTTTTGATGAGGCGTTAAAAACGACTCGAAGTGACGTTGTTGTAGAGTCGTCACGTAGCACACAATGATGCGGCAGGAAACATTCGAGTTTCGAGTTACAAAGGGCTGGTTTCATATGTCCTAACGCTAGGTACTCGTGTATGAATGTTTTATACTCTTTTGCGATGTTTTCTTTTTTAATTAATTTACGTTCCAAATTACCAAATTGTGCTATGGCCTTTGATTTCGAGTTACCCAATTGTTCTTCAAAGTTTGTTTTCAGAGGGAGTCTCACTACATATCTTCCATCTAGCAATCGGTTTGTTGTTGAGCTGTAAAATTGCATACACTCTTGATCATCTGATGAAAGCGAAATAGACTCTGCAATTTCCTCCGTTTCCCAAAATTTTTGCAACTGGTCAATATCAAACTGTACGACATTGCATTGCAGTATGTTTACGTTGCCGCACAGAATCCACCCAAGCCGAGTCTGTTGAGCAATGGGTGTTGTTTGTTCAACTCTGCAGATACCCTCCATAATGATGTTTGAATATATGTCAGCGCCAAATAAAATATCTATCGGACGACTGACGTAAAAGTCAGGATCTGCAAGTTCTATGTTTTCTAAATAAGACCACGTGGGCTTAGCAAAGGTATAAGTTGGCAGATTTTTTGTTAAAGTTTTCATTTGATGAAAACATCTGTGTTAAAAGAGTAAGATTCTTTTCTTGATGAGCAGTTAATGTTTATAACTCCCTTACAGGCATTATCCCTGTCTCCTATACCGGTTATTACGCCCTTGCATCTTTGACGGGACAGTCCCAATTGTTGTGCCGCATTTTCGGTAATGAGCGAAGTTTGGGAACCCTGATCAATCAGAGCTCGCATGTTAAGATAAGATCCATCACGTTTTTGGACCTTAATCACGGCTGTGGACAATAATGTTTCCGGTAAATCACGTTGTTGAGCCATGTGAGTGCTAAGTTGCTGAGTTTGCTCAGGCAAAGTACGTGCATTTCCAGCTTTAGGTATTGCTTGGTTAGGCAATGCATTTGCGGCTTGCGCAAACGCATCGTGAAGTATCGTGTTATGTCTTCCGTCGCACTCATGGCACCGTTTTGTTGAAATGCATGCCTTGCCTTTATGACTAAAAAGACAATTTTCGCATAGCTTGTTGTCAACGACAAATTGTTTTTTGTCGATTGGGGACAATCCAATATATTGTTCACAATGGAATAATCCATGACCATTTTCGCATAATGGGCAAGTTCGTGTTTTGTGAAATTTTCCGTTCGATTTCGACACGTTTTTGTTGCTCGAATAGGATTGTTTCGAATAACGGTTGATATTTTTGTTGTTAAAATTGTTATCTTTAGCTAATTTTGCGTTGGAATTTGGAGATTTCTGATCTTGTTTACGCCGGGATGACTCCATACTTGTGAACTTGGCTTCCAGGAAGTCCAAAAAGCCAGATAAAATGGGCAGTTCACGAGGTTGCTTAAGAGATGCGATGTATTCGGAATGCGTGTTAGCATCTAATTTATTCGACATCAAATAGCAAATTATGGGGTCCCATGTGCTTACGTCTGCTCCCATGTTCTTTATAGCGTTGACACATTCGATAGTTGTATCGTGGATGCGTTTCACATGAAAGACTGAAGGTTGTTGCATGACCGGAATGTTGGTTAGAGTATTCATATGTGTGGTGAATATAAGCAGTTTGTTGTTATACCTGTGATTAAGGATTTCCCAACACGTTGAATAGTTTTCAGAGCTGATCTGAAGATGGTGTATTAAACCTTCGGCTTCCCCTTTCAGTTTAGCTTTAAGGTACTGCATCTTTTGAGCTTGAGAGAGCGACGGATTGTTGTGGATAGCCTCCGTGAATAAGTCTTTAAAGGATACCCAGTGTTGATAATGGCCATTAAACGTAGGCACTTCCATCTTTGGTGTATAATGTTCTCGGTGTGATACAGACCACAATTTACTGTTCAGAGACTTCTTCATGTTGTTGTACGTCATTTCATACGAGGTAAACTTGTCCTCATACGAATCATCTTGCCCGTCGAGTTCACCTTCCAACTCCCAGTGAAGCGTGTCAATGGCCGACCACCTCGCTTCCAATGTTTTCAACGTATCTTGAAACTCCCATTTCTCAGTTATGGCATCGATGTTGATGTTCGCCACAGTTCGATAGAAAGCCTTACAATTGATAGTTTGCTTCTTCAGTAATTCGTCCAACTTGCTGTTGGTGCCCTGAGACTTGAATTTGGGCGTTTCAAGAAAGGTCGTAGCCTCGCTGTCATCGGGATTCCTGTTCTTAAGGGTGTCGTCCACGCCGGCCCTGAACGTGCCGGCTAATGGTGTTGCGGGTTTTAAAATAGACGGAGTTCCTACACTTTTGATATATTCACGCGTTGACAGATAGATACCCTGAGTTTGTTGATAGTGATTCAATGCAAAATACTCTATTGATTTGTTGCAAAATGGGTTTAACTGATCGTGATTAGATTGAAACTCCTGCCAGTAGGAGTCTAAAGTTTCCAATCTACGTTTGATGTAGTCAGGAGTTTTGCGTTCCTGACCATCTTTCTTAAAGTTTGATAAAAGTTGGTTCATGGCCACCATGATTCGTTTCTGGTTGGCCAGAAGATCCTCCATTGTTTGGCTCATTTTGTTAGATCAAGCAATAAAAAGGAAAGATCTTACTTTGATTCTGCTGTATGGTGGGTATGTTGATTGCGCTCAAGGCTGCTGTTTACTCCCTGAACTGCAACTCCACAGCTGCTGCTGATATGGAACCACTCACACGAATTGACTCAACGTCCACTGATTGTTCGCGTTAATGATCCCGCTCGTTGGCTCGAAGGACCATAAAGATGTACGGTGTTCACCTTAAACCTTAGTTTGTTAATGTTATGAGTACCGCGCCGCGACCCAGGTTAGGGATTGATTAAGTAAAACGATGTTTACTATTACACGGATTTATTGGCACTGAAGTAATTAGTTTATAAATGAACGCGATGCACCGCATCGTGAGTGCAAGCGTCAGCATTATTACTTAACAATACAAAATGTACGGGTTTGCTCGTACAATTACAATTTTCGATATTTCGGTACACTGCTGCCTGTTTCCTAGATAACTAGATATCCATTCATGTGCTTTTCCTCTAATACCGTAGAATTCCAATTTGTTTAGTAGCTTATAATGGCTAACAAAATCAAAGGCCTTACTCATATCCAAAAACAGGGAAACCGCAGGATCGCCCTTGTTAATACTATCTGTTACATGTTTAACCAAGTTAAAGATTGCAAGAGCAGTTGAGCTACCTTTACGGAAACCAAACTGCTCTTTGTATAGTATATCATGCGTACAGAGAAAATTATTTAACCTAACAAGCATTGCCTTCTCAAAAATTTTCGATATAATCGGTACTATCGTGATAGGCCGATAATTATTCGGTTCTGACTTGTTTCCATTTTTAAATAGTGGTTTCACAACAGACATCTTAAGCTGGTCAGGAAATACACCTTCCAAAAAAGATAAATTTATAACATGTGCTAGTGGGTGACATATCCAACTAGCACAAGCTTTCAAGACCTTTGTGGCGATGCCGTCATACCCACTAGTTTTGCTATTGTTCAGGGACATAATTATTTTATACACTTCCTTTGCATCTACAGGATTCAAGAAAATAGTATTTAGGTTTTTGTTTATTTGTTTAGGTTTGCAATTATTGGAATTACGAGAATTTTTAGGATTATTAGAATTAATGGTATTATTAGAATTAATGGAATTATTAGAATTATTGGCATTATTAGAATTAATGGAATTATTGGCATTATTAGAATTTAAAGGCAGATTAGATGTCAAATTAATAAAGTAGTTATTAAATATATTACAGATGTCTGATGGATTATTATATGTTACATTATTAAAATTTATTTCGTCAATGTCATTTTTATACAAATTATTACCCGTTATTGTTGAGGAGATTGCATTCCATGTAGCTTTACATTTATTTTTATCCCTTTGTATACGTCTTGTATTCATAAGTTTTTGCGCTCGCTGTGCACATCGCCTAAAAATATGATTATAAACTTTATAGGATTTTTCATTTTGCTTTTTATTTATTTTACTTGTTTTAAATTTTAGATATAGCTGACGTTTTGTTTTGCTAGATTTTTTAATGCCTTTCGTTATCCAGTTTTGTGAAACTGGTTTATTATTAAGCTTAACCTTAATAACCTGAAAGCACAGATCGTAATACAATTTAAAAGTTTCATAAAAAATGTTAAAGGCTTCAGTTAGAGTGTCCGAGTTAAATGTTTCTGAAAAAGAAAGAGCAGACATACACTCGCGAAATTTATGAAGGTTTTCTATGCAGTAGTCACGCCTCAATTCTGACCAACACGTTATTCTTTTGCGTATATCCGTTGTTATAGTAATTGATTGTGCTGTTTCATGATCAGACAGGCCGAAATGATGAATTTCTGGCTAAACACTCTTTACGTTACTGGCGATTTGGTCAATACAAGAGTTTGCCCGAGTTGGTGTTTTTATATGTGCTTCAAAACTATAGTTACTTAGTATACCTAAAAGTTCCTTTGTTGCGGCGTTGTTTTTTAAAATATCGACATTCCAATCACCAAAAATTATAATTTTCTTTCTCTTGTATCCTTTCGGTCATTCCATCAAAGTAATACACAGCAATTTGGTTTGACTGTGTAACTTTAATTTGAAGATTTTAAATCTATATCTATAAGAATGACTGATTTATTTGCTTTGGCTGATTTATTTGTAAATTAGGTTAGGAATAAGACTTCTATTTTATGAGATATTTAAATAATTATTTTCATCGCATTTTACGTACTGTTGATTTGCCTGATTGTATTTTATGAGGGTTAAATTGTTAATTAATATACCTACCAAATATTCCTAATTATGAATGTTAGGTACCTTACATGGGAAGCTGTCACCTGCTTCTGCGAAGCAGTAATGCTCGCGAAGGAGGAGGCAGAACGCGTGAGGGAAACGCTACGGAGGCGCCCTCACGCTCCAAGCCACCGCAGGGGACGCCCTGGGCGTCGGGAGTCGCAAGCAGATTCCCGGCCACCGTAGGCGCAGGCTTGCGGTTGGCGAGTAATGGGTAGCTCGCCGTCCGATAAGGACCAGGTCCGAGTCAACGGCGCGTAGTGTTCCACGCACGCCTCAAAGAGATGTCAGCAAATTGACGGGGTCCGCCAGAGCCCGTCGTGCGACATTTTGCGTGTCGTCGACATTTTATAATAGCTATAATGCCAATGCAATGTTACTACCGCAAAGATACACATACATCTAACTCTACATTGACTACCAAAATACAAAAAAAAATACAACAGAAAAATACAATTAAATATAAATCAAAAATACAGCCAAAATACAATTAAAATACAAATAAAATCACCTTTCATCAATGTCATTTGATCAATCCCTAACAATTTGGCATTTCAAACATAGAAAACGCTAAAAGCATAACACTTTGTGTTAGTACCTATACCGCCCAAACTAACAATTAAACCTTTTCAAAGCAGCAATTTAGAAGTTGCAATTACAAATAAGCAAATTGTCATGAAGGGTAAAAGCCGGATAGTTTCCAAATAATTTTTGAAATCACTCTGTATCTCTTGGTACAAAAAGCAAAATACTTTATTTGTAAGACTGACCGGTACTTTGGTTATTTATCTACAAATTTATAAAAAGTAAAAAATATTATCTTTAATATTGGCAGAGTATTAGTGATTTTTGTAAACCTCTATATTTTGTGACATGTATCCCACATAAGGGATAGTTACCTATCCATGTAAATTACGTTAAGGATAGATGCCCCGCCGAAAAACAAGACATCAATCCCGCAAAAACTTGATCACATTTTGCTTTTCCATGCAATCGCAAAGAGACATGTGACACAACATGAGGTCAACTTAGTGGTAGTTGCAGAATTTGTCGATAGATTAATAAAATATTGTGCAGTTCATTCGCATAACTAGAGTAATTACAATCGGGGCAACTGTACCCCTAGGGCAACTGGCCTAGTTTTACCCTACTGTATAAACCTGTCATGACTTTAAAGTCAAAGTCAAATGTATTTATTCAATTGGGCCAATAAACGGCACTTTTGAACGTCACATAAATTAAAATTAAAAGTAATAAAAAAATATATTTAAAAGTTTTTTTTTTTTTTTTTTTTTATTACGATGTAACTGAATAGTTACTTCATAACAGTCACAATCTAGCCTTGAGGCTAATAAGTAACTTAAATTTAACCTAATTTGCTAATAATTTATACGGTAAAGAATGTGTCCATTGGCACTTTTCTTATTGTCTCTATTATGATGGGAAGACACTTAGTTCATGTGTTCTTAAAAGGTAGCACTCACTGCACTCCGTAACACTAATTTCACTCTAAACTAACTCAAAAGGCTTAGTCCTTTTCAGTCTCCTTATTATGTCCGTGGTGTCAAGGAGCTGGATAGCCTCGACATTCACATGTTTATGAAGTCTCTCTTCATGAGCTTCGGCGTATTTTTTTATAACTTTGGCGACGAGGTCCACTCCTAAGTCCCGGTGGATGTCCTCGTTTCTAATATACCAGGGAGCGTTTACTATGCTCCGCAGTACCTTGTTTTGAAATCTTTGTATAATTTCAACATTGGTACGTTTTGTACAGCCCCAAAGCTGTATACCGTATGCCCATACAGGCATAAGTACTTGTTTGTACAGAAGTACTTTGTTGTACACTGACAATGATGAATGTCTGCCAAGTAGCCAGTACATATTCCTGTAGCGGATATCTAACTCCAGGCGTTTCTTTTTGACATGAGCCTTCCAGCGAAGCTTGGCGTCAAGCGTCATACCCAGGTATTTTGCAGTATTTTCGTAAGGTATTATGCAACCGTTGATATAAATCGGTGTATAATTAGGGCTTCGGTTTGTGAAGTCTATATGGGTCGATTTGGACTCATTTAACTTAATTCGCCATTTTTTTGTCCAGTTGGTGATGGAGTTCACAGCAATTTGTACTTTATCTACGGCTTCTTTGTGAGTGACACCTATAGCCATGATGGCTGTGTCATCTGCGAAGGTTGCAATAAAGTGGTTTTTCATTTCTGGGATATCACAGGTGTACAATAGGTACAAGATAGGTCCAAGAACACTTCCTTGTGGTACACCAGCTTTTATTTGCTTGAGATCTGAGTAAGCATCTTCATGTCGGACTCTAAACGTCCTCTCTGTTAGGTAAGATTTTAAAATGTCTGCAAATTGTTTAGGAAGCATTTTCCTTAACTTATAAATGAGACCTTTATGCCAAACCTTATCAAATGCCTGTGCTACATCTAGAAAAACTGTAGAACAGACTTTTTTTTCTTCTAGGGTCCTTTCTATAATGTTGGTAATTCTATGTACTTGGTCTATCGTGGAGTGTTTTTCTCTGAAACCGAATTGGTAATTGGGAATCAGTTTTCTGTCTTCTATTATTGGTTTTATGCGTCTTATAAGTAGTTTTTCAAATAATTTTGAAATGATTGGTAAAAGAGATATGGGTCTGTATGATGTTACTTCCTGAGGCGATTTTCCGGGTTTGGGGATCATTATTACTTCAGCAACTTTCCAGATATCAGGCACGTGTTTCAATCGGAATGTTGCATTTATAAGGGTTGTAAGTTTTACTATGGCTTTTCGTGGCAGATTTTGAAGCAGTTCTCCAGTGATAAGGTCGTATCCAGGCGATTTCTTTTTGGCTAAGTTTTTGATCATATTTTGCACTTCTTTCGGCGTAGCTAATCGTATATTCAACTCGTCATGGTGAGTGACATCTAGTGTTATTTTTTCAGAGCTTTCCTCAGCACTTGTTTGAAAAGTTTGTTGTAAATGCTCTGCAAATATATTTGCTTTCTGTTCGTTGCTTATGGCCCATTTGCCATCTATTTGTTTAATAGGTGATGCATGAACAATAGGCTTATTCAGACGTTTAGTGGCTTTCCACAGTGAGTGTTCTGTTTTTCCACTACTTGTTAATTGGCTTAAGTAATTATGTGTAGCATCATCATGATATTCCTGTATTGCTTTACTTAATCTTTTTGTAAGTCTATTTAGCATTGTTTTGTCAGGTGGATATCTTGATTGTTGCCATTTTTGCCTCTGAGCCCTCTTTATGGCTATGAGGTTTCTTATTTCTAACGGATAACTATGACTTGCAACTTTTCTTTTCAAGAGAGGTGTATTTCCCCAAGCGCAGCTTTGAATGTCTGTCACAAATTTTGACACTTCTTTATCCAATTGTTGATTATTTTTGAGTGGTACTTTGAGGTCAATCATATTGTCTAAATCGAATTTGAAGCTATCCCAATCCGTGTTTTTATTCACTAAAGTTGGATTGCTTTCTTTCTGAATTATGGTTTCACTTAAAGTTAAGATAATGGGCGAGTGATCAGAGTTCATATCAAATCCCTCCTGTATGTGAAGATATGTAGCCGACAGATTCTTAAATATGAAAAAGTCGATCAGATCTGGAATTCTTTGGGTATCAGTAGGCCAGTAAGTAGGCTTTCCTGTTGATATTGCATTGCAATTGATTTCTCGCATTGCACTAAGCAATTCCCTTCCTTTAGTGTTGGTTAGTCTAGATCCCCAACGTATGTGTTTTGCGTTAAGGTCACCTCCCAATATAAACGTGTTGCCAAGAAGTTTCAACAGGTTTCTGTACTGCTCTATTTTCAGAGCATGCTTTGGTGGACAGTATATAGCTGCTACGGTAATGTGATGATATTTAGTTTTGACCCTAACGGCTACAGTTTGTATGAACTCTTCTTCATATTTAAGTTCTAGGTAATGGTAGATGTTCTCTCTTATTATAAGGGTGCTTCCCCCTCTCGCAGTATTGACAGGGTGCAGTGCATGATATATTTTATATCCGTTAAGGTGTATATACGATTCTCTTGTGAAGTGAGACTCCGATATGAGGCACACATCAATTTTTTCTGTTGCAAGGACCGCCTGTAGCTCGTTTTGATGCTTTAGGAGTCCGTTTGCATTCCACGCCATAATTTTTAGGGTGTTTTTCATTTTTGAGTCATACGAGGTAGCTGCGTAGCACTACTTTCTAGGTTTTTTAACCTTTGTTCAAATGAGGTTAAAATATTCAAAATTTTATTTATATTTTCATTTGTGTCGGCGTCTATTGACGTGGAGGGTTGTGAACCGTGCACTGGTGGTTGTGGTTCAAGAGATTTCGTAGCTTGCGCATAAGACACATTCTTTGATACCCTTTGATACTCTTTGACATTTTTCTTAGCACTAGGAGCCTGAGTGACAGGTGTAGTAACTTTTTTTTTCATGGCTTTATTTTTCAGTTGTTGCAATTCTTTGGCTACCATACACCCTCTGTAGTTGGCTGGGTGTGGCTCACCACAGTGAACGCATTTGGGTTTATCTGCTATAGGTTTTGTGCAGTCTTTAGTAAAGTGTTTACCTGTGCACTTCACACATCTAGGTTCCTTGGAGCAATATTTCTGTGTATGGCCATATGCTTGACATCTCTTACACTGTGGTATTAGCTTGGAAGTTTTTAAAGGCTGCACTTCTACTTTACAACCTAATATGGTCTTAATACTATAAATTTTATTTATATCTTCGTCTTTTTGAAAGGAAAGCATAAACATATTTAGAGGTTCCTTAGTCCTCCAACTTAATTTGTTTACCACTTCCTGGATTTTAAAGCCATTAGCATTTAATTCTTCAGCTATTCTATTTGGCATACATGATGAGTGTAGATTTTTTGCTATGACCCTAATTGGTCTGTCTTGTTTGTTCTCATAGGAGTGCCAGAGACAATTATTTTCTAATAATAATTTAGTAATCGCTCTGTAGGAGTCTTCGTTCCTGGCGTTTACTTTGACAGAATCCCCGTTCATCATTTTGACCACAAAGGACTCTTTATTTGAGCAAGTCAAGAGAAGATCATAAAACTTCTGGTAGTTTCTGATATTTTCTACTATGACTGGGGGAGGTGGTGGTAGTTTTTTTATTTTTGGTTGCTCGGACTTTGTACCAGCCTGAGGTTCCATGGAGCTTGCTCCTTGCGATAATGGAGACAGTGAAGCATTCATCTTTCTCTTCTTTCTACTTTTTTGTCGTACCCACTCAGTTTCTCTGGCAAGGTCCTCTTCATCAGTCTTATATTCGACTGTTGACTGGGGCTTATCATTTGTCGAATGTTCCTTCTCTGAAGTAACATTATTTTGTTTCTGGATAAGTTTCAGCTGGTGTTGCAAGGCTTCTACCTGGCTACTGAGCACTTGTACTAGTTGCTGCAGTTCTTGGCGCTCTTTAGCTTCCTCTTTGTACCGGGTGTACAACTGATGTTCCAGATCAGTTTTGAGGACTATTTTATTCGGCGAAGCCATAATTGTTTACAAGTTATAATTATAAAAATTATAACTTACCGCAAATTCTCATAATAATGCATGATTCACTTAGAAGTCTAGGTCATTGCACCGCCCGCGAGGGCAATACGCGGCGGAATTAGGTTGCGGCGTCAGCACTTGTGCACGAGCGCAGACTTGTGTAAGAGCGTGCGTGACGCGACCGTTCTCGCTAGAAGCCGAAACGACACTTTTAAAAGTAATAAAAAAAAAAAAAAAAAAGTAATAAAAAAAAACAAGATAAAAAAAAATGATTCTACCGTGCATTCGGAAAGTAGATTGTTATGGAGAAGAACGCACAAGAAACTCCATACTTACTCTTTTTAAAAAAATAAATTGGTGTTTTACAATATTAACATACGTACATACATTAATATATGTGAGGACGATGCACCCAGAATAGCTCTACACACAGGTATAAAGTATTAAAAAGCATTAACAGGAAAATTAATTAATTTGATAAGTAGGAACATGGTTCTCACATACTTACAAATATTACAAACATAGGTAAAATACCTAATTCAACAACAACGGAACAGTGTGTGAGTCAATTTCTACAAAAAAAAAAACAATGAATACAATAACTATGAATGGGAATATAAATTAACAAATTTGATTTTGTCTACACCAAAGATTGCCCTATGGAGCAGGACCAGCATGTTTCCAAGCATTCTTATCTTGAATATAATCATCTAATTTGTAATATGCTTGTTTACAACGGGTGCTTTTAACTAAAGTTTTAAATTTACTTTCATTTAGTTTTAATATATCACAAGGTATTTTGTTATAGAATTTAACACAGTACCCCATGAAAGATGATTGTACTTTAGCTAGTCTGTAAGAAGGCTGATCTAACTTATCTTTATTTCTGGTATTACAATTGTGTCTATCACTGACTTTACTAAAGAGATGTATATTTTTCCTTACATACATAATATTTTCATAAATAAATTGGCAAGAAACTGTCATAATATTAATATTTTTAAACAGTTCCCTAAGAGATTCACGGTGACTTAACTTATATATGGCTCTGACAGCTCTCTTTTGCAATATAAATATGGATTCAATGTCAGCCGCTCAACCCCACAGTAAAATACCGTATGACATTATGCTGTGAAAGTAACTAAAATAGACCAAACGCGCGGTTTCTACATCCGTTAACTGTCTTATCTTTCTAACAGCATAAGCGGCTGAGCTTAGCCGACCCGCAAGAGATGTTATATGAGGACCCCATTGCAATTTGTCGTCTAGAGTGATTCCCAGGAAAACTGTTTGATTTACAAAGTCCAGCTTTTCGCCATTCAATATGATATCGCATTCGGTACTTCTAACATTCGCCAATGTGAATCTAATACATTTGTTTTTTTTTTTCATTTAGTACTAAATTGTTTGCCGTGAACCAATTTTGGACCTGATAAATGGAGTTATTCACGTCATCAAGATTTCGTGACCGCCGATCTATTTTAAATATCGAAGATGTGTCATCAGCAAACAACACCATCTTCGGTTGATTTTGTAGTAATTGGGGTAAATCGTTAATATAAACTAAAAAGAGGAAAGGACCCAATATCGAGCCTTGAGGCACACTCATTATCATTTCAGACCCTAGTGAGTTTACGCCGTTTACCTGAACTTTAACTTGTCTGGCTTTTAAATATGATCTAAGTAACTCAAGGGCTGTATGTCTAATTCCATAGTGCTCGAGCTTCAACAATAGTGTCTCATGGTTAACGCAATCGAACGCCTTCGAGAGGTCGCAAAAGATTCCAATGGCGTCCTGTGCTTCCTCCCAGGCCTTAAATATGTTCTTTATTAGGGTGACACCCGCGTCAGTTGTGCAACGCCCTTTGGTAAAACCGTATTGTTGATCATAAAAGATGGAATGTTTGTTAAAATGACGCAACAATTGGTTGAGCATTAACTTTTCGAAGACCTTACTGAGAACCGGCAGAATTGACACTGGCCTATAATTATTGGCTTCTTTGCTATCCCCAGATTTAAACAATGAAACTACCTTACTATGTTTCATGAGGTCCGGAAAAACTCCTTGCTCGACACTAGTGTTAAATATGAAAGCTAAATAGGGTGCAACAGTTTCAATGATTGGTTTACACACTTTTACAGATAGTCCCCAAAGATCTTCTGTTGATTTAATTTTAAGATCTTTAAAAGCTTTTAAAATAGCCTGGGGGTTTTGTATGTTGAAACTTGAACTCCGAAGGACACGCATTTACGTTCTTTCTAAGTAAGGCAGCAGACAGTGTAGGTGAGGAGTTTAAGGCTGCTGTAGTTTTAAGTGGAATATTAACAAAAAAGTTTTCGAATACCTGAGCTACCTCTATATCTGAGTGTGTGGGGCCATGTGCAGTTGCTAAATTAAATTCTGTATTATGCTGTTTTTTCCTACCTGTTTCATTATTTATTATTTTCCAGGTAGTTTTTATTTTATCAACTGCTGATTTTATTTTATTGCTAATATACAGCGCTTTAGCTATTTTGCATGCAATCTTAAAGTTTTTTGAATATTTTGAAACATATTTATCAAAACTTGTACTATTCATATGTTGCTTTAGGCCATAGAGTTCATAAAGTTTTTCCCTGCTTTTACGAATGCCTGGAGTCGCCCAATCGCTAAATATGAACTTGGTGTAAATACTTTTTGCTTTCAGTGGAAAAGTGTCATTGAATTGCGTGTTGAGTACTTTAAAAAACTCGGCATAGAACTCATTTGGGTGATCTATATTCATAAAGTTTTGAACACATAATTTGCTAGTCAAGGTTTTTTTTTTTTTTCTAAATTTTTACTTGTAATTGGTCTAAATTTTATTTGCATTTTTTGCAAAGGTATGTAGGTGCTAAACGTTATTGTTTGTCTACTGTGATCAGATGTTAATTTATTTATAATTTCTTTATTTAGGTAATCACAATTACAAAAAACGTTATCTATGCAAATCGCAGAAGAAGCTGTCACTCTAGTTGGCTCCATAAAAACATTTGCTAGATTAAATAATTTAAAAAGACCCAATAACCTGATAGTGTTAGAGTTATTTTCTAATATGTTAATGTTAAAATCGCCGCATATGACAATTGAATTACTACTAGTACAAACTTTTTTTAACACATCTTCCATTATAGAGTCAAACACAGATAGATTCTGGTAACTTGGAGGTCTGTAGACACAAACTACAATATGCTTATCAAGCTCAACATAGGACAATTCAATGGTGTGTTCAACCGACAGTCTAACAATGTCTTTTCTTTCTTTAGATTTAATAGAATTTTTAATTAGTATTAATGATCCGCCATGTATCATACGTTTTCTGCTGTAATGGCTAACTACACGATAATTTTCATAATTAATGGACCTTACTTGGTGATCTTTTAACCAATGTTCTGTTAGACAAATAATATCAAATTTGGTTTTTTCTAGAAATAGTTCAATTTCTAATAATTTGGAAGAGCAACCTTGAATGTTCTGATTTAATAATTTTAAAGAGTATTGCTCTCCCCTCAGCTTAATAATAATAATCTTTATTCAGATAATAAAATGGTAAAAACACTGTGTGAATCTTAGATAACTAATGTAGGTATAATAATGGAAGATGCCTGTACTAGGTAATCCTGTATCACAGGCAGTAAGGAGCTCTAAAAATATGCTTATGTTAGAACAACAGAATTTAAACAATATTTAACCCAAGAAATTCTTAAAATAGTAGCAAGACTAAATAATTTTGAAAAATTAAAATACCTAATTTACTTAAACACTATAAACATAGAACTAAAATACTAGGTCATAATTATTTATATAATAAAATTTCTTATTTATCTATATTGTAAAATATAATCAAAGTGCATGTTACACACGCAAATAAATTAGTTGCGTATGCAGAATTGTAACAGTCAATGTTGTAAAATTAAAACACATATTTTTTACGGTAAGTAGGCCACTGTGGTGTCAGCAGCAGACGTTCAACGCGTGTGACCTTGAGCATGGTTAAATAATATTATGTGACGCTCTTAGGTGCCCTCATAGTCTATTGAGTTAATGTAGTTGGTCTCTGCATATTTACGTGCCGGACAACTTAAATCACCGGTTGGATGGTCACATTTCCTCTTAAACCGCTTGCACGTCGCACATTGAGGGGAAGAAGATTTGCTGCTGCATTGCTTCAAGGAGTGTCCAGTTTCTCCACAGTGGCCGCACGTAGAACTGCTTTCACGGCAAAACTTGGCTGCGTGGCCAAACTGCTGACAATTGAAGCACCTCGTGACTATGGTAAAGTCTCGCACAGGGCATGAGGTCCAGTTAATAAAAAATCGGCTTTGGTTTATAAGCACTTTTCTTATGCCAGCAGATAGTTCAACGATGTAGTTGCAGGTAGGAAGGCCCTTCTTTCCCGATTTGTGGCTCAACTTGATGTTCTCGAGGAAGGTCTCTCGACTTGTATTGGGCAATTTGTCTGACAGGTTTTGCTCATAGATACAGTCAAATACCTCCTTGTCGGTAAGGGTTACGGGAACACCAATGACTGCGATTCTAGGGCGTCGTTTAGACGGCTCTTCTAAAAATTAGGTCTGAGGTGACAATTTTCTCCGACTTTTTTAGTTTTTCAATATCGCCTTTGCTTTCCCTGCTAATTAGTACGCCCCCATTTTTCACTTTCTTTAGGCCACGGACTTGGATCTTTAGTTGTTCGGGCGAAATCAACTTCTGAACGAGTGACTTGGTGTCGTCACTCGTTTTAGTTTTATCGCTCGGATAAATGGCGATTGAGCTTAGATTAGCAGGACGGACGAAGTTGTCGGAACCTTTCTTCACCATGCTGGCATAAGAAGAGGAGGGATTCAGCTTCGATTCAAAAACCTCTTTGAATTGTTCCAGAGAGTTCACCACGTTCTGCTGAAGTTGTAGGTGCTGCACGGTACTGTGGCTCTGGATCATCTTCTGCTTCAGCGATTGGTAAAGGACAGCCATCTGAGAAGTTCCACTTGAGACCTTAGCTTAGTACCATTAAATGGATTGCCAGAAGATACCTTCATACTATTTACTAATAATATCTGATTATTTTCAGGGGTAACTTCTATTGTCTTATGGACTAGATTAAATTTATGTTGCTAGTTGAACTAGGCAACGCAGGGTCGTCGCTTAATATACATTTTGATAGATTTGCTATCAATTGATTAATAGAATATGCTATCAACATAGCAATTTTATGTTTACATCTACGTGACAGAGAGAAAGCTCTCTGCGTTACTTGTAGTCCACTAATAAATTTATTAGTGTCAAAAAACAATAATTTGTCACAATGACAAGTCATCAACATTTGTAAAATGTTATTTAATTTAAAAATCCGCTTGTTCTCATCTTCTGAGAAGCTATACGAGTAAGGAAAAGCACAAACCATGAGCTTTCCTACATTTAACCCTAACAAGGTGTCAATACCAGCCATTATGTCCTTTTTGGTAATCCCAGTACTATTTCCCAATAGCAAAACCATTGTAGAACAATTATCTATATTTGAATTCATAATTCTATTGATCATTTGCTTAAAACTTATATTATGGTAACAATGATTTGTAAAACTATGGCTAAGGTAATTTAGTAATGTAATATTTTTCCAAAGCCTGAACCTATTTCATCACTAAATAATGTTGTTTTACATTCCTGTACATTGTGTACACATGACTTTTCAGGAAGAGCCAACATTGGTGTAGACAAGTCACCTTGTAGCTAGGGAGGTGGTGGGTAGCTGGCACAGCTGCAAGAGGAATTAATCAGAGACTCATACCTCTCTGCATTGTATTTTACCAAGTCTAATAATTCCCCAGCCTCAAACAAGCGCTCACTCAATTGCTGTTGTGAACTTTCACTTTTATACTCTTCACACATTTCACTTCACACTTTTATACTCTTAAATCTTTTGGATAAACTCCATCTCTCAAAAAATCAGTTATTACAAGAATTACTGTTCAACGTCAATCGGTAATCAAACGCCGAGCCATAAGTGATGGATGGAATTGAGTAATAATGGCGAACGCATCGAGTTCAAATATTATTGTTTGTGTCGACAGTGGTGATTGATGAGTGTGTCTGTTTAGTGTATGATGGGTAGGGTTTTACCAAAACTCGTTTGATGTGTAGCTTGCATGAAAGGTGGGTTTGTCTGTTGTTGTGTCAGTGGATACTCATGTCTAGCTTCGTTGATAGCTGAGTATACCGCATATGTGACCACTTAAGAAATGAAAATGATAAAATCTGTAGGGTGCAAATGCAAATACACCTTACCAAATTATTGTCAATGCAAATGTCAGTGTAATGTAAAATATTAATGAGTGCCAACGGGCTGGAATCAAGAAATAAAAATGCAATTTGTCTGATCCAAACCGCGTCTATTAGAATACTAAACACTAAGTATTGATAAAAATGCATCATCAATTCTCTGCTTGCTGCTGCTGCATGATTGTAATAAAACCTAATGTAGGTCGCACGTATAAGTGCAAAGGTGCGAGCCTACTTATTGCACAACTCCTTATAACTTACTTAACAATTTTAAAACCCGTGTACGTGCGCCGTACAAAATCCTACATCGCCCAAGCAGAGTTTTCTAAACGATTTTAATATATACAACATACCACAACAACGCGTCCGGCAGTTTCCCGAACCTACTCCCTAAGCACCATGTCAATAGTTTCGGCTTTTGTTACTGGCGTTTCCTACACCCTATTACCTGCGGGCGGATGATGAAAGCCCGAACTAAAAGTGAATGGCAACAACAACAATGACAATGTTACAATTTGACAGTTGTACCTACTCCCGATGTTTTCTTACCGGTCCGAAAAATTTAACTTAGCACTTGTTTTTTTCACTCCGAAATTTCGGAATACTATCGGACGGGGCTAACTTCGTTGACGAAGATAGGGAGTAGACACCCAGATACAACCGGACCCGTCTGTTTCATCATCCCTTGTCAATGGAGGTTGCAAGACTTAACATCCTGTTCCGCATACCTCCATATATGACTACACACTTAGATGTCACAGCTTATCGCGCGTCCACAGCACAATTAATTGTTTTCGTAATTGGTGGTACAGAAAGAAAAATAAATATTTAGGTACTAACTAATAAAAACTGTTTTAGGTCAGAAATGTAAAAATATACATTTGTCTAAGTTGTTTTACTAAATAGAATTATTTTTTTAGTGTGACCAAGACAAAAACCGAGTGTAATGCAACACAAGCCTTGTGTATGGCACCCTTGGTCCCCCTGTGACGGGTCAAGGTCAATGGCCCCGCCACCTACCATTTTTCGGCCGCAGGGGATAGGGAGAGCGGCTTACGCAATACCGACACACCTCGTCCCCTGCGGCCCCACCGCTTCCACCATCAGACGGAAGCGACCCCGTCCAGGTCGCGGAAGGTAGGGAGAGCGGCGTACCGCAATACCAGCACTCCTCTACCGCCACGGCCCCCAACCCTCAGCCACGACATCGTATGGGATCTGGGACACTCCATAAGTCATCGCGGCCCGCCTCAGTTTCGATGTCCCCTGTTACCAAGTGGCACCGCAACCTACTAGTTGGCCTCTTCATCTTCGGCTTAATCGGCAAAAGCCCTGACGAGTGGTCCCTCCTCGTCCTCGGGTTCCTCTTCGCTTCACCGTGGGTGACCAAACAACAGCTACTGAGCCCACCTGCCTCGACAATGCGAGAAACCATCGGGGGGACAGAAAGGAGGCCTGCACGTACAACGGGTAAACGGGTAAAATGGGAGTATAAGTGCGGAAAAGAGCGTCCATCTATCCTATCCTGTCAGGAAAACAGATGTACTTTTGATAAGAACCTTTTTATAAACATAACATCACGCTTGTTTGTCCGCGGTGGATAATGTAGAGGTGTTTCTTAGCACACCCCACGTACTCATTTCATGAAGAATTATTTTTTCCCTTTTATTACCAAAAATATTTCTCACATTCGACAACCCTGCAACAGCAGATATGCGTATCATGAAATCAATTTGCGAACCCATCAGTACGTTAATGCCACTTTTTGTATTCATTCTGAACAAAAATGGAACAATAAGCAGTTCACAAATAAAACTAGAAAACCCCGACTCATTTTTATTTCTTGCTACATTTTTTATCTAGTAGTAGTCATGCTTCAACGATATTTTGCGAAAAGATCCTAATTCAAACGATTTTCATCAAACATAGCTAATAACAATCTGGATAAAGTAAACTTTCAAACAAAAAAAAAACGAATTCAAAATCGGTTCATCCGTTTAGGAGCTATGATACACAAATACTCAGTTACAAACGTCAAACTTATAACTCCCCTCTTTTTCCGTCGCGGGTTAAAAACTGGTTTTCCATAGCAGGTGGTATACTTGGATGAAGAGTGAATTGTAGCAGTTTGAAAGGTGTGAGTAAATGGGAAATTACTATTGAGCCAAATTGATGTGAAATAAACACTTTATTTTGTAACTAGTTTCAAAATTAATATCCTCACAAAAAATACTTAATTTTTATGGGAGCCCAGTTTTTTTAGTTTTCCGTCGTCCATCTGCGACAAGTGAACAGCCTTAATTAGGTCCAATTAAATCACAGCCACAGACCACAGGGAACCAGAAGCAGAGGTAGACCATGTTCCAGATAGCAAGATGAGATAAAGGCAATTGCGGGCAGAAACTGGTTTGAGAAAGCGAAAGACAGGGATATTGGCACTCTTTAGAGGAGGCTTTTACCAGAGAGGGGTCAATCCATGACACTTGAATGTGTATTTTAATTCAATAATCTTTAATATCTTATTTATATCCAATCATAATATCTAATTTAATTTAATAACCAACTTCAAAATCAATCAAATAATCAATTCTAATATGTAATTTGATAATCAATTTCCAATATCTAATTTAATAAAATTTATATTTATTTAATTGAACATTGAATTTTTTAATTGAATTCTTATATCCAATTTAATAACGAATGTTCAATAGGCATCTAATTTATAAATCAATAATTTATTTAATCTTCTGATTTAAGATTAAGTGTTCAATTTTAATTTGATACTTCTAGATTTAAATTTCTAATTTTATTCAATATTTATTGACATCATAGCCATATTTGTATATTTAATATTAACTAATTAATTATAATCAATGCTGATTGATTTTATTATTACTTTTTATTTTACCAAATCGACAAGTGATTACTATAAAGAAATGAAATGCATGTATGGAATGATTAAAGCATTTTTTTTTTATTTAAATAACAGCAAACACTGATAGTAAAACCGGATTTAGAAGTAAAGGATAATTTATTGAGTAGGTACCACTTTTTATATAAGGTTATTTTGTAATTTAATAATCATTGGTAATTTTTAAATAGATAATGCCTTAAATAAATAAATAAAACGCATTAAAATACATCAAGTATTTATAAACATTAAACTTACAAATATTATATAATATAACGACTGTATTGCTCGAAGCCTTGTTCAAATACATAGACATATACGGCCGAACTTATTAAAGAGATAGATATTATTTATTATTTAGACATGCTAATGAGGAAATACCAAATCAAAAGAATATATGCCCAGTATTTGATTCGAAGCCAATTATCGTGAACACATAATAATGGTACTCTTCTTCAAGAAGGGTGACAATGCCCTACTGAAGAACTATAGGCCCATCACACTCCTTAGCCATGTCTACAAGCTGTTTTCAAGAGTCATCACGAATCGTCTCGCACGCAGGTTTGACGATTTCCAGCCTCCCGAACAAGCCGGATTCCGTAAAGGCTTCAGCACCGTAGACCACATACATACGCTGCGGCAGGTTATACAGAAGACCGAAGAGTACAACCTGCCTCTCTGTTTAGCGTTTGTGGACTACGAGAAAGCCTTCGATTCGATCGAGACTTGGGCTGTACTGCAGTCTCTCCAACGGTGCCAAATTGACTACCGGTACATCGAAGTGTTGAAGTGTTTATACAAAAACGCCACAATGTCAGTTCGACTTCAGGATCAGACCTCGGAACCCGTCCTTCTGCAGCGAGGTGTGAGACAGGGAGACGTAATATCTCCGAAGCTCTTTACCGCTGCACTGGAGGATGTCTTCAAGGTTCTGGACTGGAGAGGGCTAGGCATCAACGTCAATGGCGAGTACATCACTCACCTTCGGTTTGCCGACGATATAGTGGTTATGGCTGAGACCATGGAGGACCTCAGTACAATGCTCGATGATCTCAGTAGAGCTTCCGAAAGAGTGGGTCTTAGGATGAACATGGACAAAACTAAGTTGATGTTGAATGCCCATGTTACACCCACTCCTATCAAGATTGGAGACTCTACACTCGAAGTTGTGGGCGACTATGTGTACCTGGGACAAACGATCCAATTGGGTAGGGCCAACTTCGAGAAAGAGGTCAACCGTCGAATCCGACTCGGCTGGGCAGCGTTTGGGAAGTTGCGCGGTATCTTCTCGTCCAACTTACCGCAGTGTCTCAAGACGAAAGTCTATGACCAGTGTGTGTTGCCAGTGATGACATATGGCTCTGAGACGTGGTCGCTTACAATGGGCCTTATCAGAAAGCTTACAGTCACTCAAAGGGCAATGGAGAGGGCTATGCTCGGAGTTTCCTTGCGTGATCGAATCAGAAACGTAGAGATCCGCAAGAGAACCAGGGTTACCGACATAGCCCGAAGAATTGCCAAACTTAAGTGGCAGTGGGCAGGGCACATTGCTCGCAGAACGGATGGCCGATGGGGCAGAAAGGTTCTGGAATGGCGACCGCGAACCGGAAGACGTTGCGTTGGAAGGCCTCCCACCAGGTGGACCGATGACCTGGTGAAGGTTGCGGGGATCCGCTGGTTACGAGATGCACGGGACCGGTCAATGTGGCGACGCTTGGGGGAGGCCTATGTCCAGCAGTGGACGTCCTTCGGCTGATGTGATGATGTGTGATGATGACATAATAATTAATTTTACCCGGCAAATTATTGACACTGATTAATTGGTAGCAAGTAGGTACACTCAGAATAAAAAATATCTGAGCATTCCAGATGTCTACATAGCGGGTGTGTGTTTAGCTTTTATATTTATCGTTACCCAGTGCTTCAATAATAATTGAACACACACATAATTGCCAACTAAGTTGTAGATAAGGAAAGTTTCTGGAGCGTGGTGTATCGAAGACCTGGTGAAGGCCACGGGAATCTGCTGGAAGCAAGACCCACAGGACCATTTGATGTGGCGACGCATGGAGGAGACTTGTGTCAACAAATATTGTCAAATATGTTTAATGTAATATTTTTGATGATGCTGTTGCATAGGATGCTTCTGCTGAGTAGGTATTGTTGGTTTTCATAGGAGTGTAGATTTTTTAGAATTCATGGCGTGCACCTATAACGCTGCTGTGGACTGTACCAGTTTCTGTTAGTAATGCGGTGACGCAGATTCCGGGTGGAAAGAAAGACCCATTTAATGAGATGACGGAGCAAGATCGAAGGTTCGAACTCGAATCTTGAGGTTTGATATGGTGTTAGTAATTTGGACCTATCGTGTGTATACTAAAGTGAAGATAGAAATTTTGCTAGAAGTGAATCTTTGTGGATTTTTCTGGGAATCATCAGGCTGGATCTTTAATTATATATTACTAGCGGATGCCTCGCGATTTCACCCGCGGAGTTCTTGTTCTCGTGGGAAGAAAGAGATAAAAAGTAATCTATGTCACTCGGTGATAGTGTAGCTTCCCAACGGTGAAATAATTTTTGAAATCGGTTCCGTAGTTTTTAAGTATATTCGTTTCATACAAAATGAGAAAATACAAATCTTTCCTCTTTATAATATTATATTAATATTGTATTATAATAATATAGTATAGAAGTATAGATTATTTTCTTCATTTGATAAAGTGGTATTTCAAGAATGGTGATTTGTAGGAAACAAATATAAAAACATATTTGTAGATAAATGCATGATCTACAAATTTTGGCTGACCTGCTTTTACGACGTCATACCATTTACGAGAAAAATGCAAAATACCCATTTTTGCGAACTTGTTTTTTTTTGCTGAATTGCTATTAGTGAGATGTGTTTTAAGTTTTGTTGAATGGTGTGCCCAACTATCAATTATCAGCTCTATGTGAATTTATTTGACCCCCTATGTTTTGGGTTAATTTGACTGGACTACTTAGTTATTAGGTACTTTTGGCCACCTGCTATGAAATAAGCCAGGGAAAATTAGTAGCCGCAAACAGTGTCGCTAGTTTTTGAAATATCAGAGATAAATCTCCCTTAGATTTAATTTCCTCTAGGTATCATTTACGCAGTCACATAACCTCAAAGTCCAAAATAGCTTCTTTAAGAAAAACATAAATAAAAATGGACCTGGATATCTCCTGAAGGCAATGTGAAGAATGAAATAGACTTTATACTCTCCAATAAACCTCAATTCTTCAAAGATGTAGATGCAATTAATAAACTCAAATTTTTCACCAATCACTGAAAGGAGAACAATCTATCTAAAAAAACCCAAGAAAAGGAGACAGTGTATCAAGAAAAGAAACCAACCAAGCCAAATCCTCCAAGCTTGTGGCAAGATCGAAAACATACAGGAAAAATATGATCTTCTGGATGAAACAATAATAAAATAAGGATAAAAAAATAGAATTGCAATTATAGGAATAAAATTGATCTTAATAAAAGATAATTAAATCTAGTCTTATATAATAATAAGTAATTATTTTTTAATTAATAGCATGATGGTATTATGAAATGATATTATTATAGCATGTATAATAAATTATAAAAGGATAAAATAATTTTTAAAATGTATTTATATTATATTTTGTGCCATGCGTTGGCAAACCCCCAAGACATGATACATGCATTTAAACAAGAATTCTTTCACTCTTTCATTTACCTGCATATTTTGGTCTGCAAAGTGTGGTGCTTTTTTATAATTAATAATCTCATCGTGATAACTTAGGAGAAGTGAACTGTCAATCCCCAGCATCAATTGGAATTACAGCTCACTCTATGCTCAATTCGTCTAGGTTTTCCCGGTGAGTTATTTTAACAGCATTGCCCGGCTGTACACGTCTACCTTACCCTTGAGCATACAGACGCTTGCAAGTTGCCGGTATAATATTCAATCACAAAGTTCAAACGTGTGATGTGCCCGTCGTTTTACCAGCACGTTATTAACTTTTCAAACAGCAAAAATGCAATATTTTGTGCGAAAAATTGAGTTGACGACAAGTAAACACTTTTACCTGAGGTTCTACACAAATTGTTCAATCAGCAAGGACGATTGTGAAATGCTAAAATATAAAACTTTATCGTTATGAAACTCCCTAATACGAAATAAAATACAATAAAAAAAGAGCCTCGACGACCATCTGTCGAGGCTGTCATTGCGCGGTTGGGTATATTTTAAATGTGTTTTAATGATATATAAAGATATAAAAATGTAAATATAAAGTGTGTACAAAGTTGAATAAACGTAATATAATAATAAAACTTCAAAATAAAATCTACTATGAAAATAAAGACAGACGGCTACAAATAGTTGCCGACAAGCACGTAGACATAGCTCAATGTTTTTCTACCTAGAATAAGGATGGGCAAAATACGACCGATGGGCAACCTCCGGCTCGCGTAGGATTTCAATCTGTCCCGCCGATGTGTAGCATTCCACTGCCTTCTGCGTGTCTAACCTGTACCCTGTTAGTAGTACGTCAAGACAAATCAACCATTATTTAAATAACTACTATGTGACAAAGCCCATTGTTTGCGTGCACACGAGTAACAGCCGACAGAGAAGGATGGCGTCGCATCGTCGAAGGAATCATGTCTACCCAAAGTCTCAATGCAACATCATGACTATGACCGCTCTGCCAAGAATTTACATACGATGAAGAAGAGTGTGACAATGCCAGTAGGCGTCACAGAAAAGTACACATGTGACAAGCTTCAAAAAATTAACAACCAATGATGCACTCGAATCCTGGACTGAGATAGAATGGGAAGCCTTTCTACTTTTCTTATCCAGCAGTGACATGATACAGGCTGATAATAATGTAAATGGGCCGTAATCCAACACGCGAGCTCAGTTTTGGAGGATGTCACGTATCTTGATTTTTTGGTTCTAAGACATACGGGTTTCCTCGAGATGTTTTCCTTCATCTTTTTGAGAGCAGTGGTCATGAAATAATTTAAACAAAGCAAAGCGCCTGCCTGAATGCGAACCCTTGACCTACAACTTGTAAGTAGCGGCCGTTATCACTGAGCCATCACTGCTCTTCTTAAAATTCTTCTAGCAAATTCGTAAATTGAAAAATAAAAACAAAATTCTTTTTTTATATATTATTTACTTCATAAGTTTTTCTGGTCACAATTTTGATAAGTTTTTACCCGACTGCCGAAGGAGGGTAATGTGTTTAACAGTCTATGTATGTATGTAAGTATGTATGTATGTAAGTATGTATGTATGTATGTTTGTTCCTATATGGCGTTCCAGAGACCAAACGCGTAAGCCGATTTTGATGATTTATACGTCAATCGATTCGTCTTAACCCTGCGAGTGTCATAGGCTATATTAAAATTGGACAATAGAAAAATGGCGGCTTTTGGGTGCTAAATTGTGGGGGCCCAAATTTTTTTTTTTTCCAAATCCATCGTGTGGTGTCTATCGAAATAAAGGGCTTTAAGAGGAGATTTCAAAAATATATAACACTTATATGTTTAAATGTATCTAATTCGAAAAAAAAACTAACCAAAAAGTTATAAATAAAAAAACTTAATTCAAAAAATCAAAAAACCCGACTGCTTCAAAAGCGAACTAAAAAGTCGGAAATAAAGAAAAAATCATGCTGTGCAGGCAGAGGATACACCAGATTTTGATCAGCCAGCCCGCGAATATGTATCCTCCGACTGCACAGCATGATTTTTTCCTTATTTCCGACTTTTTAGTTCGCTTTTGAAGCAGTCGGGTTTTTTGATTTTTTGAATTAAGTTTTTTTTCTGGCCCGTAGTGCAAGAAGCTTTCCCATCCCTGACCGAGGCAAAGTAAATAAAATCTAAATCTAGTTTTAGTTTTTCCTGTTTCAACTTTTAATGAAAACGTTATTTCTCATTCATTTTGTTGAGCAACGTTTTAGTAAAATTGAATATACTTAAGTGGGACATCTCGTTTATTATTATTTCATTAAATTTTTAACTTACTCATTCTTCCGCAGAGCAAGTGTAAACGTCATCCACCATCCCACATGGACGGCAGAGCCCGATTTTTTTTTGTTACAAAAATCTCAACTAGAGAACAAATTAAAACATTAGGAAGTGGTAACTGGCAGTCGTTTTGGGGGACTTCCTATAGGTAGAAGTTAACGTTTAAACTCTCAGCCTTATTTGATTAAATGACGGTAGATTGATGAGAAAAAATTAATTTCCTTTTACAAAAAACAACTAGATCGCTGCGAGTTCGTCGGTAAATAATAACAGCCACATGGTTCGATCTTCAAGGTTAAGCTACGCTTGCCGATGTTGGTTCGTGGATGGGTGGCCATTCTATAATGAGGTTCCTCCGTGCCTCAGAAAGCACGTTAAGCTGTTGGTCCGGCTGACATGTGTAGATCTTTGACAGTCGTTGTGTCTGTGTCCGAAAATACTTAGAGATATCCCGGACCAAATACAGATAATTAATTTAGTAAGGAATTGGGGTTGTGCCAACAACGGGTAGCCAGAAGCCTGAAATCTGAAAAGTTTTGTGAAGGGATATCGTGTTGGCAACTTCGTGGAGTGAGCTTCCGGAACTACAAGCGCCACCTAGCTAGCAGCGGCATCAACATCGGATCACCGTGGTTCGTGGTGGGGAGGAGACCGGCTCGCACAGCGGCTCGGCGCGCCCGGCCTTTTTTCTTCTTGGCGGACCGTTCGACGGAACACTCGGGGTTTTACTAGCTTCATTATCCAGAACGGAACTATTTTTATTTGTTTAATCTAACGGGTGATTTAATTATTTAGTTCATACCCTCATTTCATTTTTCTAGAGGGTTTTGTTTTACTACAAAAGATTGCTTAAGTTAACCTAATAGTTATATTTTATTTGCTCATTTATAGTTAAAATGTATAACATGTAAAGTACCTACATTTACGTGTTAATAAAGTGATGATTGTGTATTAATATTGTATTTCATTTAATATCAGAAGTTGGAGCCACGCGTCATGGGCAAACGCAGACGCCATCGCAAGCGAGCACAATCGTCGTCAAGTAGCAGTAGCACGACGAGTACGAGTGCTAGAACGCCGTCACCTCTGCCCAGAAGGAAATCAAAGGTATCACGTCATAAAGATACCAAAGCTGTGAGTACCTTACATAATATAATACCTGAGTTTGACCCCTTAAATGATGATATCAATGCATGGCTTAATATTATACAATCCTATGCGGCAACGTTTGATTGGCCCGACGAAACGATACGTTATCAAGCTCTGAATAAGTTGAAAGGCTCTGGCAAAGTCTGGTATGACTCGTTGTTGCGAACTGATAGTCGGTGGCCTACATGGAAATGGAGTGATTGGAATCGGCGTCTGGCTGATAGTTTTCAAACACGTCGTAATATGTTTGAATTATTAAAAGATATTATTAATAAAAAACCAGTAGAAAACCAATCGCTTTACGAATTCTATTTTGATATGAAATGTAAAGTTGACCGATTATCTTTAAACTTTACTGAGCAAGATATTATATCTATAATTGTCGGGAGCATAGGCGATAGCAATATAGGAGCATCTATTGAGGCGAGCAATTTTAAATCTTGTCATGATTTAGCTAGTTACCTTCATGGTCGTACCTACAAAAGCAAAAGCTCAAAACAAACCAGTTCGGGTAGTACACGTGAAAATCAACATAAAACAGGCGAGCAAATAAATAATACTAGCCAGCCGTCCACGAGTGTTACCTCTTCAAATAATAACGCGAATTCTAGTAGGGTACTTGAAAGTAATCAAACCGGTTTAACACATATTCAGAAATCTATTAAATGTTACACTTGCGGTGGAAATCATAAAAGGAATCAGTGTGATCTCATTAAATGTAATTTTTGTAAAAAAAAGGGCCATGTTGAAGCTGTGTGCCGTAGTAAGAAAAGTACAGGATTAATTAAACCCGAAACTGAGGAAACCAAATTGATCCTTACCCCTGATACGCGAGATAAATTTATAAAAACTGTTAACATTGATCACTTTGTCCACGAGGCATTTATTGATACGGGAAGCAGTTGTTCCCTGATTGCTGAATCTGTGGTAAAAAAATATTTGCTTCAAACTAGTGCACTACCCTCGCCTGTTTTGTTACAAGGATTTTCTAGAAATAGCTCTAAACCTGTCACTCGAAAAGTTACTTTAGATTTAAAAATTGATTGTGTTTCTTTAACTGGTGTGAGCTTTTACGTTATTGATGACTTAGTAGGTTGTGAAATACTTATAGGCCGTAACATAACGGAGCGAAATGACTTGATATACTCACGTGTAGGTAATTCACTCAAGTTTGACTATGCGCAATCACTTAGTGAATTTTGTGACGCTATATCCGAGACTAAAATCGATACTGACACTCACTTGAATGAATTGATCTATTTATTTAGACAATATAAACAGTGTGTCGCGTCAGACATAAAAGAGTTAGGAAAAGTGAATAACCACGAGATGGTTATTACTTTGATAGACCCACGACCAGTGCAGTGCAGACCTTTTCGAGCCTCACATACAGATAGAAAGATTATTCGAGATATGGTGCAGGAATTACTGGATAATAAAATAATTCAAGAAAGTCATTCCCCTTACGCCAGTCCTGCTCTGCTTGTGAGCAAAAAGAATGGCGAGAAAAGACTCTGCATTGATTACCGCGCACTAAATAAAATAACAGTAAAGGACAAGTACCCAATGCCTCGAATAGAGGATCTTATAGATAGACTACAGGGTTATAAATATTTTACAAGTCTTGATCTAAAAAGTGGGTACTACCAAATTATTATGAGCTCACAGTCAATCGAAAAAACGGCATTCATTACCGAAGATGGCCATTATGAATTTCTGCGGCTCCCATTTGGTTTGGCTAATGCACCATCTTGTTTTCAACAGATGATGAATAAAGTATTAGGTAATTTAAGGTTCGAGAACGTCATTGTATATTTAGATGACGTTTATTTAATTACACAAACTATTGAGGAAAATTTAAAGCTCTTGGAAAACATTTTACAAATATTTAAAAATAATGGGTTAACTTTAAATTTAAAAAAATGTCATTTCCTTAAAACTGAAATAGAGTTTCTCGGATATAAAATAAAACAAAATTGTGTAATGCCAAATGAATCCAAAGTGGAAGCCGTTAAGAAATTTCCCGTACCGAAAACCGTGCATCAGTTGCGACAGTTTCTGGGGCTAATTAATTATTTTCGCAAATTCATTAAAAACTGCGCTATAATTTCTGCCCCTCTTACTAAGTTATTAAAAAAAGATGCTTCTTGGTCTTGGAATTCCATGCATGATCAAGCTTTTCAAATTTTAAAAGCTAAGCTGACATCAGATAGTGTATTATCTATTTTCGATCCAAATAAAGTAACCATTTTGTATACGGACGCTAGTCGAGATGGCGTTGCGGGTATTCTTGTTCAAGTTGCTGATGAGGGTGAAAAACCGGTATATTACTATAGCCGTCAGACAAATGAGGACGAAAAAAAATATCATTCATTTGAGTTAGAACTCCTAGCAATCGTAAGTTCACTTCAAAAATTTCGTCTTTATTTAATTGGTTCACCTTTCACCGTTATCACAGATTGTAGCGCAGTCAGGTATGCGTTGACTAAAAAGAATATTATTCCCCGGATTGCAAGATGGGTTCTTTCGACTCAAGAGTTCATGTATGAAATAAAGCATAGAGAAGGTTCACGTATGCAACATGTGGACGCCTTGAGTCGAAATCCCGTTCCCTCAGGTGAGAGGTCGGAAAGGGAAATAATATTATCAATAACGGAAGGAGACTGGTTACTCTCTGTACAGATGCAAGACCCTGACATTGTAAAAATTAAAACGGTTTTAGAATCTGGTGAAATAGATGAAAATAAAATCATTTTTGACACGTATGAACTATTAGGTGGAAAAGTGTATAGAAGAACAGCCCAAGGGCGACGATGGGTCGTACCAAAGAGTTGTATATGGCAAATAATAAGATACAACCATGATGACGTGGGCCATTTTTCCGTCGATAAAACGTTTGAGAGGATAGGGCACAGATATTGGTTTTCTCGTATGCGTCACATAATTAAAAAATACATTAAAAACTGTTTGAATTGTATTTATTATAAAAATAAGGGTGGTGCTAAGGAAGGAGAGTTATACCCGCTGCCAAAATACGCGCAGCCTTTTCACACTTTGCACGCGGACCACTTAGGTCCATTCGTTGAAACACGAAACGGAAACGTATACTTACTAGTTTTAGTTGACGCCTTCACAAAGTTTGTTTTTATCTGCGCAGTTAAGTCTACTAAAACATCTGATCTTATAAAAGAATTAGATAATATAACTAAAATATTCGGTAATCCAAAACGAATTATTTCCGATTCCGGGTCATGTTTTACTTCCAACATGTACAAAGAATACTGTAAGAGCAAAAATATACGCGCGCATATTGTGGCAACGGGTATGCCTCGCTCAAATGGACAGGTCGAGAGATTTAATAAAACAATACTAGAATCATTAAAAACTATTGGGGCAGATACTACTGAAGATAGGTGGGACCAATATGTTAAAATAATACAGCAAGGTTTAAACAGTACAATCCATAGAACTATTAATGCCGTTCCTAGTGAGGTCTTATTAGGATATCGTTTGCGCGTTGATAATGATAATGTAGAGCCAGAGCTTGATGATGAATCGCTAGTGGACGTAACGGAATTGCGAGCAAAGGTAGATAAAAATATTAAAACCAGTGCAATATCACAAAAACAAAGGTTTGATAAAACTCGGTCAAAAGCTAAGATTTACGAAGAAGGAGATTTGGTATTGATAAAAATACAAAGTCAGAACAACGATGGTCGAAGCAAAAAACTCCTGCCCATCTTCAAAGGACCGTTTCGAGTAAAAAAGGTTCTGGGTAATGACAGGTATGAGGTAACAGACTTAAGGGGCTCTGAAAGGAGCAGTAAACCATACAATGGCGTCGCAGCTGCTGAAAATATGAAGTATTGGATACAAATCGATGATTGGCGGTTGGAGTAAGCTATTGACAATGAGGTCCGTGTTGGCAAGTCGTAGTTTTAAGGGTATGTATTGCACTTTGCTTGCTGCAGTAAATAATTAATAAATACACAGCTTTATAATTTTATAATAAATTGTATATAAAATTAAGTGGCTACACAGTCTCACATATAATATTGCTTATATTTTTCTCGCGAGACTAGAAAAAACACTTGTACCATAATCCTCGCCAGGATAGAAACACCAGCAAATGTGAATAAACCATGGAAAACAACTTGGTACATTTAAGTGTAGCGAAAAGCTCTTTAAATGCAAGTGATTCCAAATGGAAAGCTCTGGGAAAACCAGGACACTTAAGTGTGGCATAGTCCCTTTAAGTACGGTTGACCTAGCAGTAATAGAGTAAGCATTTGCTGATGGTTCAAAAGCGTATTATGGCTTGTGCTTCATACTTGCAGGTTTAGAAAACAGGTTCTGATGTTGGTTTTGTTTCAGTGTTTTGCCTAGACTCGTGGGGCGCCTGGGACATGCGCCTTGCAGAATGGCCGTGTTGGCAACTTCGTGGAGTGAGCTTCCGGAACTACAAGCGCCACCTAGCTAGCAGCGGCATCAACATCGGATCACCGTGGTTCGTGGTGGGGAGGAGACCGGCTCGCACAGCGGCTCGGCGCGCCCGGCCTTTTTTCTTCTTGGCGGACCGTTCGACGGAACACTCGGAGTTTTACTAGCTTCATTATCCAGAACGGAACTATTTTTATTTGTTTAATCTAACGGGTGATTTAATTATTTAGTTCATACCCTCATTTCATTTTTCTAGAGGGTTTTGTTTTACTACAAAAGATTGCTAAAGTTAACCTAATAGTTATATTTTATTTGCTCATTTATAGTTAAAATGTATAACATGTAAAGTACCTACATTTACGTGTTAATAAAGTGATGATTGTGTATTAATATTGTATTTCATTTAATAATCGTGTTACCCACTAACTAGGTTGTGGAGGTCAGACTGGCAGTCACTTCATGTAAACAAGTACAATTTAAAAAATCCACGACACAAATACCTCTTCAAATTACATAATTTATCTAGTAGTAAACACGCTTCGATCGAAAATCCATCGAAACACGACATCTTGCCAAAGTACTCCGATTCAAATAGTAAAATACGCATAACTTTTGAACGGCTTTAGCAATTTTCATCAAACATAAGAGCTATGATGCCGGAGACAGTACACAAATACCCGAACACACAAAGACACAGATACATACGTCAAACTTATAACACCTCTCTTTTTCCGTCGGGGGTTAAAAACTGGTGACCAGCTGAATCCGGTTAGACTGAAAACCGACCCCAATGTAGTTGGGAAAAGATTAGACAGATTGATTTTGAACGAACTAGTTAGATAGATAGATAAACCATTTATTCAGTGCACACAAAATACACAGCACAACACACAAAATCACATACATGTAGATATTTGGAAAAAAAGGTGCCAAAATACAAAAAAAAAGAAGAAGAAAAAACAACATAATACAAATAAAAGTGACACAAGTAACAGTTGTTATCCTGTCTTCATTTTAATTAACCCCCGACGGAATTAGAAGGGTGTTATAAGTTTGACGTGTGTACATGTTTCTTTGTGTATTTGTATAACTGTCTATGGCATCATAGCTCCTAAACGGGTGAACCGATTTTGATTGATATCGATTTTAGGGTTCCGTAGCCAAATGGCAAAAACGGAACCCTTATAGATTCGTCATGTCTGTCTGTCTGTCTGTCCGTCCGTATGTCACAGCCACTTTTTTCCGAAACTATAAGAACTATGCTGTTGAAACTTGGTAAGTAGATGTATTCTGTGAACCGTATAAAGATTTTCACACAAAAATAGAAAAAAAAAACAAAAAAAAATTGGGGTCCCCATACTTGAAACAGAAACTATTTTTTTTTTTCTTCAAACCCATTCGTGTGCGGTATCTATGGATGATATTGAGGTTTCTAATATAATTTTTTCTAAACTGAATAGTTTGCACGAGAGACACTTCAAAAGTGGTAAAATGTGTGTGTCCCCCCTGTAACTTCTAAAATAAGAGAATGATAAAACTAAAAAAATATATGATGTACATTACCATGTAAACTTCCACTGAAAATTGGTTTGAACGAGATTTAGTAAGTTTTTTTTAATACGTCATAAATCGTAAACCACAATTTACCTTCGTGCGCGAGTCCGACTCGCACTTGGCCGGTTTTTTTGTTTGTAACGTGTCAAGTGTATTCATAACTATATTTGACGAAAATCGTTTCAGCCGTTCTAAAGTTATGGGCGTTTTGCTGTTTGAATCGGAGTGTTTTCGCAAGATATCGTGTCATAATAACGTGTTCAATTGATTGTCGATCGCAGCGTGTCTACATCTAGATAAATTATGTAGCATGAAATAAAAATGTGTCGGGGGTCTTTAAAACTTTATTAAATATACTTTTTTTAATTTTGCATTATATTATTATAGTTTCTTCCTTTCATTCTACTTTTTGATTGACACACTCTCGCATAATACACAAAATGTACTCCACTATTAATTCGATGAGAATGCGTCTCCAAATATATCGGCCAAGCGTGTTCATAGCAATATGATCGTTCTCTTAATGAACGTTTCAGGAGCAGTTGCTTCTGGGATGATTTACGTTGCAGCCATATTGCCGAGTGTTTATTTAGGTCTGGATTCAATTCCCGGGTAAGGAAAAGTGTAATTTAATTGCTATTGGGTTTAGCCTATTACAGGTAATAAAGTATCGAAAATGTTCGCGGCTTGGCTTACTTTAACTTATTGCAATCTTATTCCAATCCAGATTATTTCATAATTTATGGATTTTAAGAAGTGGTTCTCGGATCAAGTTTATTTAAATGCCTCGTTGGTGTTTTGCAGGGGACACCAATTACTTTCATTTGGGATCCGTTTTATAAATAATATGACTGTCGCGGTTCGGAAGGTTTGAAGCCATCCCCATCCGCCTTTACAGTAACGTAAATTTACTTTGTTAAAATTGAAATATGTAAATATATTATAAATACCTACAATATCAATTAATATTTTGATAAGATGATTCGATCGATTCGATGATCGTCCACTGTCGGATCTAAGAAAGTAAGGCAAAGCGTGGGATAAGTCATTATTAAATTACCTATTCAAGTAATACAAATAATAGTATATTATGCAACCAGTGAATATAGGATGGATTTAAAGCGAGGGCCATAGATGAATCACGAGCAAGTGAAGGATTCTAACGACTGTTTTAAAATCTTGAGCGACGCAAGTGATTCATGGACTTCGATATAAATACGTTTTAATAAGAGTTGCATACTTTACTTTATACCATGACTACGAGAAAAAGAAAGATTTAAGCGAAAAGCAGAAGGAGTTTTCATGTCGAGTATTCTTTGCACAAGAAGTTTGTATCGAGTATTTTTTGCGCAAGGAGGTTGTATAGCATTGAGATGGAGGTTGAATATATTGGTGTGTTCTAAATTTAAACACCAAAATAGTGTTTAAAAGTGCTTTTTATTCCCTGTTTTCAGTGAATATAATGTAGCGTTGTGAGGATCTCAACTGAAAATAGTCGAATGATACTAATATCAAAATTAGTCGATTATTAGTCACATCTCTAAAAACATGGCACAACTCTAACTTTCCGGAACGCTGTCACTCGCTCATTTCGATTCCGGAGGCTTAGCTGATAATTATCTTTCGATCCTCACGACTCTGTGTACCCCGATTTAGGGCGAGTTTCACATTAGTTTAATTATTGTACCTGATTCTCTGTGCCGGACGACCAATATCGATTCCATCACCTATTTAATATCAGTTTTAGCACTGTCATGTTGGACGCGTGGCTAAGGGTCGTCTGGGACAAAGGAATTTGCAATGAGTATGTGTTTCTACTGCATTGGATTGTGTCTCCGTGTTTTATTGGCTCTTCGTGCGGGCTGAGAGCTTGACTTGAAATTAAAGTTATTTTCGACTAGGTAGTGTTTTTATTTGGAAATTGGATGTTTTTTTTATAAAAAGTCTTTTATTTTTCACCTTTTAGTTGTGGTACATAATGGACCAGTTATACAGGCTTGTTACCAATAATACCCAAAGTGAAGCCAGAATAGATTAACCCAATAACATGAAACTTAAACAAAACCGGTAGAATTAGAGTATACCAAGGTGTGTTACTAGTGTGTTGTTATGTTATAAAATGGTGTAAACAATAAACATAAATACGATTGTAGCTATCCCGAGTGATTTGCCGTCATTTATTGAAGAGTTCTGATGTATATCCCCGAAGTTCTTCATCAGATCTTAATAAAAATTAATTGGGAGCACATGACAAGCACCAGCTTTCAAATAAAAGAAGAATCATCAAAATCGGTCCACCCAGAAACAAGTTCTGAGGTAAAACATTAAAAAAAACTGTCGAATTGAGAACCTCATTTTTGTGAAGTCGGTTAAAAATAAGCTTTTTAGAGGGGGAATGGTTTAAATTATATTTTATTGTTTACTTAAGGTCCACACAAAATAGGTGGACCGTGGTCCGCCATTTGGTAACCTGCGGTCTAAAGGTTGGTAGCGCTACTGATAAATATGTGCTGCCGGGTTAGGTCATGCGTGCCATTTGGTTTTTCCATCTGGATTTTTGCAGTAGCAAGCAGCCCGGAGTCTGAATGCGTATCGGTTGATAGCAGTGGCTCCCTCTTATTACATCGGACGTAAACTTAACAAGCATAATTTGGGGCTGTGAAAGGGTTTACCTCTGCCTAATCTCGGGAAATACAGGTATGATATTGATAACTTGTGACGAGAGTGGACTGTTTGAATGTGTGAGAAATATAAAAACACGTATTTTTAAACTAATATTAATTCAATATAAAGTAAAAACTATGAGCACAAGGCGATGTGGCTAAACTGACAAATATCTGTACTAAATCTAAAAAGTAAAAAGGTACGAAATTGATGACATTTATAGTAAAAGGTCGCATCACCAGCCAGTCGCCACCCGATATCATGTTATGAAATTTTCAAGCTACATACTCTTAACGGACATACAGAAAGGGAGACTTTATTCAATAATTTTGTGTAAGGACGAAACGTTTTCCGTGTTGTTTCCATGAAAAAGGCATCCGTTCCAATATAAATGTCTGTCAAACCTGGTATGCTAGATTTTCTTTTGATCGTTCACTCATCGGTCATTGAACTTCGGGCGTCAAGAATTTTCCTAAAATACCTTACCCTAAACGTGAAAGGGGTCCGGGTCAGGGGCATAAGACATTCTACCAGCAACAACGATTTCAAGATTTAAAATAAGTAAAATTTAAAAACCCCCGACGCATTTTTATTTCATGCTACATAATTTATCTAGTAGTAGACACGCTTCGATCGTCAATCAATTAAGCACGTAATTTTATGAAATGATATCTTGCGAAAAAACCCCGATTCAAGCAGTAAAACGTCCATGACTTTTGAACGGCTGAACCGATTCTCATCAAACATAGCAAAGAATACTCTCGATAATGTCATTTTTCAAACGAAAAGAAACGAAATCTAAATCGGTTCATCCGTTTTGGAGATATGACGCCACAGCTGTCTGTGGCGTAATTTCTGTACCTGTGTACAGAAATACACAAGCACACAGTTATGGTTGGTAATAGCTGTAACCTGACACACTCAAAAATGATCGAACTTGAACCCTCTGCCTATAACATTAAGCATTAATTAATTTGCATCAGTTTGTCAGACTAGCGCTACTCGTTCAACAAATACAATATTATTACAGATACGCAAATTTGATCTTTATAACGTTAGCGTTAGGATATTTATAACTATTTATTATGCGACTTTGATTATTATATTCAAGTAGACCTGGATTTTACCAGAGATTACCTTTTACAAACATAATTATAAACTAGATTTACCTATTAATATTATTTCTAGTTCACGCAAGCATACATTTTTTTCAAGCGATATTGAAAAATCACGTGACGTCATTCTGACATTTCGACTATCGCCTTCGCTGACATCGAATGCCTCTTGTCTGGAGCTTTAGCTGAAGAAACAAGTCCTTAATTTTATTGTAAGAATAAACTTTAAATTGTTTTGGAATAGCAGGGGTAAGTTTTTAATTAATTCGTTGAAAGCTTACATTACTAATGAGTACTTGAGTAGGGTAAAATATGTTAAGAATAATTTGCTAATTAAGATATATAATGTTGTATAATGCATCGGGATACGAGAAATACTTCCAATTCTAAGAACTTAAAACTAATTTAAAATAAAATCACAAAATATCTGCTTAAAGCTTGCAAAAGTGTAGGCAGAAGAAGGCTTTTGGTACGCCTACATTTAACCATAACTATGTTCAAATCTGCCCATTCCCTCTTGCAGAAAGGAGGCCTGTGTCCCAGTAGTGGTAATATCAAAAGGCTGATGATAATGATTTTCAAATCCTATTATAGTATTTTTCAATAAGAAGAATTCCCCATTTTACCCAATTGCCGAAAAGCCCGCAACAAGGATATTCATACACAGATATGTTATGAGCGCGCGCGCATTTTGAAGACTCGAATGCGTCCTAATTGGGACGTATAGTCTTTAGTCTATGTCATGGCGAAGAGCGATACGCTTTGTTGAAACCAAAACAAAAATAAAAAATGCTATCGTGTGTATTTAGAAAGTGTATCAATTATGATACCAAAGTACATAAAACAGAAGAGAACTCATACTATATTTAAGTACGCAATACACCTCAATTTACAAATTTATTTCAGTTTACTAATTTATATATATATTTTTTTCATATTTAATTTATATATATTCTGATATTTGGAGGATAGAAAAAGAAAAAAATATTTGTGGTCAGAATAATGTATGTTTACATTCACACGCAAGTGACAAACACTAGCTGTCTCTTTTTTTCTTATTAGTTTTATCAAGCCATCCCTTTCGACTTATAGTGAAATTGTAACATAGTGTACATAACGCTGTACATTACTACTACAACTATAAATTTTAAATAAAAAAAAAACAACCTACCTTAAAAAAAAAATAAACAATTTAAAAATATAACTTACTAAGTAAATAACATAAATAAAACTACTAAAAATAATAAATCAACTATTTACATCTATTAGGTACTTAACTATACATACATAACTATAAAACTAAAATTGAACCGAGGTTGTAGTAGTGTAACAAACAAGTGATGCGGACAACCGCATTATTTTATATATACGGAGTAACGGGTTCCTCGTAGCGCCCGCCACCGGCCGCGAGCCGTGCCGGCGCGAGGGCGAGCGAGACGACACCACGGACAGTCCGCAGCCAAAGCTCTTGAGGCACGGACGCTGTCGCTCTGACTAATTTTTAAATCTTGCCTACCGTCATTAAAAGAAAACGGAATAAAATACATTTTTTATCTATCTAAAACTGGATTGCTTCTCCATACTTTTAGATTAAAGTTTTAATTAATATAAGTGACTGTGATTCCCAAACTTGGGTAAGTTATGCACAATTTTGTATTAAGATGTCTAACGGCCGTTACCTACCTATTTCTATTGTATTATCTTGTATTAATTTTAAGGTACGCGCCCGTCTGAATATCGTAGTGTATTCCTATCCTGTGTGAAATGCTTTGCCTTTCTTTCACTATGTTCTTCTTAGTGTAATGCTTGTAACCGCCTCTGCTAGCGAACATGTACATAATCTATTTAGATTCACGCCTAGAATTCTTCCCGCCCTTATAAGCCCTAATTTGCCAATCTAGTTCTTGCCATGCATACCTAGCGTTTCCCGTGCACCCCTATACCAGCAGATTACTGATGTGACCCTTGTCCCTAGGAATTACGTCACGGTTTTACTGACCGACACCGTATACCGGATCTGTCGCCTACATCACCTGCGTGGAGTGGCCGAGCTACGGGGACTACGCCTGAAGGACGGGAGCTCGCCAGGGAAGTGTGGAAGGCTAGACAAGTGCGCAAGACCTAGGCAGAACCTTATTTTTTTTCTTCAATATACCCACATATTTATTAATTCTAAACCTAGTTTTATTAATCTCTTGTACACGTCCTATATACGTGACAATGGCGCCCAACAACGTGGTTTAAGGTCTTTCGTACTTGCTTTGGTCATTTTAGTGGTTCTATGCGGTGGTGGTTTTCCTAGAAGTGTTTGTCTTTCTCCTAAATTTTTCAAAACCTTAAGTAACTTTGGTAATTAAATGTAATTACATAAACTTTTATAGTTTAATAACCGTAACTTCGATTATCTCTCATTGTAGTTATAAAAATTTTAAAGTTGTTTGAATCAGAGTAACTTAGTGTGTTTCACCTGACTTCACCTGTTCATTATTTTATGTTTTGCTCTTTGTGTCTGTGTTCTTTCAAAAATTGTAACAGAGCGGATTTTGCTTGGCTTTTGTATGTAAATAATTGTGCATAGCCTGCCCAGTTTTTTTTTATCACTACCTACATATAATTTTAAATATTTCAATATGGCAATGCCAATTAAATATCTGCTGCTCCAAAAGTCTGAGCTGATGTATGAGGTGGCTATCCGGGGAGAACTTCCTTCTGACAGCGTTGCTGGATTAAGACGTCAAGTCACTAAATTAACACAATTATATTCGTCCGAAGACATAGTAGATTCGGTTTATCAGTTTTTAGAGGATAGCAAAGGCTCTCAAGAGACGCTAGAGAAAGTCAAGACTAATCTTGATGCCTTAAAACTTTATTTTGATGAACCTCTTTTTAACAGGACTAAATCAATGTTACACCATTTAAACTATAGGCTTCAACGTATTGAAACACCGCAGGCGGTAGATGATTTAGCCAAATTAAATAAATTAAAGAAAAGTTACGAAGGGTATTATGAAATACTTTTGAGCCTTGATAAGTCAAAGGTCAAGGACCAGGAACAGGTCGCGTCTCCAGTTACTTCTGAGGAGGAATTGCCAGATAAATCTAATTTAGCCGGGATGAATATCGCCGTTTCATGTGATCGCGGGCTAGTAGGAGAACTGAATAAATTAAAGTATGACGGCAAATCTTGTGTCAGATCTTTTATACAAAAGGTTGAAGAATTCCGTATGACCAAAAATATAAACGAAAATAAAATACTAAGTTCGGCCACTGATATTTTCACTGGTGACGCACTACACTGGTACCGTAACATCGGGGGCAGTGTCGGTAGTTGGAACGAAGTACTGACTGCGTTGAAGGATGATTTTGATGTTCCCGACTACGACTATCGCATGGCCTCAGAAATTCGTCAGCGTACACAGGGCGAGGAAGAGAACATTACGATTTATATATCTATAATGCAAGGCATGTTTTCTAGGCTAATTAAACCCTTAAAGGAAGACGAAAAACTTGAAATTATATTACATAATATTCGTCCTTCCTACTCTAGTATTATAGCTGCTAGCCCTAATATTAAATCACTTGAAGATTTAAAATTAATTTGTAAAAATTACGAACGTATTAAGGTTCGTTCAGAATTCTTCAAGGAACCACCTTCAGTTTCAGTAAATACTTTAGCTCCAGAATTTGGCTACCAGTCTTCAAAGCGTAAGTCGACGACTAGTAGCCAAGGTAATTTTTACGCTCGTAGGTATGAAGGTGCTCACCAGCAGGGGTCGCACAGGGTCTCCGAAATTCAGGCTTCCGAGGCCGAAACTTCGCCTATATCTAAAGTTCCTTACTGTCACCGTTGCCGCGTTAACACGCATTCTTTGAGAGACTGCACGGCTGAGCGCAAAGTTTTTTGTTTTAAGTGTGGCATGAAGGAAGTTCGTACACCGGAGTGTCCAAACTGCAAACCAAAAAACTAAAAGCTGAGAATTGTAGGACGCATGCGGTTACTCATACAGATAGCTCGGACTGGAATGATTGGCTCATGTTTGTTAAAAACTTCTTTTCTAGGAAAGATATTTCTACAATTTTCAATGTCAAACCGAGTAACGACCCTAGGCCTTATGCAAAAGTGGGAATCAATAAAGATTTATTTTTATATGGTTTGTTGGATTCTGGTTCCGCCGTCACTATCCTAGGAAAGAACTCTCATGAACTGTTGATAAACCTAGGTTTGATTTTATGCAACGATGAGAGGATAATTGTTACTGCAGCAGGAGGTCAGAGGATAACATCCCTTGGTTATATTCTTCTACCCTTGACCTTCGAAAACAGGTTTTCTATTATCAAGGCGCATGTTATACCAGCGATCGAAACCGTTTTAATCCTAGGAATCGATTTTTGGAACACTTTTAACCTGTGCCCTAAGTATTTATCAGAGGAAGAAAACTTATTCTTAACCGACCCCGGGCTCTTGGAAATTTCAACGTCATCTTCTCAGCACCTATGTGGCTATGACGTATTGAACCCTTCTCAAAAACTGTTAGCTGACAGCGTGGTAGATCTTTTCAAAGACATTTCGTACACAGAGAGAGGTTTAGGTCGTACTAACGTCATTAAACATCGTATAGATACTGGTAATGCTGAACCTATCCGTCAGCGATATTACCGCATGTCACCAGAAAAGCAACGTATTGTTGCTGAACAGGTTGATGAGATGTTGGCGCTAGATGTTATTGAACCATGTGAGAGTCCATGGTCTTCTCCAGTACTAGTCGTGGGCAAGAAGGATGGAAAGCCTCGCTTCTGCTTAGACAGCCGTAAATTGAACGCTGTAACAAAGAAAGACGCATATAAGCTGCCATTTGTGTCTGAAATTTTAGATAATCTGAAGGATGCGCGTTATCTTTCCAGCATAGATTTGTCCAAAGCATTTTGGCAGATATTAATCGACGAAAAAGACAGAGAGAAGACGGCCTTTTATGTTCCTGGTCGAGGAACTTTTATGTTTAAGGTCACTGCTTTTGGACTTACCAATGCTCCTGCTACGCAGCAAAGACTTGTCGATCTTTTATTCGGGCCTGAATTTGAACTCAAAGTCTTTGCATACTTAGATGATGTAATTATCATAAGCAAAACTTTTGAGGAACACGTAGAACTGCTTCAGAAAGTTTACCAAAAACTACAATCGGCTGATCTCACTGTCAATCTAGACAAGTGTCACTTTTTCCGAAGTCAGCTACGGTATCTTGGCTACATAGTGGATGCTCATGGCTTAAGGACTGACCCAGATAAGGTCAAAGCCATATTAGACTTTCCCGCTCCTGTCAATAGAAAGGAGGTTAAGCGTTTTTTGGGTACCGCGTCGTGGTATAGGCGTTTTATTCCACAATTTAGTACTGTAGCAGGTCCTTTAAATAAGCTAACTTCTAATAAAAAGAACGCCCCTGCATTTCAGTGGACCCCTGAGGCTGACAAGGCTTTCCTAGAATTAAAGACTAAACTAGTTCAAGCACCTGTCCTTGCTTGCCCTGACTTTAACCTTCCTTTTGAAGTGCACACTGACGCTAGTAATTACGGTATCGGTGCGATGTTGGCTCAAACAATTGATGGTGTGGAACATCCAATTGCGTACATGAGCCGTTCTTTAAGTAAACCTGAGAGAAACTACAGCACAACAGAACGGGAGGCACTTGCAGTTCTTACTGCTCTAGAATACTGGCGCTGTTACCTTGAGACCGACAAAACCTTTTTAGTCTATACGGACCATTCTTCTCTTAAGTGGTTTATGTCTCTCACTAATCCGACCGGTCGGCTAGCAAGGTGGGGCGTTCGCCTTTCTTCTTTCAATTTTGAAATAAGACACCGCCGTGGTAAAGATAATGTTGTCCCAGACGCCCTATCTAGAAGTGTTCCTGTTGAGGCAATTTCAAACGCTGATGTTTCCACTGCTCCAGTACCTGATACTCAGGATTCTTGGTACCTGAAGATCTTCCAGGGTTGTCAGGCTAATCCTATAAATTTCCCAAACTACAAGGTGGAGAATAATGTATTATACAGGTACATGAAGACTAAGGTCGACCTTACGGTTGAGTTTGCTTGGAAGAGGGTTATTCCAAAAGAACAACAAGGACATATTTTAATTGAGTGCCACTCTCAATCTATTTCCGGTCATTTCGGCGTGTTTAAGACATATAAGCGCTTAACACTTCGTTTTTATTGGCCCGGTATGTATTCTAGCGTAGTTCAATTCATCGCAAATTGTGAAACATGTTTAGCTCATAAACATTCTACCCATGGTGTCTCCGGAAAAATGGGTAGGCCTAAAGACGTTTCTCGTCCCTTCCAAGTTCTATCAATTGACTTGGTTGGTCCGTTGCCTTCTTCCCGGAAGCAAAATCAGTTTATTTTCGTTGTAACTTGCTGCTTTTCCAAATATTGCCTTCTTTTTCCACTTCGTCGAGCTACCTCGAATTTGATAGTTAAACATCTTGAGGACGATGTCTTTCTCGTACACGGAATTCCACAAACTATTATTCTTGATAATGGAAGTCAGTTTATTAGCCGAGATTTAGATAAACTTTTCAAAAAATACAAAATTCCCAACATACATTTCACCCCGAAGTACACTCCACAAATTAATACAGTAGAAAGATACAACAAAACAATAATAACTGCTGTTTCTAGTTTCGTAGATGGGGATCATAGATCTTGGGACTTAAACCTTCCACAAATCCAATTCGCAATTAATAATTCAGTTAATGAAAGCACTGGGTATACTCCATCCTTCTTGGTACACGGAAGAGAGTTAGTCGTTTGTGGTTCTCATTACCTCGAATATCCAGATCCAACAGACCTAATATTTCTACCACGTGATGCTTATGCTGCAAACCTGGGCCAATTATCGCCAATATTCGACAAAGTGCAGGTTGCTTTGTGGGAAGCTCATGTAAAGAATACACAGCATTACAACTTGCGCCGAAAACATGCAGAGTTTAATGTGGGCGATATCGTTTGGAAGCGTTGCTACTTCCAGAGCGATAAAGATGCTCATTTTAGTAAAAAGTTGGCTCCTAAATTTCAAAAATGCCGCGTAAAAGTCAAACGATCACCATTAGTTTACGTCTTGGAAGACATGAATGGTCGCGATCTTGGCGTCTGGCATGTCAAGGATCTCAAGCTTAGGATATACCCGTCGTAAGCTAAACTTACGTTCCTATCAAAATATCTCTTTGCGGATTTCAATAAGTTGAAATCCTTTTTCTGGGGAGAGGGGTAATGTAACATAGTGTACATAACGCTGTACATTACTACTACAACTATAAATTTTAAATAAAAAAAAAAACAACCTACCTTAAAAAAAAAATAAACAATTTAAAAATATAACTTACTAAGTAAATAACATAAATAAAACTACTAAAAATAATAAATCAACTATTTACATCTATTAGGTACTTAACTATACATACATAACTATAAAACTAAAATTGAACCGAGGTTGTAGTAGTGTAACAAACAAGTGATGCGGACAACCGCATTATTTTATATATACGGAGTAACGGGTTCCTCGTAGCGCCCGCCACCGGCCGCGAGCCGTGCCGGCGCGAGGGCGAGCGAGACGACACCACGGACAGTCCGCAGCCAAAGCTCTTGAGGCACGGACGCTGTCGCTCTGACTAATTTTTAAATCTTGCCTACCGTCATTAAAAGAAAACGGAATAAAATACATTTTTTATCTATCTAAAACTGGATTGCTTCTCCATACTTTTAGATTAAAGTTTTAATTAATATAAGTGACTGTGATTCCCAAACTTGGGTAAGTTATGCACAATTTTGTATTAAGATGTCTAACGGCCGTTACCTACCTATTTCTATTGTATTATCTTGTATTAATTTTAAGGTACGCGCCCGTCTGAATATCGTAGTGTATTCCTATCCTGTGTGAAATGCTTTGCCTTTCTTTCACTATGTTCTTCTTAGTGTAATGCTTGTAACCGCCTCTGCTAGCGAACATGTACATAATCTATTTAGATTCACGCCTAGAATTCTTCCCGCCCTTATAAGCCCTAATTTGCCAATCTAGTTCTTGCCATGCATACCTAGCGTTTCCCGTGCACCCCTATACCAGCAGATTACTGATGTGACCCTTGTCCCTAGGAATTACGTCACGGTTTTACTGACCGACACCGTATACCGGATCTGTCGCCTACATCACCTGCGTGGAGTGGCCGAGCTACGGGGACTACGCCTGAAGGACGGGAGCTCGCCAGGGAAGTGTGGAAGGCTAGACAAGTGCGCAAGACCTAGGCAGAACCTTATTTTTTTTCTTCAATATACCCACATATTTATTAATTCTAAACCTAGTTTTATTAATCTCTTGTACACGTCCTATATACGTGACAAAATGTCAAATGAATGAAAAGCTCGTGTAAAATCCTGGACCCATAATCATCAACGCGACCTCTTAACCAAAAGGCTTTACCTTATTTATAGTGAAGGCCTATATACTTGAAGAAAAAGTCATCATCATCATATCAGCCGAAAGACGTCCACTGCTGAACATAGGCCTCCCCCAAGCGTCGCCACATCGCCAGTCCCATGTGTCTCGCATCCAGTGGATCCCCGCAACCTTCATCAGGTCATCGGTCTACCTGGTGGGAAGCCTTCCAACTCAACGTCTTCCAGTTCGCGGTCGCCACTCCAGAACCTTTTTGCGCCATCGGCCATCCGTTCTGCGAGCAATTTGCCCTGCCCACTGCCACTTAAGTTTGGCAATTCTTCTGGCTATGTATGTCAGTAGCCCTGTTTATCCCCGCGGATCTCAACATTTCTGATTCGACCACGCAAGGAAACTCCGAGCATAGCCCTCTTCATTACCCTTTGGGTGACTATTAGCTTTCTGAAAGAAAAGAAAAAGAACTTAAACCTTTTTTATTAAATTGTGACCCTGACAAACGTTGACGTAAGCGGTACAATCTGCTACTTAGACATCAGTGTATGTTCTCGGCATAAAGTATTACAGTATAGTCACGCACATTAATCAAGCCGAACCCTTTTTTACGCCTATCGCGACGTTCATGTGTTCGATTACGTGTTGATGCAAGAGGAATTTCTATTCAAATTCTATGACCAAAATTGTGACTCAATAAGAACAACAGTACTGGTTGATAAGCAAGTCAACGCTTGCTGAGATGGCCCATGGACTGTTAATGCTGAAATATTTGTACCTCGGCAACAACTCGCGATTTAGCAGTGGTCCTGGCTGTCACTAGAAAATCGCTACAGGCTGCAAGAATCCAGAAAGTCTGACAGTCTTCGCAAAGAGTATCGTGTTTACCCAGTTTGAGTTGTGGTGATCAATTCAATTCAATTCAATTCTCAATTCTTTATTCCTTACCATCATGTATATAGTTGATAAAGAATTAATTATATTAGTCACAATTATGGACCCTGTTGGGTACAGCATAAATAAAGTAGGAGCGAGGAGGAAAATAATAAATGATTAATCAGTGAGCTTAGTGCGAGTTTTTTGTCTCCCGCTGGAATGCATTGACGTAAACGTCAATTTGTATTGAAACTTGATAAGCGCAGCCTGGTTTCAGTGAGGAGTAATTGACATAAGAGATCGTTTACGTTTCTCGTTTCGTTTTCGTTTATCACGATCGATTTCGTTAAACAAGTAAAAATTCAAAATTTAAAAACCCCCGACACATTTTTCTTGCGAAAACACCCCGATTCAAACAGTAAAACGCCCATAACTTTTGAACGGCTGAACCGATTTTATTCAAACATAGCTAAGAACACTCTCGACAAAATTACCTTTCAAACAAAAATTAAATCAAAATCGGTTCACCCGTTTAGGCGCTATGATGCCACACACAGATACACAGCAACACACGTGAAACTTATAACACCCCTCTTTTTCCGGCGAGGGTTAAAAACTCGGCATAAGCACACTGATAGACACACGCTTCATGTAAAATATTAGTATTAGGTTTATCCGATTACACTAGAAATCGACCGCAACATAGTCGGATAAAGGCTAGATCAACTCATTTCAAAATTATTTGTGGTCTTAAATAGAATAAATAAATACAATACTCCAATCAATTCTCAAGGTCTTTTGGTACAAATGAATTCAGATAGGTAACCAAAAATTTGACGACATGTGACATCCCCCAACCCGCACTGCATGGTGCGTGTTGCTGTGTGGTGGATTAAGAATGATTCCCTCACTCACAGAGAGGAGGCCTGTGTGTCCCAGCAGTGGGAACAATAAAAAAGCTGATGATGATGAATTCAAATAAAGAATGGGCACCTACAAAAATTAATTAAAACATTTCTTTTGAATTACCCGTTTAAAAATAACAAGACAGCAATTAAGTTGAATTATCTCTACAAATGCCTACATTTTATTGAGTAACACATACACAAATGAAATTGAGGCAATAAAATTGGTTCAATAAATTACTGAAACTGGCTTCCAAAATAATTCAATCAATTTAACCTTTATTTGAGAAATTCAGCGTACAAATTAGGTAAATTGAAAATTATCTTCAAACGGTATGTACTGGTTATATTAAATTATAATATATTATGCGGTAGGTTTACCTCTGAATTCCTGTATGCTTCTGCTGTTATATATTTTAATAATATCACCTAAAGAAACAAGATAACACCGAGCTGTTATTTCTCGAAGGGGTAAGTGCAGAGGTACTACTTCCTGATTTTCATTCATCTTTAAGCATCGATTTTTGTATCCATTGTAATTTTTGTTGATGGCTAATGCTTGTAAAAGTTAGGATAATGATAAAAAACAGGCTTTACTTTATCAAATCCACATTTTGGCAGTTATGTTTATGACCTAGGAAGCTAGGAAGATATAGCTAGGAAGCAAGCCAGTTCCCACTATGCAAATAAATTATACCTAACTTGAGAGGTGAACCCAGGTGGAAACCCAATAGCTAGTATGGGGGCAAACTAAGGACTAACTAAGTAGTAATGTGAAAAAGGCAGAAAGCACAGAACACCACGTACTAAGCTACCCAAAGGCAGTGCTAAGTGGCAAAGGCTCAGCTGGCTGCCAAAAAGTTGGGGACCCTTGCAAAGGTGAGAAGGTACTCACGTCAGAACAGCGGTTCAACTACTACCAAGCGCAAGTTCCATCATGTATGGTATACTGTTCCCATCTCTGGGACGAATCTGCCAAATACCAGCTTGATGCACTAGGGTCGATTAAAAAGCGGGCCAAGGGGCTCGTCGGCAATGAGGCACTGGTCAAGTCAAAGCTCCATAGCCTTAAACATCGTCGAAAAGTTGCCAGCTTGTTGATTTTGTATCTCGGTTGCATTTCGGGGAGTGTGCGTTGGAATTGCATGATCTAATTTCGCCTAGCCCGTTTCATCATCAGACTTCCAGACGTTCGGCGATGCGTCATCGGTACATGGTGAACATCCACCCCTCCCATACGCACTAAACGTTTTGGGAATAGTTTTATTATGCGTACAGCTAAGTTGGAATTCCAAAACAGAGAAGCATTACCTACTGGAGTCTGTGTTTCCCGATAACTACAATCTAGGGGTCTTTAAGTCAAGAGTGAATAGGTATCTTCTAGGCAAGCGTTCTTCACCGTGGACTATATCATTTCTTAACATCAGGTGAGATAGTGGTCAAGCGCGAGCCTATTGATAAAACAAAAAGAAAAAAAAATGCATGCTGTTTTACCCGACTACGGCGAAGCTAAAGGGAGGGTTATGTTTTTGGCCGGTATGTGTGTGTGTGTTTGTAGGTATGTTCATCTGTTCCCTCATAACTTCTGAACTACTTATTATAAATTAACAAATAAGGTGTCGTTGGAAGCATCTTGTTTGTCCGCTGGTTATAGGCAATGTGAGGTCACATTAAATTGAATGTGGCGCCCTCTAGGGGACACGTAGTCAAGAACAAAAAAAAACACCCCATCACATCATATGTGGCATCATTGAACAGAAATTTTAAAATAAAGGTAGGGTTAGGTTCATCATATTTTTCTCAAGCGTACCGTTTGTGTGACATATTCCGTCAAAGTCATGAAAACTATTTTTTTACCCGACTGCGGCGTTGCAAAGTGGTTGTTGATCGTTATGTATGCATGTATGCATTTATGGTCATTTGTTGCCTCAGGCTCTATAAAAACCTCAAAATAATTTAAATAAAAATAAGTACAAAAACTAAAACACGACTACTAAAACGCTCTAAAAAGTATGAAACAAGAAAATATTCCCGTAAATTTACCGTGGTCGTATGCTACTTTGCAGAATGTATTGTTTTGTACGGTAGGTGGCATACGACCACGGTAATTTACAGGCATATTTTCTTGTATAATATTTTTTTCTCCATGGAGATGCACTTGGCAACGAAATTACTAAGTCATGCTATAGTAGTGTCTGCCTACGCCCATGTAAGGCCATAAAATTTCTTGTAAAATCTTCCTTAAAAGCAGAATAAACCACTCTATCACTACTTACAAAGCATCTAATGAGCCAAACAAAACCCAGAGCAGAATAATGATAAAAACAAGGGGCCATTTGGAAGTGAGCCAAACAACGTCGTCGGTGCCTCTAAATGTGCGACATTGATTGTTTTTTAATATATACGGTTTTTATTGGTGTAACTAAAGCTTTTATGTATCAATTTAGTGGAATTGGTGTCGGTATTTTGTTCTGTGTGAAACCCTAATTCATAGGGCTACAATAGAACCTCGCCTCCGAAAAAGCGGAACTTCTGCAAGAAAACGTACCTGTGGATCCGGCTCTGCAGGTTTATGGCGGAGTTGTAACGGAGGGCTTATAAAGAAATCTGCTTAACCTAAAGTATTGATGTTGTGGACAATAATAATTCGCAGTTCTGAGCTTTTTCCTGAGCCCTTCAATCAAGCTGTTCAATGAAATTAATAGGACGTATGAACAGATTGATACAAAATTGGTATAAGAAGATAAAACCATTTTAAAAACCAATAATTAATTTTTACCTGACTTCGCGACGCTATGGAGGGTAATGTGTTTATCATTATATGTATGTATGTTTCCATGTGGCGTTCTAGAAACCAAACGCGAAGGCCGATTTTGCGAGTGTCACTGGCTACATTAAAAGTAAAAAAAAAGAAAAATGGCGAAATTTGGACGCTATATTGTGAGGGTCCCAATTTTTTTCTTCCAAAACTCATTGTGTAGGTTATCAAAATGAAGGGTTTTAAGAGGTGATAACAAACATATATGCCACTTAATGTTTAAAAGTAATTCGAAAAAAAAGATACCTAAGTAAAAAGTTAAAAAAGTGTTAATAATAAAAATCAAAAACGCGATTTTCTTCTTGTTTACGTCTTTTTAGTTCGCTTCTTAAGCAGTCAGGTTTTTGATTTGTTTATTTTTTTTTTCTTTTATAAAATTATTATTATTTTTCTATTTTTTCGTCCTCCACCTCCGCTAAGAGAGTCTCGAATACATCCTTAGAAATAATTTTATACCAACCCGTGAGTTTATAAGAATGGATTAGGGAAACGTCTCGTAAGCACAAGTTTCTTTCTGCCTAATAAAATAAATTGTGGTCTGAGAAACAGCTATTTTTACTTGCTAACATAAAATAAACATGAGTGTTTATTTGTTTGTTTATTTTTTCCTTCGTTCACGCCATACCCATTGTTGTGTTTGCCCAACGAAAATGGGTATAAGTTATGCTTCTAAGCCAGTCGATAAAGAAAACCACACTCACTCACGACTTTGACTTTGTTTTATTCTCACGATTGAAAAATATATACTAACTTATCTACAACGACGATTGGTTAAGCGATAAGTTACTACGCTGCGTGACGCAGGTTTGTTCACATAAGGAAAAAGTATTGGTATGGTCTCGTTGTTTGTGCTAGTGAGTTTGTATGTTTGTAAATGCAACAACGATAGATGAGCAATTCCCAGTGTGGGGAAAACGTTTTATAAACAGAAATTCAGTTAAAAAGTGTTGAGTAAAGGCCAGATTGAATCACACGTCATCATATTTTTAGTTGCTGTATGAGAAAAGGCCTTCACCCTGCAGTCGGAAAATTGCAGGTTGGTATTATTTGTAGGCTTGTTTCATCCAATAGATGCTACTCCAATTTATCTGCGTGAGAATAGGCCCTTTGTCCTGCAGTGGAATTGTAACAGAATTGTTTATCATTTCCCACATATTTATTACTTATATACACTTGCCTGGAAAATACGATTGAACGAAAACCATCTCATGAAGTTCTAGACAAAGTGATATTATATGCGTCTCAGCAATAGCGACGTCAAACTTCAAGAGATTGACAGCGTGTCATTTCGCTTGTCCATAACAATCCCACCGCACTATTCCCAAACCACTGCAACTCTTGAAAGCCAGAATCAATAGTGGCGACGAAGAAAGGTGCCGAGGCAATAAAGCTCAACGAAGTCCCAGGTAATGAATTTAACTGTCTTGGATCCCGCAATTAATCAGAAAAGAATATAGGAGGAGTAGGAAAATCAAAACATAATTTCTATTTCCCTCCTTAACAAGCAGGAGACAGGAAAATCAAGACCAATAGTCACAAAGGGTCGTTTACAATTGGGATAAGCCCAGTTGTACTACACCTAGCACCACGGATAAAAATTAACATTAATAATAATGGGTCCTTACATTGTGAGCTTTTATATTTGATTCCAATAATAGGTATTGCAAAAACCCTTTAACGCATGGCAATTTTTGCTAGTTTCCACAAGGTCCGTATAACAAATAATTCCGGATGCAGCCTGTACATTATCCAACATAGTATTGTTTTCGTTCATAAGATATAATGTGCAGATTGTACATATTCGCAGTCAGATGTAGAACATTGACGTAAAGGCGAGGCAATAAGCTTGAAGGAAAATTATGTACTGTTCGGTTGTGTATATCAATCCTATACATTTCACCAACCATCTTTTGGACAATCGTTTATTTGTCATAATCCAATTAAAAATTAAAAGCATAGGCAGCCGCTGATAGCCATAGGAACAACATTGCTATCATACGTAATTAAGGTTCCTCATTTAAAAATCACCTATTCACGTCAGAAAATAAATAAATTCTACCTCTGATTAAGTGAATTTCGGGCAAAAACATTAAAGTAAATTAATCAGTTTGCTGAAAATAATTCTCGAAACCTTTTATAACATTCTGGGTTGCCAATTTGTGATATCTTTTGTATATTTATGAAGGCATCAATTTAATTTTTTCCTATTATGTAGCTTAATTTATGCTTTGTTTACAGGGTCAGGTATATTGGGCCTTCAGGTTTTTGTATGAAATTGACACAAGTATAGAGATATTGATATATTAATCTGTTGCTAACTTCTGCCAGTGGCTTCGCCCACTTGATAAGTGTTTTCTTATCCCAAGGCAAGATTATACCTGGATGAAAAGTAGCCTATGTGCTATTCCAGACTATAATCTATCTCTGTGCCAAATATCGTCAGATCCGTTCAGCCGTTCTAGCGTGATTGAATATAAAACATACATGCGTCCATTCAAACTTTTGCAATTATAATATTAGTAAAAAGTTAGATGAGACTAGAAGGACTAGCCCGCAGTGGCTAAGGACAGACGTGTGTCGTGAGGAATCCTTTGCTCAGTTGTGAGACATAATTTGGCCGTTATATATCAATAAAAGATATGAATAGATGAGATTTGATAACACAATCAGATTATACAGTTTGCCCTGTTGGGACACAGGCTTCCTCGGAGTGTGAGGGAGTGGATCGTAATCCACCATGCAAAGTACATGTTATTCAAAACCGTTTCCTTCGTAAGATCACGGGGGCCCCCTGGTTCGTTCGTAATCAGGAACTCCATGTCGATCTTAGAATCCCCACAATCCAGCAGTTTATGAAACACATTACTAAGCGCTTTTTCGACTCTGCTGTCAATCATATTAATCCCCTGATTCAAGCGGCCTCCTGCTATGAACCTTCTCGAAGCTTTCGAATTTCCCCCGATGACGCCACTACCCTGCTCCAAGAGAGCAATAAAGAGACCAGCACAATTCGCAAACACAGACCGCCTTCGTTCCGCCTTCGCCGCCGAGGCCCGCCGCGACGTCCCCATCAAGATATACAAGCGAGCCCGTGTAATGCTGTGCCGTAGTTAAATTCTAGTTAGATACTAAATTGGAGTTTCTTGTCCGTTCTTCTCCTCATAGGTTTTTTCCGAACAGATGGTAGAATCACCTTATTAAGATCCAGCCCTAGGTCCACCCAGCGACGCCCTGAGCCGAGGTTCGAACCCACAGGGGGTAGCCCTCAGCGTGGCCGCTTAGGTTAAGCTTTTTGTGCCTGGCTGAAGGCTATATAGCTTAGTCTCCACAGGATTGCCCGGTTAAGCAGTAGACGATCACTCTGATTCAACTGCGAGACGCCCGTTATATAAAAATAAAATAAAAAAGTCTGCGAATTTTATTTTATGCCGGTTACCCAAGGATGTTCTCCTTCACCGTTTTAAGAAAAGTGATGGTGAAATAAATTACTCTAATTAAAGTAAATACCTGTCGGTGTTAGAGTCCACGATCTACGAAACGTATGTATGACGCAGCTAAATTCAACGGGACATCACTACTCTGCGAATGCGGAAACACGGTAAAACTGGTATGAAAGCAGTCGTAAGTAATTAATGTTTATTATCAGGGCTGAGGTCTGTTTACCAGAAACCCCACAAAATTATAAATTACTATTATTAATTAAGATCTTAAGTCAACCTAACATTCAATCGCTAAATAACTTCCTGCTCATAACTTATTTAATAAGGCTAAACTTAATGGGAAGTCAAGCGGAAATATTTTATTCACCATAATTATACCCAATATTTTAACGCCTACGCTTGCTCTGAAATTATTTAGTGCGTAATATGCTAGTGAATGTAGTAGGGCCTAACCTAGAAGATTTATGAATCTACTTCAGACTTGAGGCGCCTGGACTTGGTGAAAAACCAGGGTGTGTTGGATTTACCTCACTTAAACCACACCATTGATCACCATCATAAGTACATACGTATATTTTTTTATTTGAACTTCATGTAGGGTAACTATAAGGGTCAAAAGTGCAGTCAAACTCTACCAAAACAGAAAAGGCAATTTTTTTGTAGGCAGCGGAATTAAACCTCTTCGCGGTTAGTACTACTACTTTAATTTCTAAACAAAATATTAAATCAGTTGTGGATAATTTAAGTTCTACAAAAACTAGCTATTTGAGTTTTGGGAGAGTATGACTGCACTTTTGACCCTTAACTGTACAATCGTTAAACATAGACGGACTTAATACAGCAAGGCATTCTCTACCAGTCAAACTTTGGGTTAAAAAGGACACAATATTGGTAGGTGTATAAAATATTTCTTTTTTAACAATAATTAAAAGTTTATTAAAGGCGGATGTTAATAAACTACCTTACTAATATAATACATAAATAATATAAAAAATAGACTAATAAATACCAAATTCTAAATGAGACTGAAATTTAGCTGTTATCTGGTGCTTCAGAACTAAGCTAGCTGGTTTCTATAACCATTGAGTTTATAGAAGAAAAATGCTGAGCTAGTCATTGCAGTCAGGTAGTATTGATTATGCTAGTTATCTATATCTATACTTATAATAATATAATGAGGAAAGATTTGTATTTTTGTATGTAATGAATAAGCATAAAAACTACTAAATCGATTTCTAAAATTCTTTCACCGTTGGGAAGCTACAATATCCCGGGTGACATAGGCTACTTTTTATCCCTGTATTCCCACGGGAACAGGATCTACGCGGGTGAATCCGCAAGGCGGCCGCTAGTTTTCAATAAAGTGGACTGTTATGATGGCAGTTTCGTCACCAGAAAGGTCCACAGTGTTTCAGAAATATTTACTAAAACGGTATGGATTCGTAGATAAAATAGACGAGATTGGAAGTATTGTTTTCAATTCGCAAGTGTGGAATACCTGAGTAGCAGTCCGGAGTATGGATATAATGGCAATGAAAGATGTATGGAAGACACATTACGAATTTTTTTTTTAATTATCATTAATAGGCTTGCGCTTGAGCACTATCTCACCTGATGGTATGCGATGTTGTGGTCGACGGTGAATGTGCGTGTGAACTGTAAAAAATCAAAAAACGGCGAAATACCAAACTGGTATTTCGCAAAATAAAAATCGTAGGATTTAGTAGTAGACTTAAAACAATTGTAGAACAAATCTGGGCATTAGTAAACAAATATATTAAAAACTACAGCCCTTAAAGTGTGGTCCCTCAGTCCTGACAGACCATCAGCCAGATCTCGGAAAGTATCTGAAAAATTAAGGTGTTGTGATTACAGACTAAAGAATTTGTAAAGATATTTACTAAATAACAGACCACAAAGCTTCTAGATAAAAGATATATAGCGACTAAACTGTGGTCCCTCATTACACACAAGAACGATACATATTTTAGTGAATAATTATTATCGAATCAAAAAAATAAAATCTTTTTTTTTCTACATAAAGTTTTAATAAGACACTTGAAACATTTTGTAAAAAGAAATGGAAAATAAATATCGCCACAATTTGAAGATAGCATTTATTAAAACTGGTCCCTCAATCCTCACATCCACTGAAATATGTGCATGTACTAGCTGCTTGACGAGAGGAATATCAGAAAGACTATTGTGTGTAATAGGCATCTAAAATTGTGTTTTTCTTAGATCTTAGCTGAGATAATGTTATTATTTTTTAATCCTATGAAAGTAGTTAGAATAGTGTGACCACATAATAAAACAAAATGTAGACAGCACTTTTATACCTTATACTTTGGACTGTTAATTTAATGTATTTAATTGTTTGGCTAATAATAATTACATGGCTTAAATGTATTTAATATAAAAATAGATTACAAAATCAACTTATCACTTATTGCAATACTAGTCAACACTTACACTAATTTTGAAATATTGATCGTAGCAAAACGCTCGTTCATAAAATAGTAGATAAAGGCAGATTATGTATTACTTGTTTTTTATAGCATTTTTTTTGTCTTAAAGTAACATTAAATTAAACTACTCTCATGTTTTATGTATGATAAGGCTGCGATTCAACCAGTAAATTGCTAGGATGCGTAGCGAGGGATGTGTTGTTAAGAACCAATAGGATCACTTCGAACGAAGTGATCCTATTGGTTCTTCTTCTTGGTTGGTGTTGGTTTGTTGTGGCTAGTCCGCCAGAGATGTTCTAGGATGCGTAACGAGGGATGTGTTGTTTCTTCTTCTTGGTTGGTGTTGGTTTGTTGTGGCTGGGTTAACATCCAGCCTCTCTCATCGCAGCTTTAGTGAAAGCTTTTTGTACATACAAAACAAAGGAAAGATGTGTGCGAGGGATGTGTACGAGGGATGTGTGGTGTCATGTGGTGCCATTTAATTTCCATCAAGATCTGATGAAGAATTGTGGGAATATACATCAGAACTCTTCGATAAATGATGTATGTTTTAGATAAACTGTGGTAGGAGCGGAGCTCGCGCGCCATTGCCCGAGTGCCCGACAGTGCTGCCGTTCTAGCGACTTTTTCGCTAGTTCTAGCGGATTTTATGAGTGGTTAGCATAGGGCAAACCAGGGCCACGGGATCTCAGGGCTAAGGAAGAAACACTCGCGCTCTTCCCTAGCACACATTCTTCGCACACATCCCCCGCACACATCTTTCTTTGTTTTATATGTACAAAAAGCTTTCACTAAAGCTGCGCTGAGAGAGGTTGGATGTTTACCCAGCCACAACAAACCAACACCAACCAAGAAGAAGAACCAATAGAATCACTTCCTTTGAAGTGATTCTATTGGTTCTTAACAACACATCCCTCGTTACGCATCCTAGAACATCTCTGGCGGACTAGCCACAACAAACCAACACCAACCAAGAAGAAGAAAAGAAAGAAAGAAAAATATTTATTTGTGACCCGCACAGGAGACACGAGAAAATAAGCATACACTTAAACAATAATAAAATAAAAACCCTGTGCGAGACCAAAAAGGCTCCTATCTCAGCATGTGCAGCGATATCCAAAGAAGGTAATAACGCTGCGCTGATATTCTGATAGGGCTTACTTTTGATGCCACGGACACACTAACAGAAACAACACCGTCAACAACAACCGTCCGTAGGTGAGAACCAATAGAATCACTTCGTTTGAAGTGATCCTATCGGTTCTTAACAACACATCCCTCGCTTGCGTAGCGCATCCTAGCACATTACTGGTGGAAACGCAGCCTTATCATACATAAAAATGAGAGTAGTTTAATTTAAGGTTACTTCAAGTTTGCGTTCGGAAACAGCTTGCTAATCAACTTATTTATTTAATATTACGAGAAGCAAAAAAATAATAGTTTAAATGCTATAAATACATAATCTGCCCTTATCTACTATTTTATGAACGAACGTTTTGCTATGATCAATATTTCAAAATTAGTGTAAGTGCTGACTAGTGTTGCAATTAGTGATAAGTTGATTTTCTAATCTATTTTTATATTAAATACATTTAAGCCATGTCAAATAACATTAAATTAACAGTACAAAGTATAACGTAAAAAAGTACTGTCTACATTTTGTTTCATTATGTGGTTATACTATTCTATCTATTTTCATAGGATTAAAAATAATATTATCTTAGCTAAGATGTAATAAAAACTAAATTTTAGGTACCTATTATTTAGTAGAAACTTTTTACTTAAAGGTAAGTACACTAGTCGTTCTGATATTCCTCTCGTCAAGCAGTTAGTACATGCACATATGTCAGTGGATGTGAGGATTGAGGGACCAGTTTTAATAAACATCTATCTTCAAATTGCAGCGATATTTCTTATCCATTTCTTTTTTACAAAATGTTTCAAGTCTCTTATTAAAACTTTATATAAAAAAAGAAAGATTTAATTTATTTGATTTGATAATATTCACTAAAATATATATCTTTCTTGTGTGGTTTGAGGGACCACAGTTTAGTCGTTACATATTTTTTATCTTTGAAGCTTTGTGGTCTGGTATTTAGTAAATAGCTTTACAAATTCTTTACTATTGTTTGGGGGCTGAGTCACCCGCGTCCGTAGGTGAGTACCCCTTTTGTTACCCTACACATGGTCCCCGGGTGGTGTTAATCAGGTGATACTTACTGGTGGTAGGTTTCTGCTGAAAGCTTGCGACCACCTACCGAGCAAAGACGTATCGCCAAGCGGCCTAGCCGTGTTCCGGTACAAAGCTCGGTGTAACCACAAGAGGAGTTGGGTCGAGATAGTTGTTCCACTGCAGGCAGACCAGCCTGACTCACGCTGTTATGGGCCTATCGGAAGTCTAGTCACGGAGGGTAACAATCCCACCGCACTATTCCCAAACCACTGCAACTCCTGAAAGCCAGAATCAACAGTGGCGACCACCAAAATAGCGCGAAGTCCCGGAGAATTAATTTAACTGTCTTGGATCCCGCAACGACACGCACGGTGCGCCGCTGGCCGACCGTAGGTAGTTGGGGGCCCAAGTAGTGTGCCAGCCACACACAAAAGGCTGCCCCGTACTAACTGTAGCAAAATCCCGGGATGCGCCATCATGCTGGTTGGCGACCAGACAAGAGTGCCCGATGGATATTTCCGGGGGGGCTTGGGCGTCCCCGCAGTCTCCAGATTAGTCCCCCAATGATGGCGTCCTGTCTGCGCGTGTCTTAAGGTTGCCAGCGTGGAACCTCATCTCACTTCCTTCTCCTCACCTTCCTTCGCTCACAGCAATAATGCCAAGAAACAAAAAGAGAAAAGCCGAACAGCGGCAGCACTCACTCTCATTTAAGGTGCACCTCAGCAACATCCGAGGTCTGCACTCGAACCTTGTCGCAATCCATCACCACCTTGAGACTGAGAAACCAGCACTTTTGTTCCTTACGGAGACGCAGATCGGATGGCCGTCGGTTGTGGCGTACCTTTTTTACCCAGGACTTACCCTGGAGCACAAATTCAAGCCACGTGCGGGTGTATGCATGTACGCCCGTGACGATATTTGCTATCGGCGTCTCCGTCACCTTGAAGACTCTAAGTACTCAGTGCTATGGGCCCTGGTGGTCACAGGTCTGGATAAGATCATCTATGCATGTGTCTACCGATCGCAAAGCGGTGATCTGGCGACAACCAGGCTCCCACAGTACCTGAGTGAGGCGGCAGATGTGGCTCAGCTACGGTACCCCTCCGCCCAACTAGTGTTACTGGGTGACTTTAATGCCCACCACCAGGAATGGCTCTTCCCACACCAGTGCACTGACCATGCTGGACGAGAGATACCAAATCTTTCGATTGCGCTTAATCTCACCCAGCTGGTGCAGGGGGCTATGAGGGTGCCGGATGTTGATTTGCATACGGCCAATTGCTTGGACATTCTGCTGACAACAGATCCAGACCGATACTCAGTGTCGATATCATCACCTTTGGGTATTTCCGACCATGGGTTTGGGGGTACAGGTCAGCAGATTGGGATGTAGATTAGGATTTTAGCTATCAGAAAATCCAGACTGCAAAAGGGAATACCATGTTTAGTGCGTATGGGTAGGATGTCCACCATGTACCGATGACGCATTGCCATACGTCTTGTAATCCGATGATGGAACGGGCTAGATGGAATTAGTTCATGCAATGCCAACGCACCACCATTCCATTCCCCCATTATTATTTTCTGATTGATTTCATTTAATGGAATTCATCGAGCTTCATTGCATCGGCGCTTTTCTGGTGGTCGCCACTGTTGATTCTGGCTATCGGGAGTTACAGTGGTTTGGGCATAGTGCGGTGGGACTGAGCCATAAAAAAAAAATCAGCGTACACTCCCCGAAATGCAAATTGAGATCTGCAGATACAAATTGCAAAATCTCAAGCAAATTTGGATCCTTATCCCTTGCAAGAGGACGATGAACAGCTCAGTCTAGTATTGTTCAGTTTTATAGCAATAATAGTCTTATCCTCTCCAACAGCACGCACTTATGTTACCCGAAGGGTTATGAAGGGTAAAGCGAACCCAAATTTCGCCATTGAAATATAAGTTATACCAAACCATCTTTGACCATTAATTTCCGAAAACCTCTTTTTACCGAGCCCCTATATAACAAGACAAGTACATTACGTTGACAAACGATGTGGACAGAAGGGACGGCTGGACATAAAACCTGACTATTAGCACAGGGCGCCATGCGGAAGCGGGCAGTGAAGGCCTGTCTTAAATTAAGGGGGATAATTAAGTGATTTTTAACGGAAGGTTACAACTTAGGGTCAGCTCACACCGACAAGCGGAAAGCGCCGCGAAGTTAGGCATTTTCAAATACGTGAGGCATAAGCACATGGCGGAGCGTTGCTTTGTAAGACCGCTTGTACACGCTAAGAAAATTCACCGGGCCTACGCAAGAATTGGTGTTGTACACGATCAATTCATCATGTACACGGCAAGAATTTTAAAGGTCTTGAGGTATCTCGAAATATAGCGCTACACCGCGGGATTTGTTTTCTTTATTTTAATTGTCTCAATGAAATGTAAACATTTTTGTGTGGTAAAAAACTTTCCATTCCGTATCGCTATTCAAAAAAACTGACTTCCAAAACAAAAACACTACAAAGTGAAAAATAACTTTCTTTTCGGAAGTTGGTGTCTTTGGTACCTATTTTTCACTTTATAGTGTTTTGGAAGTCGGTTTATTTTTTTTGTTAAAAAGGTTTTTCTTTTTAGTTTTTGTATTTTATATTACCATGCAAATCATTTATAGCCAGAGGGCTTCTCATAACAATTCCAACAAGCCTATACACGACTTGGATACATAGTTTTATTACGGAGTCCAGGTGCCTGCCCTCCGGCTTCATCACCAGATCAGTTCGATGGTACCATTTGTTTAAATTTGCTTTACCACAGTCATTTAATTATTCGAGATATCTTATTCCCAAAACAAACATATCATTGAGAAGTTCCAGTAATTTCATTAGCCATCTGTGGTCTTCTGCGTCAGTTCTGCACCAAATAATAATATTTGAGTGCAAATGATTGCATTATTGATGAAAATACCAAAACCGCTATATGTATTCCCATAATATTTGAGGAGTTCCCTCGATTTCTCCAGGATCTCATCACCAAATCCTGACTTGATGACCGTGGGACCACCTAGGAGGTAAAAACAATTCAAACAAAAGAATAATTTTCAAAATCAGTCCAGGCGTCTTTGAGTAAACGGGAAACAAAAAAAAAAGGTCCCTACGAATTTAGTATACAAAGAAAGTCAATGCTACAATTTGTGCCACCAATTCCTAGGACACTCCTCTAAAATCAACAGTAAGATCTAAAGAATCTGTGTCTTTCAGGCTTCAGGCTGTTTGCCTTAGCAAATATACTAATTCGCCCAGTAAACAGACCTTTGTCTTTGTGCCACTATTTGAGGAAGGTAATATTGTACACTGGATGCCTGCCCTCTATAATTGTCAACTTTCTCTGTTACCCTAGGGTTGGCTGTAAGAGAACTCACATTGGGTTAAGCTCACCTTTATACATGTATTTTATTATCACATGTATGTAATGTTGTTTTTTTTTGGTGTACAAACGAATTAAGGTAAATTGATGTTAGATCACAATAATAATTTATTGGTACTTGTAATGTATAATGGAAGAAAATTATACTACTATTTACGAAATTAGTCTTCTCTACCCATAGTATCGACGCAACTGCGGTCTGTTGAACCGTTTATTTCATAATGTATTTAAAATAATATTAGCCTTTAATTGACCCATTGCAAGGCAAAAGTCACAGTCAGAGTAATAGTAATAATATGAAAACCCCACTGCAAAACCTGCATGTACATTGTTTTTGATAAAACTTGATTTTATGAATGATTATTGATAGTGGAATAGATTTCAGGGTTGTCTGGCCGCAACTTGCCGCAACAAATTTTTTGTCTCTTTTTTTTAGTTTGTTCTATACTTGAATTTTCTCCTGTACCATGACTGTAAAAGCAACATAATTTTCATTTCTCAGTTAGCCGCCATTTATGGGTTGCCAGGTTTAGCAGGTAAACTGGCAACCAATATATTGCGGCTAACTGTTAGCTGGCAACCTTATTTTTTCCTATCTGATACACTTTTTTTCTTTAAATGACGTTGAATTTTCTTGAATATTTTGTATATTGGGGGTTAGCTAAATATCAAACAAAAATTTCAAATTATTTAATTAAGATAATTGCGTCTAGATATTTTCAGGCAGATTTTAACGCTGGGATCTTATGCCACAGAATTGATGAATTCAAATTAGATCTCCTCATAATTTAAACAATTTCATTTATAGGATATCTTCTGACTTCAAGAATATAAAAACTATGAAGATTCTTTACTGTGCGTTCGTCCGTAGCCACCTTGAGTATGCTTCTCAAATTTGGAACCCAATTTATAATGTATATGTTAATCGTATTGAAAGCATACAAAGACGATTTTTAAGGTACACACAATATCGATCAAATATCTATCTCCCTAATTACTTAAGTCGGTGTAAAAAAAAACACATTCTGCCTCTACACGAGCGAAGAAAAATCGCAGATCTTGCTTTTCTTTTTAGAATTATGAACGGATCCACGGACGTTCCTGAGTTGGTGGGCAAGGTTGGACTGCGTGTACCGTGTGCATTTCTTCGGCATTCGCGTCTCCTTCATGTACCTAAAGTTGGAACTACTTACAGACAGAATTCGTACATGATAAGAGTTTGTCGTACGTTTAATATGGTGTGTCAGGATGTTGATCTAGATTTGTTCCATACTAAGATTAAAAATGTAAAGAATAGTTTACGTAAGCGTTTCTTTGATACGTAGAATTTTTTTTCTGTATATATATATATATATATTTGTATTTGTTGGGCGTTGAGTCTAATCTATTTATTTGAAAATCTCGCTGATATGTATATTATGCAAATTTTTGTATGTGTGAAAACTTTTAATTGGCCGTTTTTTGCATGTTGTTTCTGCACATCTATTGTATTAGCTGTAAGTTTTCCTAAGATTAATAAAATAAAATAAAAATAAAATTATAGAAAACACTTATAACTGGTCAAGTCTAAACAACTTTGTTTTTTTATTTAAAACGTCTTTTTTAAATTAGACGGCACAAGTTCTGACTAACCAAGTATGTACCTCAAATACGTCACTTTGAAGGCACATCATAAATGTTAAAACAGCTGAAAATTTTTCAGAGGTCACTGACCCTTACCAAAACTTCGTAAATATGATACACAAGACCCGTTAGTTATGCTGACGTCGTAAAAAATCGTACCGTCACTGTCCACGTGTAGGTGGGCGATGAACTTTCAGTTGAAACGATTGGTGAAAAAAAAAAGTTCATAAACTTAAGGATAAACGTGGTCGTATGCCACCTACTGTAACAAAAGAAAACAATCTGCAAAGTAGCATACGACCACGGTTATCCTCTGAACACCACTAAGAATATGTATGAAATATAATAAAATATACATTCTTTATTAATTCCCTATACATATCGAATAATTTATACATAATAATTTCAGATGAAAATATTTTCTTGTTTCATACTTTTTAGAGCGTGATTTTTCAGTATTCAGGTTTTAGTTTTATTAGCCTTGTTTTTTACCCACGACGGCACGTAGACCGTATATGCGTTTGGGGTGAGAGGGTGTTTGTGCAAATCCATGTTGCTATTTTTCTCCAAAACTCCTAGACCGATTTTGATGCAGTTTTCAGTTATGGGTTCGGGTTTGAATGGTGCATGTTCTTATATAGGTTTTGAGGTGACAACTCACCAGGGGGCGCTGCAGCAAACATTGTTTGTGCAAATCCATGTTGCCATTTTTCTCCAAAACTACTAGTGCGATTTTATATAATTCCGATTTAATATCTATACTCTCTAAAAAGAAAAATCAAACTTATTTTTTTTTTAAATCCCACGAGAGTAAAAAGTAATAGAAAAAGGATAAAATAATTTAAAAACGTTAGAACATCCTTCGGGGGCTGCCATAGCTATTTTAAATTTTATCGTAAATAAAAATAAGCATCATCATTAAGGATGTAAAAAAATCTACAGTTTTTCACGTTACTATAAAACTGCAAAACTAGTACTGTAGTTTACAGTGGTTTATTAGTACGAATGTCACGATGAATGATCGACTGTATTTTTTAATTTGTATTTTAAAGAAAAATGTTTAAAATACTATATTTGTATTTTATATTTAAAATACACGGTTTCAAATATTTTATATTTCTAACATTAACATTCGAAACGGGATATTTACCATGTTTACTGTTTGTTGCGAGTTGCCGATATTTCGGCGCTGTTGCAAGCACCATGATCACGGATAAACTGATGTATTTTATATTTCGTATTTTAAATCTTCTTCTTTTCGATTCTTTCCAATAGTATTTTAAATACATGTGAGATAGTATTTAGTCATTTGTATTTTAATTAAAGCAAAACATGTATTTCGCCCAACCCTCGCTACATTGCACATTAAAACCTGACCACACTCGGTCCGCTTCATATTTAATACCTCAAATATGGTACCACATGGCAATATTTATGACACTGACTCCAATATTAACACGTCCATGCTTAATATGTATTTTAGCCAGTTCTCTCGACCTATCACGTAAAAGCCATACAACAAAGCTAAGTGCCACTACAGGGTGAATATGAACGCGAAAAAATCTCATCATTATTCATTTTTACGTTTACTACCAATAAAATAAGGTTCTTTTTTTTCATTCGCTTAAGAGATAACTGTGTGGCTAATAGGGTTGTTGACTAAAAATTAGTTTTTGTCCGACTGGTAGATTAATAAAACATATTGGACACGTGTTTTTTGTTTTGCCACGTAAACAAAAAATTACGACGATAGACGTGTTCAAATATCTTGTTAGGTCACGGTGTGCTACACTTTACCTGTTAAGTGACGTCATGAGGCCCCAATCCTGAACTTTGATGCGCTTTATCTTAGTCAATTTTTATTTATTTGATAAAGCAAAAAATACGGGTCCAATATTATTTGATAATCTATGATGGAATAAAAAGAATTACAATTTTTCTACCCAGGAAACATTCAGAGTGGCTCACATTGATGATGTCAGTCATCGTAGCCAGCTGTGGGACATAATAATCCTCCGCGTTAGATATTTATTGCTAAGCGGATGGAAAAAAAAGTTCATTCTAGACTAGTATTCTACATGGAACGACTGCTTATAGGGGTTGCTTAATCATATTTATAATCGTGACAATCTAAGAAGTCCGATGACATTTCTCATTTAACATGCCGAGATAACTTTTCTTTTTGTAATAAATTATAAATCAAATACATAATCCAAATTAATGACTATGTAACAGTTATTCTATCTCAAGAAGGTGGGTTGGTCTTAGTCGTTTGTGTGATGCACATGCAGATTTTGTTAGGCGATACTGAGCGCTCCAGAGCTTATGCAAACAGAAATAAAGTGCATATAACAACTATACCCAGACACTATAATAACGAGTATCATTCGTAAGCATCAAGTTTAATTATTAATATGTATTTTAATAGCTGTCAAATCCGACTTCTTAGATTGCCACGACTACAGTTCAGATTTTCGCATATTTGTGATTTTTTACGAACATTATAAAAACAGATCCGCATTCGTACAAAAAATCGCGAGAACGAATCGAATACGTGTACACATAAACGCCCTACTGACCTCCATAACGGAATGGGTAACACAATAACCTTTGGAAAGCCATAACATACAATATTTTCTCTCCTAAAAACATCTACAACGAACTTATAACATTTTCCTTATCGAAAAGAATGATTGCAAAAGGTGTTAACGCGCGTTTTTTTTTCAGAATTTCATATTATTTTTATTGTATTGTGTTTTCTGTGAAAATGTCGAGTACGAGGTTTTTTAAAGTGGGGTGTCGGATACAATGATTAGTTGGGGCAGATGCGAGGTTCGGTAGAATTGTGTTGACGGGATTTTCGTATTGTAGTAGTAGTGCATTGGAGTTTAAGTATGAACGTATGGATTGAGGCAGCTTTACGTTTTGCGTGAGGATAAAGATGCTAGTTAAATAAAAGTTTCAGTGTGAATAAAGCTTAGTTAATGCGAGTTTATTTTATGCATTTTCGCGGCAATCGACAAAAGGACAATCAACAAACCAGTTTAGCAAAAAAAACTACTGAATCTATGATTTCCATGTGTCAAAATTTCAGTGAGAACGATTGTCGCAAAGTCAAAATATAAGGGACTGGGTGCCGCCCGCGCCTTCACCCGCGTGTTTTTAGTAATTCGCCCAATAGCTTTATAAATTATAAACTGTGTGTTTTTTGATATATAAACAATATTTCTGTAAAGTTTCATCAAAATCCATTCAGTATTTTTTCATGAAAGAGTATCAAATATCCATTCCTTATTACCTTAGAAACTTTAACGTTTATAGTATTTAAGATTGTCAAGTACATACATTTTTGTATTTTTGATAGTCGTTATCATGGAGGGCCAGACAGCGATGAAAAAGAGCATACTCAATATCAGGAAAAGCGACAGAATAAGAAATAAGACAATACAAAAGCGGACGAATGTAGACGATGTCATAACCTGGGTTCGTAAACTCAAATGAAAAAGGACAGGCCACATTATAAGATGTACCGACAAATGAAGTGAAACCTTAGTTGGTTGGTATCGCAGGCACGCAAAAGACACGAAACGCGGCAACGCAGAAGACAGTTTCGAAGATGGGACGATGAGATAGCAGCAACAGCAGGGAAAGCAAACCAGAATGGCATTGCATAGAAGATAATGGAAAGAATTGAAGGAGGCCTTTGCCAAATATGGGCAAACAGACCAAGTTGTCGATGACTCACCAGAGTCATAATTTTAGTAAAATAATTGTGTCAAAATGTAAATGTGTCTGAATAAAGGCTTAAATTATTATTGTCATTGAGTGAGTGAATGTTACTTTATTTAGGCCACATAGTGACTTTTCTACGCATTTTACTTACTCTACAATTCAACTGTACGATGACAATCTCATTCCTTAGCGTTCGCACCCCTCGCTATGAAAATGTATCCGCTGACTGTTTACAGTTTGTATACTATTGTGTCTTTACATTATACTAAGACGTTATTTGTATAATCTAGGTATTGTTACATTATTAACCCATGAGAAGGCACGCTATGAGCAATTTACTCACACAAAAAAATAAAGGAAAAATTGTTGGTGATATCGACGTCATAACGTGTCAAACGCCTAGATACCTTCCTAACTATTCATCCCCTCCCCTTTTTATTTTTGGAAATGCTCATGCATACAGTACTGCGCTACTACGGGGAGAAAGCGCAGTTATGTGGGAATCTAACCCACTAAAACTCCACGGTGTCCCCCTATGCCGCTTATGGCGGGCACACGGGCATGCATAAGCATACATTCGCAAGCCCGTCGCAGCTGTCCATCACCGGATCCTCCTCTGAGAAGTACCTCCCATAACTGGCGCACCAAAACACCCCAGGGACCAAACGAGCACATGGGCGCCAGGTGACCCCGTCTATGGCACTCTTGGTCCCCCTGTGACGAGTCAGGACAGTGGCCCCGCCACCTACCACATTTTGTCTGCAGGGGGTAGGGAGAGCGGCCAACGCTATACTGACACTCCTCCTCCCCTGTGACCCCACCGCGTCCATCAGTCAGTGGCGAACCCGTGCAGGCCGCGGTGGATAGGGAAAGCGGCGCGCCGTAATACTCCTCTCCCGCCGCGGTGGTGGCTCAGAGGTAACAGCCGTGACTTACAAGTTGTAGGTTGTGGGTTTGAACTCAGGCAGGCGCTTTACTTTATGTAAATTAACATCTTGAAAAACCGGCATGTCTTAGAACTAACAATTCGAAGACATGTGACATCCAACAACCCACACGAGCCCGCGTAGTAGATTATAGCCCATGCCCTCGCACAGAGAGGAGGCCTGCACGCAAGACGGACCCATGGGAGTCTATGTGTGGAAGAGGAGGTCCTCCTATCCTATGATCTTACTTCTACATACAAACAATTACAATTCTACACAAAAATATAATAATATAACCTCACACATACATATATTGCTTTAACTCAGGAGTAGCGCTTGCGACTACTAGACCTACGAGATAGTACTTATTTTTAATAATAATAAATGTTTTTATTATCAAAAAAGCCAAATAAAATTTGCCCATCTCAATCAAACATAAAAACGCCATTGTATGAAGTACAACGCTATGCATTATTTGAGACAGAGTGAACGTCTGTGTCTGCTAGTATAAACTGTGTTACAGACATAGGCGCCTTCCTCTTACAGTTGAAAGACAATTTGCTGCACTTTTTAGAAGTTTGAGTAAGCAAACAACTTAGTTTAACATAAGTACTAAGTAAGTTTTTTAAAGAGTATGTTTGTCCAGCGTAGGCGTTCGATGAACGTATGCGCAGCGCAGACGTTTCCTCTGGAGTTAATTGAACACTGCAGTATCCTAGCGCTGGGGGTCTACTCCCTATCTCCATCAACAAAGTTACTGGCCCCGTCCGAAAGTACTCCGAAATATCGGGGTGAATAAACAAGTGTTAGGTTAAATTTTTCAGACAAGTAAAAACACTTCGGGAGTAGGTACAATTGTCAAATTCTGGCATTCATTCTTAGTTTGGGCCCCGAACAAATCCACAGATGTTAGGGAGTAGGAAACGCCCATAACTAAGGCTGAAACTACGTAGTAGTAGTAGAAGGCCCTCTGACGTCACATAATTACGTTATCCTTTCGGTATTAATTAACAGCATCTCGCACCCGCTTCGCTAGCAAAGTGCACTCATGTGTCCAGCTGCGACAAACGCTAGTGTGAAGGTGTTCTTATCGCTGACACTTCTAATAGGATCAACATCATTATTTAACAGACATCCACTGCTAGACATAGGCCTTACCCAAGCTTTGCCATGTCACGTCGTTTAGGTAAAGTATCTGACCTTAATTCTAAGCAAACGTGAAAATTACGGAGCCTATAATCCTCTTGAAATAACCTCGTAATCACTTATAACGACTTTTACATGAAAAAGGCGGTCCTTAACTTAATTTATACCAATAATTAAAACACCTCTTAGCTTTTCTAGATTAAAACCGAAAATATTGTAGTCAGTAGTAGCTTCATTTTTCTGCCCAAATTTCACCCGCGTAATAAAAGTGTTTTATAATCCCAGGGAAACACACTGTTAATCTATAATAGTATGGATTTTACCAGAACGGCTCGCCGAACTCTTCGCCGACTTGACTCGCAGAACGGATGACTGATTTAGCAGAAAAAGTTCTGGAATGGCCACCGCGAACCTGAAGACGTTGCGTTGGAAGGCCTCCCACTGGGTTGATCGATGACCTGGTGAAGGTTGCGGTATCCGTTGGATACGAGACGCACGGGACCGGTCAATATGGCCTTGAGGTAGGCCTATGTCCAACAGTAGACGTCTTTCGGCTGATATGATGATGATGATGTTTTTTACCATAACGTCTCATCATCACTAAGATTTCATTGGTTCTCCTAGCGCCTAAGGTATTATTGGTCCGGAGTCACCCAGTCGGCTATCGTTGAAAACCAGCGCTGTGGCTCTGACTCGCACGATAGTCCCAGCATTATGCTGAGCAATGACCGTTTTGCAAGTAACAAACTTGCAAAACGGTCATCGCTCAGCATACTTTGTAATGATTGTATTTAAGTTTTTTTTTGTTCTTTTTATGGTATGCGTCGTGCCTATTGCAAGCAAACTATTTTTCTTTTTTTCTTAGTAGCACACGCTTTATTAGTAGGAACTAATAAAGCGTGTGCATGTTTTTTTTAATTTATTTTTCCTGATTACTCAATGACAACTAAACCGATTTGAAATATTTTTGTTTAATTTGTGAGGGTCTACTTTTCAACTGGTCTCATGGTCATCAGGTTATATTTTATTATGGGATCCTGGTGAAATCGAGGGAACTCCTCAAATATTGTAGCTATACATATAGCGATTTTGGTACTTTCTTCAACAATGTAATCATTTACACTCAGAAAGTATCATTTGGTGAAGTGAAACTGATGAAGAAGACTAAAATTGGCTTCTGGAACTCCTTAATGCAGCGTATGTCACGGGTATAAGATATCGATAGTTAACCGAATATGATGAAGCAAATACTTAAAAATAAATGGTACTGATGATAATGGTACCATCGACCTGATCTGATGATGAAGCCGGAAGGTAGGCACTGGAACTCCAAAATAAAACAATGAATCCAAGTCGTGTTTGAGCTTATTGGAATCGTCATGAGATAAACTTTGGCTATCAATGATTTTCATGGTAATTGGAGATATCTACCAAAACTATAAAGAGATAAATAAAAAACTGTTTTAACCAAAATAAACAATAGTTATTTTTCGCTTTGAAAGAAAGAATACATTTATTACCAAACACTATATGTGTACAATCTTAATACTAAATAGTGTCAAACACAGATGTGGCAATATGAGCACATTTAGTGTGGTAAAAGGAGCGGGCTCAGCAAATGCTGATCAGTGTGCAGCATAGCCACAACGCTGGTCAACGCTGATTTACAGCCCACCCTCTCTCTATCAACACTTCATCATATCAGCCGAAAGACGTCCACTGCTGGACATAGGCCTCCCCCAAGCGTCGCCACATTGACCGGTCCCGTGCATCTCGTAACCAGCGGATCCCCGCAATCTTCACCAGGTCATCGGTCCACCTGGTGGGAGGCCTTCCAACGCAACGTCTTCCGGTTCGCGGTCACCATTCCAGAACCTTTCTGCCCCATCGGCCATCCGTTCTGCGAGCAATGTGCCCTGCCCACTGCCACTTAAGTTTGGCAATTCTTCGGGCTATGTCGGTAACCCGACATTCTCTTGCGGATCTCTACATTTCTGATTCGATCACGTAAGGAAACTCCAAGCATAGCCCTCTTTATTGCCTTTTGAGTGACTGTAAGCTTTCTGATAAGGCCCATTGCAAGCGACCACATCTCAGAGCCATATGTCATCACTGGCAACACACACTGGTCATAGACTTTCGTCTTGAGACACTGCGGTAAGTTGGACGAGAAGATACCGCGCAACTTCCCAAACGCTACCCAGCCGAGTCGGATTCGACGGTTAACCTCTTTCTCGAACTTGGCCCTACCCAATTGGATCGTTTGTCCCAGGTAGACATAGTCACCCACAACTTCGAGTGTAGAGTCCCCAATCTTGATAGAAGTGGGTGTAAAATGGGCATTCAACATAAACTTGGTTTTGTCCATGTTCATCCTAAGACCCACTCTTTCGGAAGCTCTACTGAGATCATCGAGCATTGTACTGAGGTCCTCCATGGTCTCAGCTCATAGTCCAGAACCTTGAAGACATCCTCCAGTGCAGTGGTAAAGAGCTTCGGAACTTCGTCTCCCTGTCTCACACCTCGCTGCAGAAGGACGGGTTCCGAGGTCTGATCCTGAAGTCGAACTGACATTGTGGCGTTTTTGTATAAACACTTCAACACTTCGATGTACCGATAGTCAATTTGGCACCGTTGGAGAGACTGCAGCACAGCCCAAGTCTCGATCGAATCGAATGCTTTCTCGTAGTCCACAAACGCTAAACAGAGAGGCAGGTTGTACTCTTCGGTCTTCTGTATAACCTGCCGCAGCGTATGCATGTGGTCTACGGTGCAATCCGGATTCCGTAAAGGCTTCACCTTTACGGAATCCGGATTGTTCGGGAGACTGGAAATCGTCAAACCTGCGCGCGATTCGTGATGACTCTTGAAAACAGCTTGTAGACATTTCTAAGGAGTGTGATGGGCCTATAGTTCTTCAGTAGGGCATTGTCACCCTTCTTGAAGAAGAGTACCACCACACCCCTGCACCATGCCTGTGGCGTTTTCCCCACGAGTATGACGGAATCAAAAAGCTTCTAAAGGGCCTTAAGTACTGGTTTTCCACCCGCCTTCAGGCGTTCGGCCGTAATTTCGTCATCACCCGGTGCCTTGTTGTTCTTAAGTTGTTTCAGAGCTATCCTAATCTCATACAGGCTGACGTCCGGAATGTCTTCGGTATAGTGTCGGGTCAATCTAGCTCTGGGGTCATTCGCTAGATTTGCGACGGGTTTTCTTTTTGACGTGTACAACTGTCCATAGAATCTCTCGATCTCTCTCAGAAGCTCCGGTTTGGCGGACACGATCCTGCCATCATCGGTCTTCAGTTTCGTGAGCTGGCTCTGCCCAATAGACAGATCTCTTGCAATCGCGTCTTTAATACTTTCAGTATTAAAGCGGTGGAGGTCGCTTTTCAAGGACTTTGAGATCCGTCTATTTAGCTCCCGGTATTTCAACGCATCGTCTGAAGACTGCAAGATCATCTCACGCCTTTCCTTTATGAGCTTGAGCGTAGGATCAGAGGGCTTTTTATTTCTTTCTGAACGGCGGGTCTTGAAAAACTTAGACCCGATCGTATGGACAGCTTCCACGAACCATTCGCTGTATTTGTCCACGGAGCTTCCTAGGCACTCGAAACGACTCTGGAGTTCGAGCTGAAAGCTCTCGGGGTTTTGGACCTGGATTTGTGCTGGACGGAGCGTGGACTTCATCAGTTGAGACCTTTCAAGCTTAACATTAATGTTCAATGTGCGTCGTACCATGCGGTGATCGCTCCCAGTTTTCACCGAATTGATCATTGAACATTTGCTTCTTGGTTGACATGATGAAGTCGATCTCGTTTTTAGTTGCACCATCGGGGCTTTGCCAGGTCCACTTTCTGTGCTCACGCTTTCTGAAGAAGGAGTTCATCATGTAGAAGCCCTCCTTCTCCATAAAGCTGGACAGTAGGTGGCCCCGGTGGTTCCGACGTCCAACTCCAAATTGCCCCACTTGTAGCTCATCCTCGCCTCGTTTGCCCAGTTCACGTTGAAGTCCCCCATGACAACGGTGAAGTGGGTTTTGAAACCATGCATGGCTCTAGAAATATCCTCATACATGGCCTCTACCTCGTCGTCGGGGTGTGCTGAGGTCGGGGCGTAGACCTGTATGACCTTCAGCGAATATCTTGCGGATATTCTGAGTAAAAGGTGGTCGACACACTCTCGATCTTCACCACGTTGTTCACAAGAGACTTGTGGACGATAAACTCTCAACACTTAACACAAAAATATAAATACCTTAAACTAATCTTAATACTACTTATACATATAAATGCCCCAAAAATTAAATACTTACAAAATACCCGTAATAACAATATCTATATATTTTGATTAAATAAAATTAAAAACTAACCAAATGCATTCAATCATAATGCCTAGTTTGTATGAACAGAGGTAGCAGCAGTACAACATTACTCATTACATTTCTGTTTGAGAAACAATAACCTTTTAACTCTTGCCTTGAATACGGGCTGAGACATGTTCAGTCTGAGAGGTGGAGGCAGATCGTTCCAAATTTTTGCTGCACTGTACTTGAAACTACCCCTTTGTAGTGTTGTGTTACGTAAATCGGTTTGTTATTTTTATTTTGTGATAGGAAAATGAAGTAATCCTGTTGTTGAGTATCATATACATCTTCGCATAATGTTGGTGGATTATTTTTGAACGCACCTTAAATCCAGCTAGCAGGTTTCGTTTCGTAGCTCAATCAGTTCATCATTATCAGCCTGTCAAAGTTCCCACTGCTCTAAAGTTACCACAAACCTTCTCTCTAAGAGAGGGAATGGGCCCACCCAGGCAGTTGGAGTATGTCACAAGTCTTCGAATTTTTGGTTCTAAGACATACTGGTTTCCACACGATATTTTCCTTCACCGGTTTTAGTCCAGTGGTGATAAAATAATTTACACAAAGTCAAGTGCCTGCCTGGGTTTGAACCCACGACCTATGACACTTAAGTCTGCACTGTTACTCCAGTGCCAACACTGCTCTTCCACAACGCCAAGGTAAGACACAGATGAAGGAACATCGTTACAGAAAATTTGGTCAGCATTTTGGGGGTATCACGACTCTCAGTATTGAGGAAACGACGCGAGGAGAAAGAGTTGAGGAAAATATTTCACAAAAGTAAAGTTCTTTATTTGCTTTACTAGGCTTTATAGCTACCGTTAAGATTAAAACTCCAAGAAAAGCCGTACGTTAACAAGTAATCGGAAACGTGTTCGTACTGCTAAGAGCTGTGGATAAAATAACGCGTGTTTCTAAGAAACCAGTAACGAGGTGCTGTGGTTTATAGGCCCATTTTTAGGGTTCCGTACCCAAAGGGTAAAAACGGGACCCTATTACTGAGACTCCGCGGTCCGTCTGTCTGTCTGTCTGTCTGTCTGTCTGTCTGTCTGTCTGTCACCAGGCTGTATCTCATGAACCGTGATAGCTAGACAGTTGAAATTTTCACAGATGATGTATTTCTGTTGCCGCTATAACAACAAATACTAAAAACAGAATAAAATAAATATTTAAGTGGGGCTCCCATACAACAAAAGTGATTTTTTTGCCGTGTTTTGCGATAATGGTACGGAACCCTTCGTGCGCGAGTCTGACTCGCACTTGTTTTAATTTTTTAGTATGAATCAGAATCTTTATTTTATTTGCTCTAAATGTAGGTACAGTATAAGATTAATAACATAAAAAGAAAGTAAAATAAATGAAATAATAACGGCCAAGTGCAAGTCGGAATCGCGCACGAATGATCCCGTAACAATATCGCAAAAAAACGGCAAAAAATCACGTTTGTTTTTAATAACCAGTATTCATTGCCCTTATTTCTTTAGGTAGTTTATTGAATATTTCAGGAGGCATCCGAAACACACTTTTGTGCATTAATGTGGTACGGGTTTAGCACACACAGAGGCGAAGTGCGTCACGTTGTTGCCTATTATTAAATTCTGAGGCCAAAGTAAATAAATTATGATTGACCTTAACAAACATTGAAATCTCATAAATATATAGGCTTGGGAGGGTTAGAATTGTGTAGTTCTGGAAATATGGTTTACAGGTTTCAACTATTTTAAGTCCAAACATAGCCCTTATGCACCGCTTCTGTGCTTTAAAAATTAGGTCAATGTCAGTCGAAGTGCCCCAAAAAATTACACCATACCTCAGGACTGGAGCAACCAAACCATGATGTGTATGTGATCTAAAGTAGTATATGTGATCGAGGTGAAAATATCTGTTGAGCCTTTTTTTTGCGTGATAGTAACACATACATACATGTATCCTATAATACACAAAATTTTACAAATCAAGGCAAAAAACTCGCCATTTCTCTAAATAAAATTAGGTATAGGACCAAGCAACAATACTGCCAAACTAAATAGTATCTTAATTACTAAGGATGCCTCGTTTATAAGCAGGCAGCGAATCGAATTAGAATTTATACGCTTCACCCTAATTTATTTAAGTAATACACTAAAGTCAAGCTCGTTAAGTAGAATGGTCCTGAGTCTGCTTAGGACCAGGAATATCTAGTAGGAATCTCAGACTTTACGATTGCCTTTTACGAGTGTTTCAATTAGAATTGCTGACAGTTAGGCGTTATGTCATTTGTTTAATTTAGGAACCGCATTATTCTGCTTTATCATCATTTGTTACCCAGAGCAATAAGAACGATTTGAATTCGTATCAAAACGAAAAACGCAAAATGACCTATGAGAAAAACGTCATATTCTTAAAATGCAAATCTCAATTTCAATTAGCAAATCGTCCTAGAACGTCCTACTGTCAAAGAACACTGAAAAATAATAATTAAAAGATAAAAAAACCCGACTACAAAGACGCAATCGAAGCAGTCGCATTTATTTTTTTATTTATATATTTTTAATTAACATTTTTTTTTCGAATTTGGTACATTTAAACATTCACTTGGTCGGATTCGCAATGGGTCGGATTCTCTTATCGTATAATGATAACCAATATTTCTTCGCAGTTATGAAAAACGTCCATCAACGTTAGCGTGTAAAGATTTCGATCAAGACATGTGATACTTTCCTAACATTACAGGTTTTATAAATATTTTTTTATGTAAACGTACCGTTGAGACGCTGCTCTTTTGATATCTCAGTTATGTATGTTGAATAAGTTATCAAAGCGCGCCGAATATTTATTTGGGTGTGCGCGTTATATACGAGTTAGATTGGGCGTTCACCTTCGTTGTTACGCGTCATGGTATTTCTTTATTTTTATAGGCCGATGGCCATTTGTTTTAAGAAATCGGTTGTTAAGCAACTGATTTACAGATTAGCGACGAACATCACGAATGTGTAACTTAAGTTATTATGGATATTTTGTCAATCCTTTAGGTAACTTACAATAAACTTTGCTCACTTTTTAATGATAGATTACCAAAACTCAAAAGCGAGAAATAAAACCCTTTCACAAAAAAATAATAAAAGCGTGTTAATAAACCGTCTTCAAAAGCAAAACACTAAAGAGTGCAAAAATAAACTTGCGTTTCGGAAGTTGGTGTTGGAAAATGATAAAAACAAGAGGTGCCAAAGACCCCGACTACCGAAACGCAAGTTATTTTTGCACGTTATAGTATTTTGCTTTAGAAGTCAGTTTTTTATTGGTTCTCTAACATAAGTTAAATAATCACATGAAAGTGTGTGCTCCAATCATAGGAGATTTTCTCGAAGGTAGGTAAGTATTTATTAGCTTGGTACAATAAAATAAGATATGGTTGACAAAAACAATCTTGTAAGACAAATGTGAGTCTGACTCGCGCACAAGTGTTCCGCATATACAGCTAAATACACAAAATAAATAGGTAACATCACTAACGTTCATTGACATTGCTCTAACGAAGAGACAAAATTATCTTTGCCGTTCGAAAACGGTTGTCCCCATATATCAATATACAAAATGTTTACTTTTCCAAGTACGTTTTATAAGTTGGTCGACTATTACAGTGAAGCCTACTTAGCTGTGATACTTTTCCTTTTAATTTCGTTATATAATACTGCCGTGAATTTTTTCACATATCCAAAAGCAACCATTTAGCTAGCAGGATGAGGGGGACCCATGAATCTTACATATTTTTTTTTAACAAAAATCATACAGACTTCCAAAACAAAACACTATAAAGCGAAAAACAACTTTCTTTGCCGAAGTCGGTGTCTTTTGTACCCATTGTTTGCCGTTATTCAATAAGATTATTGGCACAATCCTACGACACGCAAAACAAAATGTACCAACCCGGAAAAATTCTTGCACGAAAAATCTTGAAAATTGCCCGAAAATATCGATGTGAACCCAAGAATATCTCTATTTATTCTTTTTACTTACTGTTTTATATGTATTTTGTTTATTTTCCTGATTTTAGATGGAGGCACTTTTTTTGGTAATATTTTGACTGTTGCTATTGATATGAAAAAAAAATAATCGGCTATGCGGGAGTCCAACTCGTTCACTAAACTTTACCGAAATTCTTGTCTATATGTCAATTTTACGGATCTAAAATAATAGCCCTGTGTAAACCAGATATACGTGTGGATATAATGAAGGTTAAAGGCGAAAGTTTTTCTGTGTTGTTTTCGCGTACTTTTAAGGTTCCCACAGAACGTTTCAACGCGACAATGGAACGACGCTTTGTGATTGAAATTATTCTAAAAGATAGCAATTTTTTGGAACAATTTATATGGAAACGTCTCATCGTATCGTTGCCGTATTGGTTGTCTACGAGAACCTCATAGAATCCCGTTGGTTCGCAATAACCAAGTACTTTATACAGTACATACAACTCTATATGTAATTAATTGTAAGTTGATAAGTTGAAGACTGCCTGTCTGTGATCTATATGTTTACAAGTTGTAGGTCGTGAGTTCGAACCCAGGCAGGCACATTACTTTGTGTAAATTATTGCATAACCACTGCTCTCAAAACGGTGGAGGAAAACATCGTGACGAAACCGGCATATCCTAGAACCAAAAATTCGAAAACATGTGACATCCAACAACCCGCACTGGACCCGCGTGGTGGATTACGGCCCAATCCCTTTTACAGAGAGGAGGCCTGTGTCCCAGCAGTGGGAACATTGAAAGGCTGATGATGATATGTTTGCTACCGCTAATCATGCAAGTGTTTCTCAAACAACGTGGACTCTGGATTAGTACCCTTCTTGACATCAGACTGATGCATTACTTATCAGCAAAATAGGGGCCTACTATTGGTAGATGCCTTACCCTTCGGAGAATACAGTTGCTACATCGATTAATCGAACTAGTTAAAAATAATTTCAGTAAAATAAAACTGAGCAAGCCGTAAGCGATGTATCAGAATCGTACTAACGACTTTAAAAGGCAAAAGTTCTCTTATGTAGTTCCTGTATTGTGCTATTTCTAGTGAACAAAACTCTTTAAATGCTACGAGACGTCTACGGAACGAACTATTAATAAAATTTACTTCATCATGGTTCTGGTCTCCAGGTAATGTGTGAATCTTTACCGTTCGTGATTCTAGACACGGAAAATTCACTTCTTCATCACCTAGTCTCCTGGTAGTATGTAAGTATCTTCTATTAAGTTATGCAAATAAAAAGTTTAAATACAAAAGTAAGGGCTCTGTATATCGACTAGCTTTTTTACCGTGGCTTCGCTCACACGGCTTACTCCACATGAACGTACATTTTTCCGACAGTCACTGATTTTAAAGCTAATGACAGACACCGAATACAAAGTACACTTCAAAAGAATTTAACCCTTGCCAGATGCATCTTGTAAGCAGAGCACACACTACAAGAAATGAAAACGCAAAGATATGTAGATGCGAAGACGCAGAGACGCGACGCTTGTATGCATAAAAATGAAGACTATGTTTTAAATCAGGAGGTATTAGCATAGTTATAATACTGCTCATTCTCATTTATGTATGACGGTTCTGACGGTTGTAAGTTCTCGGCTTTTGAGACTATGCTGCGCCCGTGAATCTGGCTGCACGTTTTTTTTTGACATCGCTAGATTACTTTTGATCGGTACGCACAACACTGCGGTATGCGGTGTTGGACAAATAATCATATGGGAAACGTTTAGAATGGTATTTTGTAACATTATAGTATACGTCAACAATGAAAAGGATAACACTTTGATATCTGGATCGGAACGTACGACGCTGCGGTATGCGGGGCCGGACACAATGTGGTATGTTAAACATCCAGAATCTTCTATTCCACAGTCTTTTATTCCGTCCCAGGATGCATTAGCGGTGAGGAGATTCAGATTCCAATAACGATACGCCTATCTTCACTATTTATGGTTGTATGATTACCGTAGTTGCATCATTGCATAAAGGTTTACCTAATAAATTAATTGAGCTGATAATAAATGGCTGACTAATCCAAACTTCTAAATGTATAACTATTAACATTATTTGATTCGAAGATAAAAAAATATTTCTAACAAAGCTGTTCTTATAAGCAATTTTAATCGGGAAAAATTAAAGGTGCCTATTGGACAAATAAGCGACGGGGGTGAAGACACAGATAAAGCTAGTTTAAATTAAAAACTGCTTTATTTTGTAGGTACACAAATCTATATTAAAAACGTTAGCATTAGAACCAGTAAAGTGCCTCAGTATAACTGTCATTTAAAACAACTTTCAAATACGAATACTAATTGGCGTCCAATTGAGAAATTACCAGAATTAACATGATTAAATTCTTCCTGCGTATCAAGAATACTGCGAAAGGTTAGAAATAGAGTAATAGAGCTCCTTGTGAAATACTTATTATAAAATATTTCATATATTTCATTATATACCTAAGCGTAAGCCGCTATGCCATATAAAAAGTTGTAAAACTATGTAGGTTGCGAACCTCGCGTTCGCCTCCAGAAATGCGTCAAACGTCAAACCTTATATCCGTACCCCTGTAGAGTGTACTGGCGTGATGTAATGATAAGAAAGGTATAAACAATAAACAGACATGCGATTGCAGAAATCCCGAGAGATTTGCCGTCATTTTTTGAAGAGTTCTATTATATATCTCCGAAGTTCTTCATAAGATCATCACCAAATTAAAATGGGACCAATTTGGGAAAATAGAAAGAATTATCAAAATCGGTCCTCAATTGACGGAGAAATCGGTGAACACACACACAAAAAAACAAACATTAAGTTTAACATATAACCTCGTCCTTTTTGGAAAGTCGGCTAAAAGGGGTCTTCAATTATTTCGAGCCGACACACATACTTTTTTTTATTTATGTTTCATCTCCTGTTCCATTAACCAGTGCTTGCGTTGACTTCAATCTCTGCAGCTCCACCGCAGAAAATACGGCTTAAGTTACGATCGTCATCACAAGTGAAGCATTTCCACCAGAGATTTGCGATGAGCTCACGCGGTGCGTGGATGTGTAGCGAACGTATGGAATGGTGTGTAACTTAGTGGTGCTACGTCTTCACTGACATCCCTCTCATTCCTCGCTCGCATGGATGGTAGGTAAAGGAAATAAACACATCTCATTGCCGGATAATTTTATAGAACACCGCCTTGCTACCTCGCATATCTCTTGTAGCAAAGCACCCTAAAACAGTTGATTTCTGCGCATCTCTTATATTAATTTTTCAAATATGATAAGAACATAATTTTCGAATAACTTAGCTAAGCGCTCAATCATAACTTCAAGGCCATTTAATCTGTAGCTCAAATATTACATCCAAACACAAATTCCTCGGGAACTTCACTTATAGACTAAGATTACATACATTCCATACGTCTATAACTACCTATGTGATACATATTCATGAACATAATGCTTTGTCATCTAAGCTTATCTTGAACGCGATATAATCCATTGTCTGTACCAGAATTATTAAGAAGCCAACGTTTATAGCCAGATTGTACTATACAGCCAAATATGTGTTAGTAAATAACTTTATAGAGATGACAAAGAGAAGTATTTTAATCACTCTATTAATAAAAACGAGAGGTATGATCATTTTATAAAATTGGTTCTGCGGTTTCAGCGTGAAATCGTAACAAACAGACAGACAGACAGACAGACTTTCGCAATTAATAATCGGAAAAACGAAAACGGAAAAAAAGGATACGCTAAGCTATGCAAACTACGCTTGAATTTCGTTAAAAAATACGTAATAGGGAATCTGCCATTATCGATCAGGGGTTATGTATTTATTGCCGGACTGCCTTAAAAGCAGGGTAAAGTTGTTCAGGGGAATTTATGTATTTCTTTGCCTAGCAGTAGAACAAAGACTTATAAGAACACATTAGATTTGTGATTGTGAAGAGTGCAGTGGTCGCTTAGTGGTATTGGCCGCGACTTATAAGTTGTAGGTCGTGGGTTTAAACCCAGGCAGGTGCTTTACTTAGTGTGAATTATTTCATCACCACTACTCTCAAACTCATCAAAATCACATCCAGAAGAACCATTCTAATTCACAGAGCGGAGGCCTGTGTCACAACAGTGGGAACATTGAAAAGGCTGATGATGATGATAATGAGATTTGTGATTTATTAACAAAAATACTGACTTTCAAATTCGTATTAAAAATACGAAGTGTGTGTTGCCTGTTTGTTACGTTTTTAAGGCTAAACTACTGAATCAATTTTGAATATAACTTGGTTATAGGATATTTGTCCCTGTAGTAAGTTCCCTTGGAGTGATAAAACACATTTAATGTGGGTGAAGCAGCAGGCAGAACTAGTTTATAATATTACTAAGCTTCTAAACTAGGCCAATCAGCATTAAGTTTAGTTAAATCTTATTTGAATGATTGGTTATTTGCTATGTATATATATAATATACAACAATTAGTTCAAATAAACGGTGTCAATTCGTTGGGGTTAAACGTGAAACTGGGGTATCTCAGGGCTTAATTTTAGGTTGTTTCTTATTTTAAGTAAGGATAAACGATTTACCCCGTTTATTGGCAAACAAACTAAACATGGTGATGACACTTCATTATTTTTTTAAATAAATAGACGTTCTCTCGTTAACGACGTAAATAACGCCCTACAACTGGTCCAAAATTGTTTCCCTGTTAATAATTTAGTTTTAAATGGTAACAAAACTAAACTACTACTACTACTACTACAACTACGTCTACTATTTTTTTCTTGGTGTACAATAAAGTGTAAATAAATAAAACTAAGTACGTAAAATTTGCTTTATCGAATGTAAAAAGTTCTGATTTTGACATTATATTAAAAAAGGTGAAGCTAGAATTCGCCGATAAAACGGTTTTCCTGGGTTTTGCTGTTTTAAACATCACGACGGTACCGTGTGAGTATAATTATGAAAACATCATGTAAATGAGGAAGAACTTGCATCATTTTAGTAAAAACTGCGACAGACATAATTATGTTTCTAGAAACACCAATTAGTTCAACCAGGTTTCAGACTGGCTAAAGTTACCTAAGCTTTCATGGGGTACTGTATAAAATGTTACAATAAAATACCGCCCCACATTCTAGAACTGAATGAGACGAAATTTACACTTATATAAAACGCACACTATGCAATTGGGAGATTACATATCCGATAAAAATGCTAGGCTCGATGCGAGTCCTGCTCCACAACCACTAGGACACAAAAACAAGTGATAAGTAAAATATTATCGATACGAAGTATTGTTGGACCTATAAACCCCTGTTGTATTGTATAAACTCAATTTCTTTTTATATTATACTAGCACTCCGCCCGCGTCTTCGTTCGTATGATTTCGTATTGTATTCATCTAAGTACAGATGATTTTATTATGTGCAGTTAGTGAAGGCGACCAAAAATTTGCTATTTTTAAATCAGTAATTAATGGGATAACGTAGATATCTACGGTTTAAGTTAGGATTTACGAAACTTTAATGACGTGTCTTCAATTACGTGTCCGATATTTTTTGCTAAATAAAGGGCTTGTGCGTGTATTAGAGTGATTGTAATCGAAATAAAAGAGAAGTTCAACTCAATGGTTCGTGTTATAATGCCCATAATCGGTGTGTGCAGTTACAAATATAAGGTTGGGCGAGCTGCACACTACACCTCACCTTTAAAAAAAAAAGTACATAATGCTTTTTTTTTTTACTTACTAAGCTTACATCACTACTTTTTAAATGAAATACTTTTTAACATAACATTATACAAACAAAAAAAAATCTTATCTTAACCAAAGTATTCTAATTTAAAAACTGTTTTGTATCATTAAAAAGATAATTATGATAAAAATATTTTCCAATATCACCTCCAAAACTTTGTCTTCAATATGTCAAACCTGCTCGAAGCTGTTATCAGAGACCGAAGAGGCAATACCAATTATTAAAATGTAATGGCGTAAAACATACCTATACATTTTATTGTTGCGAGTTTTTCCAAGTAAGTTATCAATGGTTATTTTTTAGTTTCTATCTTTTTTAAGTTGAAAACGTTTATGAAATTTTTTGTGAAACGTTTTTTATTTCACAACTCTGACTTCTATAGTTTTAGGAGAAATTATAATTTTAAAGTGTGGTACTAATAGTGTGGTTCTAAGTTTTAAAGGCAAGTGTATTGTGATGAATCCTTGCGGTGTTATACGGACATTGAATTACAATAAATTACATAGCTCTCAAAATGAATGACGCAATTGATTACTTAATTATCATACAAAAATATATTATAATAAATATATGTGTGTAGTTGGTTTATCATTTTATAGTTTATATACGAAATATATTAATACACTCATATTATTGTTTATGAGTGTATTGAACACCACATAGAGACTTTTAAATATAAATTGGGTCATGCCATCAGTCTTATTACTACTTTAAGAACCTTTCAAGAAAAATACCACTTCATATTCGTCAAACTACTCACTCATATTTATATATAATTATGTAGTTTCTGTTTAAACAAATGTATACATCTAAGTAGTACTTTACTGGTAAAAAACATTAAGTAATACGAGTATGTTGAGTTATTACGTTTATCTGCGATTATGCTATCAGTCTCGTGTAGAAATTTAAAAAAAAATGTCGGGGTATCGAAAGAAAATATCATGAGCTCAACTGTGGATAAAGATATGCAGCACATGCTTTTTCCTTTAAATTTAATGCAATATTTAATGTTTTGTCCCAAGTATCGCATCAAAAATGATTTTATTACGCCAAATACCCTTCTATCCAATTTTGTTTCTATGATAGTAACTTTACTTTTCATATGTTTGTACATACTGTACAACTATCTGGTGTACTTAAATAATAGCCTCGCTCTGGCATATACTACCTTCATGTATATTGCCATGTTTTACTGCACCATCTTCTATTGCATTGGATTCAGTATGAATTTTTGGATCGGAGTCTTTCAAACCAAAACCAACATCCAGTTCATCCTAACTATTCAAAAAGTGCATAGATTTCTCAAAAATGAAACCAGTTTTAAGCATTTCATCATTTGGAATTGGATTCTTGTGATCATAGCTCTGAGTTTTTATGCCTTTATTTTTACTTCTTTTATTATTCTGTTAGAGTTACCTATCCATTTTATATATGCTGCTCTCCTATTGATTGTTTTCGATTTCAATATTGTGTATGCCACACAATTGATGAAAGTTTTGGAAAGTAAAGTCGTTCTTTGGAATATTCAAGCTTTGAAATCTCAAGTTTTCGAAGACATGCATGAAAAAAAATATTGCAAAAAACTCTTTCAGGCTTACGTTGACATACAGGAGTGTTATGATTTGTATAAAGTTGGTTTTCAGCAATTTGTAAGTAGCTGACATCAACCCATGAAATGGCAAAAGACATGAATGTTTAACTGTTTTAACCAATATAATCGTATTTTTATTTTCCAGATACTATATTACATTATAGATATAGTTCTTCGCTGTCTAAGTTCCAATCAATGGACAATCGATGTATTTAAAGTTAATATTTTAATGAGTAAAATGGTGAGTATCTTAATTTCATATTGACTAATAAATTGAACAAAGTACCGACACTTTAGGTTCAAAATACTTTGTATTTCATATAAATGACGTGTTCATAATCATAGAAATGTTAACATATTAAGTTCAGTTGATAGGATTGCCACTTCTATTTCGTTTCAGGGTGGAGTGATTATAATGTGCATGTTTTTTTGGTTGATAAAAGATTTGCTGTGGCAAACTATGTTGATCAGACAATGCGAAAAATTCTACATAGCCATTCAAAGTGTTCAGGATACTTGCGCACTTATTTTGAAGTCATCTTGCTCCGGTAAGGTTTTATCAATATATTTTTTAATGATTGTTCGATTGGGCTGTAAAGTTCTGGAGTGGTGACCACGTACCGAAAGGCATTATGTTGGGTGGCCTCCAACTAGGTGAACCGATGATCTGGTTAAGGCTGCAGGAATCTGCTGGATTCGAGGCGCACGGGAACGATCGTTGTGGCGACACTTGAGAGAGGCTTATGATCAGCAGTGGACATAAATATTGGCGATGTTTTATTATGATATTTACCATATATATTAAACGGTCGGATATGGGATGTGCCTGGGACTCACACTCCGAAAGATAGCCCCGGGGTCTCGGAGATCATCATCAACTGGGAGCAGTGTGGCATATCCCCCCCTGCCAGATGATCTCGAACGACGAAGGCTGGGTGGCCTCCACAGTGAGCCAGGCCGACCGTCCACAGAGTGAACGACCGAGCTTCATCTACAGGACACCGGGAAGGGGCACAGGAATGGAGATGGACTTGGCCACGAGAGAGGCGTTTTGGATGCCGCCGGAAAAATGAAGTGTGAGTGCCTGCAGGGCCTTTACGAGATGTCACTGTCATTGGCGGACTCCTGAGCACGCTTCAAGTATAATCTCGAGACGGAGCGCTCTCGACACGCACAAGAGCTTGTGCGTGTCGAGAGAGCTGACAATCGGGAACTTGCAGCTAAGCATACGGAGCTCACCCTAATGCGGACTGACGTCTCGGACACGAAGAAAGAGGCGAAAATGATCCGGGAATGGCTCGGTCACGAGACCCTTGACGCCTTAAACGGTATAAAGGAGTTGAAAGGGGAGGTCACAATGGTGAGCCTGCAAAACCAAAAGGAGCACGAAAGGACGAGACAAGAAAGTACATGGAGTGGGACACTATGGGGGCCGGCCTATCACGCCTGGACACAAATCTTACCAGCATCTCCAACCAGCTGGACGTCCTCCGGAAAACTCTGGAAAGGCTCAAAGAGAATCTCAACCGGCCAAGTGACACAGAGACGGACCCGAGTAGCCGCGAGAAAGGCCTACTCACGACCGCGGCTTTCGAGGAGGAGATGGCGAATCTAACCGCAAAGCTGCAGACCAACAGGCCTGTAGCCTTCCCCCTACCACCATACACACCCACAAACATCACCGAACACCTCAAACCTATATCGGATAGGTTGGAGCTCGTCTCGGCGGACCTCCGCGTACTGCGCGACAGAGAGCCGCTAATCCAGGCGCCCCCAGCGCTGAATCTGAAAACGGAGCTCACAGTCGGGGAGGTAAAGACGACGCTCCAAACTACACAAAAAGTGGTAGTGGACCTGGGCATAGCGGATAAACCGCAAACACAACAACAGGGCCCCTAAACATTTGCTCAGGTCGCCAGTAGGTACACCAAAGCCCCCCAAATCACCCACACAACCCAACCGGACACCACACCACACCCTGATCGTCTCGTCGACGAATCCCAAACACACAGGGGACAACGTGATCGAGAGGATCAGGACCGCCCTGGACCTCAAGTCAACCGGAGCCCGGGTCGACACCGTAAGGAAAGCGCACAACCAGAAAGTGGTCGTAAGGTGCGCCAGTAAGATGGACTTGAAGAAGATTAAGGACCAAGTCTAGTCGAACTCAGGGCTCAAGGTCCAGGAGCCAAAATTGCAAAAACCTCTTAGTCTGCATCAAGGTTGTGCTGTCTACAGCGACGGGGAGATCGTCGATCTCCTTAAAGCACAGAACCAACACCTTCTGCAAAACGTTGCTGTGGAGGGACGGACCATCAAGATGCGCTACAGGAAGCGCGCGAGAAATCTCCACGAGTGCCACCCCGTTCTGGAGCTCTCCTCGGAGCTCTGGAAATACTACACTTCTGTCCAGAAAGTCCATGTGATCATCATGTCATCACATTGTGGTTCCCACCACGATGTTGGAATGGAGACGTAAACGCCTGGAGTCATTGGTGCGGCAGTGTTTCTGAAAACCATCGCGGGTGGCATACATTTCATTCCTCAATGAGCGGGATCTGCACATCGTAAATACGGGCCAAACACCAACGTTCGAGACATACAGAAATGACAGGTGGTACACAAGCATCATCGATGTGACAGCTTGCAGTTCGTCGCTGCTGGGCATGGTCGAGGAGTGGTGGGTAGAAAGAAGTCTAACAACTTTAGACCACAACGCTTTAACCTTTTCGATCCGCCTAGAAAAGGCCCTGGAACCCTTATGGCCAATTTCGACTTCAACACCCACTTCAATTCCAGCCTAACAGACAGTGGCATCACTCAAGTCAGAGTCTCGAACGCATCAAACCTAGAGGATCTGGAGACAATCATTTCAAACTGTACTCAAAAAATCCACCGCTCATGCGAGAAAGCGATTTCAAAACTGGGGTCACCCAAACACAACGCCCCCATGGTTGACCCCTTCTCTAGACCGTCTCAAACAAGACGCCATGACTAAGAAGAGAAGGATCCGGCACACAGATGAAAACACTTCTCCATCCAAGAGTACGTGCAGGCCAAACCAACTTACACGACAGCAGCAACGGAAGCTGCCACAGCCATCTGGAAGGAGTTCTGCACGAAGCAGGACCGAGAGAGCATGTGGGACAGCATCTACAGGGTAATAAGGAAGACAGCCAGAATAAAGGACGACGCGCTCCTGAGAAACACCGCAGACGAGCCGCTCAGTCCAGAGCAATCTTCGGATCTTCTGGCAAAAACCTTCCACCCCGACGACTCAACGGATACCGAACAGCCCTAACACACTTCGCTAAGGAGGCTAGCGGAGGAGAAAAACCTCCAAAGTCTATCTGCAGACGATCCGACCTGCACGATCGTAGAGCTGGAAATGGTTTTCCAGAACCAAAATCCGTAAAAAGCCCCCGGTCCCAACAGATTAACAGCAGACATCTGCACAGCGGCAATAAACTGCGTTAGGGAGGTGTTCTTAGCGATAGCAAACAAGTGTCTGTCGCTGTCACACTTCCCGAAGCAGTGGAAGGTCACCCACTTGTGCATTCTCCGCAAGCCAGGAAAAGACGACTACACCAGCCCCAAGTCTTACAGGCCTATAGGTCTGCTCTCAGTCCTAGGAAAAATCGTCAAGAAACTTCTAGTAGGCCACCTACGGTGGAACTTCCTACCAACACTACACACAAACCAATACGGCTTCATGCCACAGCGCGGAACCGACGACGCCCTTTATGCTCTAGAGGGCCACTTACTAGCCGAAATCAAAGCCAAAAAGATCGTGCTTTTGATATCACTGAACATAGAGGGAGCTTTTGATAACGCGTGGTGGCCCGCATTCAAGAAGCAGATGGTATCCAAGAATTGTCCAGCAAATATCTACGTTCTCGTCGCCACATACCTGGAAGACCGGAATATCAGGGTCAGCTATGCCAGAGCAACTAGCGAGAAGGGAACCACGAAAGGATGCGTCTAGGGCTCAATTGCCGGACCGACGTTTTGGAACCTTATCCTAGATTCTCTCCTACACAAACTGGCTAGTATGGGGGTATACTGCCAAGCCTTCGCGGACGAAGTTGTCCTGGTTTTCTCTGACTTCACAACCAGTCCCCTGCGGCAATCAGCCAACAGTACGCTAGCCAAAGTATCGGAATGGAGCATCCGAAATAAGCTTCGTATCGCCGCGCACAAGACCAATGCGATGGTGTTAACGGGGAAGCGAAAGTACGACGTGCCGGTACTTCATATGTCGGGCACGCGGCTAAACCTAGTTGAAGAAGTGAAGTTGTTAGGTCTCACGATAGACTCCAAACTCACCTTCAATGCGCACGTGTCTGCGACCTGTAGAAAGGCCGCAGACATCTATAAGCAGTTGGCATGTGCGGCGAGGGTGACTTGGGGTCTGAACAGAGAGATAATCAGGACGATATACGTGTCGGTGATAGAGCCCATCGTGATGTATGCAGCTAGTGCGTGGGCCCTCACAGCTGAGAAACTGATGACAAGGAAAAAGTTTGGCTCACTGCAGCGGGGCTTCGTGCAGAAGATCTGCAAAGCATACCGCACGGTGTCTCTGACCCAATGTCAACCCTTATAAAACATATCCTTTCAGGCCAACTCCTCCCTAGACCTCCGGGTAATCGAGGGCTGAGAAATGAGGCTCTTTTGGCTCAAGGCCCATGTGAGAACTGCCGGGAATGAGAGAGCGGATGAGCAGGCCAAGGAGGCAGCCCTAACAAAACTCACATCAGACTACAGAAAGTTCCCCGTTTCTTTCGTGAGGAGGAAGATACGTTCCACGTACAAATCCTTACAGAACTTGGCGGATTCTGAGCGTATATCCACCGCTTCCATCTCAAAGATAGTCCCTCGTGCGTCTGTGACCCGAGTTGCGAAGAAACAGTCTGGCACCTGCTCTTCGAATGCCCAAGGTTCAGCCACGACAGAATGGAGCTCGAAGTAAAATTCGGAACCCAGCTTAACCAGTCCACACTTCAAGCCAACATGGGGAGACCAGCTTCTAGGATTCCATTCTTGGCATTCGCGAGCAAAGTCGACACAATCGCAGCAAAGGCTAACAAAACGGACGTAACTTTGCGAAGTCGACTACACATTCGAACACACATAACCACAACAACAACCACAACCACACAAAAAACAACCACAACCACACAAACAACAACCACAACTACACAAACAACAACAAGCATACCATTGATTGATACACAAGTTACACACACACACTCTAACTAACGGCCATTACCAACGGTAGCAACAGCGGTAGCAGTAACAGCCAGCCTACAACAAGCCCCTAGTATGACTACCACACAATTCCTGGCATGCGAAGAAGACGGAGTCGCTGGCATCAGACTGCGAGGCTTTGTTCTGTTCATGAACAGGAAACAGGAGAAGTTAGGCATAGGCTTCTGCATAGGCTCAAGTCGAGCTGCGGCCCGAATACACCTTTCACCGGGCTTTGCCGCCCTGATTAACGGAAGCACCTCCAAAATGAGCATAAAAGGCAGCAAGTATGCTGCACTACCTCAAGTGGAAGTGGCCACTCACCGATGCCGTCTAATGTGGCTTAAAGGGAAAACAATCGCATTACTCGAGTGGGGAGAGGCTACTCCATTTTCTCAGGCAAGCTCACTGCTTCAGAAGATCAGGTTGGCAGGACACTACACGTCAACCGCGGCCCGAACCATAAGTGTGGACGCATTGGTGGTGGGAGGGGAGAGAGAAGATGTCGCAGACCGCTTTGGCTGTCTAAAGGCCACACAACATCATGAGGTCGTTGTCTACGAGGACAGAGGGGAAACCCTGAGTTTCCTCAAAGCCCCCAGACAAACAACAGCCAGCGCGACGAGCCCCACAACAAGCACCACCACTCAAAGCGGATCGAAAAGGGCCCAGCAGAAGGCAGCAGCCGAAAAAGGCCGCAAAGGAGCAGTGCAACACCATAAACCCAGAGGACCGGGCCCGGTCAAGGAGCCGCCAAAAAGCGTTTGGCACTTTCCTCAGTGCACTGCTCCCAAACACCAGCCACGCTTCATCATCTCACAAGCAGGACACAGTAGTAGCAGTTGTATATGACCCTTTGTGCCTATTGGCCTTGTTTGTTCTGTCTCCTGCTTGATATGGAGGGAAGTGGAAATTTACATTTTTCCTACTCCTCCGTTATTCTTTTCTGATTAATTTCGTTGCGGGATCCAAGACAGGTAAATTCATTATCCGGGACTTCGTCGAGCTTCATTGCCTCGGCGCTTTTCTGGTGGTCGCCACTGTTGATTCTGGCTTTCAGGAGTTGCAGTGGTTTCGGAATAGATTGTCCCAAAAAAAATTAAAAAAAAAACAGGACACAGCACCGGAGGGTTCTTCAGAAAAACACTAAAGGAACCAACCCATCAAAACTTACGACATGCAGGAAGATCCTGCCGACCTTCCAGAGAGACACAGAGGGTCTGTTAAGGGTACTGCTCGAGGAAGCAGAGGCAGCGGTGTGCGAAAATGTCACATCCCAAGTCATCAAAGGGGAAATGACGGGGTCGTATATGACAGCGTACAGCGCGAGGAGTGGTTTTGTGGCCCTGGACAAGGAGGAGTCGGAGCGCTCAGGCAAATTCAAGTTCAGTGCGCCAAATGACGACCCGATATTGGTTACCGCCAAATGTACTAAAGTCATGCCAGATGATAAGATCCTGGAAATGGCACAGTCCATTTCAGAGACTTGCTGGCATCGCAGAAAGTTGGGTGGTACTTAATATCAGGTGGATTAAAGGAGTTCTGGGTTGCGGAAAGACAACCTGGCTGGTAAAGCACTTCGACGAGGACAGGGACGTGATAGCTACCACGACAACAGAAGCTGCCAAAGATCTTAGGCAAAAGCTTGCGCGCCGCTTAGGAGACCGAGCAAAGACCAAGGTGCGCACTATGACCTCAATCCTAGCAAACGGTTTCAAGATCCAAAACAAATACTCTTACGGTAGACGAGGCTCTTATGAACCACTTTGGGGCAATAGTCATGGCAGTAAAGTTGTCTGGAGCAAGCGAGCTTGTCCTCGTCGGAGATTTTTTCTTCCATTTTTAGACAGAGAGAACATTTTAGAGCTTAGGTATAAACGTCTAGACCCAGGAGTTTCTCTGCACATACCGCAATCCAATGGACTTGGCGTTTGTACTGATTGAGATATTTTATTTTACAGTTTTAGGAAAACTTACAGCTAAAAAAATTAATGAAATTAAGAGAAACAAGAATAAGGCAAATTAAAAGTTTCTACAGATAGAAGAGAGCTAATAATAGCAGAAAAAAATGAGAAGGTAGACAGTGTTTCAAGTTAAAAAAAAATAACATAATCATAAAGAAAACGAATTGGGAACCTCCTCCTTTTGAAGTCGGTTAAAAACATGACTCAAACAGCGAGAATTTTAGTAAATTAGTTTACATTATCAAAGAAGAGATGACAAAGAGTCCTTTTTAATTTTGATGTGCTAGTATTGAAAACATTGATGTCGACGCCCCGGCAGATAGCATTATATATATGACTCGCTCTTATTAAATATGCTTTTCGTCTTTAATTCGTTCCTACCGCAGGAGTATGCAATAGACAACGATTGCGCCGAAAATTAGAAGGAATCCGCAGTCCAATTTTGCTCAGCAATTCGGGCAGCTCGGTTGAACCGTTAGCGATTCTAAATAAAAACGCCAAGTCTGCAATTCTTCTACGTTCCGAAAGAGGAAGTAGATGGAACCCTTTACAGCGAAGGAGATAGAGGGAGACTATGTTTTAGAACGAAATTGAATATACCTCAAAAAATTTCTCTGTTTGCCTTCCAATCGATTGATGTATATGTTGTAATTGGGATTTCTGACTTGAGAGGCATACTTGAGATGGCTGCGAACAAAAGTACAGTAGAGAATTTTAATGGTTTTGATGCTCCTGAACTCAGACGAGACTCTCAAAATGAACCCTAGTGATTTTGATGTTTTATCAACGATTTGATCTACGTGTTGATCAAATAATAATTTTGAATCAAATACAACTCCCATGTCTTTCACTGTACTAACTCTAATTTGTCTGAAAGTTTATGGGCAAATGTGATAGGTACGGATTTTCTAGTGAAGGAGCACACGAAACACTTGGAGACGTTTAAATGACGACGCTTATTAGTAATGCGGTAGTACTGGAACCTATCTAGATCCTCCTGTAATCACAGAGTATCTGATAAGGAGGATATCTTTGCCATAATTTTCATGTCATCCGCATAAAGAAGTATTTTAGGGTAAAGGAAGCAAGAATCAATATCATTGACGAATAAATTGAATAAGAGGGGCCCTAATAAAGATCCTTGAGGAACACCAGATCGGATACGCATTGATCTTGATAAATACCCATTCAGAATAACAGTCTGGAACCTATCCTCCACACTACGACTTAAACCAACGGAAAAGATTATCCCTAATGCCCATCGATAGAAGTTTACGCATGAGAACGTCGTGATCAATTCTGTCGAAAGATTTGGCATAGTCTGTGTATATGACGTCGATTTGGGACCGATCAGACATAGCCTCTGACAAGAAGTCACTACAGAGAACAAGGTTTGTACTTGTTGACCGAACACTCAAGAATCCGTGCTGGTGTTCGCTGAAACTGCGCCTGAGAGCAGTACACACAGTAAACTTGCCTGTACACAATTTTTCTAATATTTTAGCGAACACGCATAATTTGGATATAGGTCTATAGTTGTCAACGTATTTCTCGGTCCCTTTTTGTGAATAGGAGTTATATGAGCCGACTTCCATATAGCAGGCATAACCTCAGTGTTCAGAGATCGTCTGTATAAGATTGTAAGAGGAACCGAAAGGCTTGTTGCACAGTTTACTATGAAAACCGGTGGCAGCTTATCTGGACCAGTAGATTTTTTTAAATCCAAAAGCTTTAACAGTTTCATAACTTCGTCCTCACAAACCTCAATAGCAGCAATATCGTATGGACTGTAGTCAGTCCGCTCGCTGGTACAATGGTATTGCGCACTATTTTCAGAGCTGGCGGATTCACGAAAGTTTGACAGAAAATACTCGCCGAAGAAATTGCAAATTTCTTCACCATTGCTAGAGGACTGGTCACGAAACCGCAGCACAGAAGGGTAGGAGTTGTTTTGCTTTTTAGGGTTCCGTACCCAAAGGGTAAAAACGGGACCAAATAGGGTTCCGTACCCAAAAGGTAAAAACGGGACCCTATTACTAAGACTCCGCGGTCCGTCTGTCTGTCTGTCTGTCTGTCTGTCTGTCTGTCTGTCTGTCTGTCTGTCTGTCTGTCTGTCACCAGGCTGTATCTCAAGAACCGTGATAGCTAGACAGTTGAAATTTTCACAGATGATGTATTTCTGTTGCCGCTATAACAACAAATACTAAAAACAGAATTAAATAAATATTTGAGTGGGGCTCCCATACAATAAACGTGATTTTTTTGCCGTTTTTTACGATAATGGTACGGAACCCTTCGTGCGCGAGTCTAACTCGCACTTGGCCGGTTTTTGATTTTACGTAGGTCCAGAAGGCTCGTGGATTGTTGCGAATAGCGGATTCAACGTTTGCCATGTAATCATCGAACATTCAAACTCAAATAGCCTTTATTTCTGATACATAAATTTCATTATAAAATCGTTATTATATTATAATCACATTTTTTATTACGGGTAACACAATGCATGCGTTTATTTAATGTCAGGTTAGTAATAAAATTCATGAATTAAGATATTTTATGTAGTTCAAACAAATAATAATTGCATTTATTGAATGTTACATAAGTTATTAAATTTCTGAATTAATTATATAAAGTATACAAATCAATTGCCACAGTTAAAATATAAAAAACAAATTGCATTTTTTTCCAATTTAATAATCAAATTCATGAATAAATCACCCATCTTACAAAAATCAATTGTTAAGATTCAAATTCCAAATCTATAATTATATTCTAGTTATTGTACTTCTAATTGTGACATCAGTAACATTTGTATCAGATTGCTCTTTGGCAAAGGCCTTTGCCATACTTTTCTGTTTGTGGCTATTCTTCTCCATAATGGTCCTGCCATTTTTCTAATGCCTTCTTCCCATCTTTTCTTCTGTCGCCCCTTTTTCCTTTTCCCTTCGCGAGGATACCACATGGTGATACTCCTGGACCATTTTTCTGTCTTATTTCTAATCATAATATGGCCTGTCCATTTCCATTTAAGTTTGTTTATTGTGTATGTGACATCAGTAACTTTTGTTTTTGTCTTATAACAGTGAGGTTAACCTTATCTTGAAATCTGATATTCAAAATACTTCTCTCCAATTTATTCTGGCAGATCTTGAGGGCTCTTCTGCACTTATCAGTGAGGTTCCAGGTTTGTGATAAGTACGTAATACATGGCAATATGCATGACTTGAATTTTTTTGTCTTTTCTTTCATTTTCATGTGTAACCCACACATCATCATTCGATGATCTCTTTGAGGGACCAATATCTTTTCCATGAGTTGCTTATTCTTATATTTATTTCTTTTTGCATTTGGTCCTCTGGTGATATAATTTGACCCAAGTATGTGTACTGATCAACATATTCTATACTATTATTCTTTAGTGAGATAGGTGCTTTTGTGTGATTGGACATCAGTTTTGTTTTATCTGTTTTCATAGTCAAGCCCACGATTTTGCTTTCTCTTTCTAGTTGGAGCAATATTTCTTGTAGTTCACTTGGTGTCTCACTTATCAAAATTAAGTCGTCTGCGAATCTTAGCTGATTTAGTTTTTCTCCGTTTATACTGATCCCAAAGAAGCTTCAATCCATTTTCCTAAATATACGTTCCAAAACTGCCGAGAATAGTTTATGAGATAGAGGATCTCCTTGCCTCACTCCTTTCTTAATTCGAAATGTTTCTCCTATTCTCTCAGTTTGTATCTTTGCTGTTGAATCTTCATATATTTTTTGAATTATTCGGATGTATTTATTATGTATGCCTTGAGCTTCTAGAGCTTTCCATATGTGTATATTTCTAAGAGAGTCGAATGCTTTGTTATAATCGACAAAGGCTAGGTAATACTTCCTTCCATATTCATTGCTTTTTTCTATGACTTGTTTTGTGGTATGGATATGGTCCATTGTTAAGAAATCCTTTCGGAATCCAGCTTGTTCTTTCGGCTGATTTTCATCTAATTCTTTGCTAATTCGATTCAATATAATTTTGGAGAATATCTTGTACAAGTTTGATGCCAAACTAATCGGTCTGTAATTTTTGATTTCACCTATGTCGCCTTTCTTTTGCAGTAATATAATAGTGGATGTTGTCCATTGTTTTGGTATAATTTCTTCGCAGAGTATTTCATTGAATAGAATTGTGGTGGCTCTAAGTATAGTTTCTAGACATCCCTTGTAAATTTCATTTGTTATTTTGTCATCTCCGGGAGCTTTGTATTTCTATTGGGAAAGAATTGCATGTCTTACTTCGCATTCTAATATTGGAAGCGTAGGTTCTTCTTTTGCCTTAAAATAGGGCTTTCTCTATAATAGGGGTCATCATATAGGTTACTGTAGAACTTTGTGGCTATTTCTGTAATTTGAGGTCGTCTTGCTTTCTTCCTTCCAGTAGGTTTTTTAATATTAGGTATCCAGGTAGAGCTTTTTCTTAGCTGTTTCAGAGCTTTTTTTACACCTCCTGTTTTTTCTATATGGAATTGCAGCTTCTTCTTCCTCTCTTCTTTTCGTGTGTTCTGATTTTTTCATTAATTCCCTTACTTATTACCGCTAGTTGCCTTTTATTATGTTTTCTATTTTTCAAGACAGTTCTCCTTAATTCTATTAATAACCTGGCCTCTTCTTCAATCTTGTCTGTTTGTTGTTTTACGGAACACAGCTCCCTAGATATACTTTGAAGGGCTTCTTCTATATGGTTATACTTTTCTTGAGTTGTACTTTTGGTTTTCATAATTTCAGCTAGTTTATGGTTTAGTGATTCTAATAGATTTGCCGGAATGGGGTGTATGATGTGGCTTGGTTGAGAATGGTTTGTATGTTTTCTCTTGTTCTTTGGTTTGTGGACATAGATTTCTGCTGTTACCATTCGGTGATTTGTGTTTAAGTTAAATTGGTTCAAAATATCAATATTTTTGAAGAATTGAGGTTTGTTAGAGAGTATAAAATCAATCTCATTTTTCACTTTTCCATCCGGGGATATCCAGGTCCATTTCTTATTTATTATCTTCTTCTGTAGATGCTATTCATAATTTTTAGGTTATGTGCTTAATTGACCAACTTGTGCCCGTAATCATTTATTTTCCCTTTACAGAACTGTCCCAGTATAATGTCTTCATTTGGTAGTCTTTCACCCACTTGACTGTTGAAATCACCCATTAGTATTATTGTTTTATGTGCTTTTTCAATAGTTTCCTCTAACCGTGTGTAGAATGAGTCTTTTATATGCTGTGGTGCAATTTTTGTAGGTGCATAAATTTGAATTATAGACATTGTTTCATAACCAGGTAACTTAATGTTTAGTTGGGCAATTCGTTCATTGACTCCAATGAACCCTTCAATATGTGTTTTGTAGCACTTTTTAATTATGAAACCAACTCCGTGTAAGCCTGGTGTCACACCGATGTAGTAAAAGATATAATTTTCATGTTCCTCAATTTTTTTTCCCATTCTTCTTATTTCACTGTTATGTTCTAGTTCCTGAAGAGATTCTTCTGTCCTTAGAGTTCTAGTGTTCAAGGTAGATAAATACAAGCCCTTCTTCATAATTTCTTCTTTTTTCTCAGTTACGTTTAGTTTTTTGTTTATTTTGAATGTGTTTTCATTTTTCTTCTTCTTTTGCATAGCCGGGGGGTGTCGGTCTACGACCCCACGGTGACCAACCGGGTTGGGGAAGGTAATGTTTTTGGTATAATTTTCTTTCACTGGCGTTGCTGATATTTGTCCTTTGTTACCGATGTCTAACAAATCCTATGGTTTTGGTGTAGTATTTCCCATCGACGAATTTGACCTGGATCTCATATATGCAAATGGATCCGTTCTATGTAGGTTTGCTGGTGCTATAATAGCTTTACCATCTGTTTGTTTTGCTGAGGGCGATGTCGAGATTTCTTTTTTCTTTTTTCATTTTCTTTAGGTTTCACAATAACTTTGTTGTTTCTAATATAGGCTTGTTTTCCATTCGCTCTTTCGTGCTTAAGCTCCTCTTGTAACTCATTTCGCTTGTTTAACTCTTCTTTAGAGAAATCCTCTGTGATGTTTGTGTTATCGGGCATTTTCTTATTTTTTAATAATTTGATTTTCTTGTTGTAGGTAAAAGAAATCAACACTGGTCTACTTTTCCCTTCCTCGTATCTTCCAATTCTATGTAATCTATTTATATCCGGCCTCCTATATGTACGTTCAACTTTTGAGTTATTAAATGAGAGATATTTTCGTATAATTTCTCGTAATTTGTATCAGTTTCTTCTATTCCATGCTAGATGACATTGTTTTTTTTGGTTATGTTTTCTAATATGCCAATTTTTTGTTCAAAATCACTATTTCTGATTTAAGCATTTTATTTTCTTCCATTAATGGTTTAATCTTCTCTTCAATAGTCATCATATTTTTTTCTGTATTTTGATAGATTAAAATAGATTGATTTCCTAATTCTTGTTTCATCATATTGTATAACATTGTGATTGAAATTTCTTCCGCCATGCTTGCAATTCGTAAATCTGCGTGCGCTGGAACGTTTTCACTTTTGTCAATGGTTGTTATGTTGACACTGCGAATGAGAAGTTTTCTTATCTATGGTCGTGAATGAATGGCTATTTATGGTTACTTTATTAACCAGCGTTGACTTTCACCGATAGATGTCGCTAGTTTAACGATCTGATACAGCGGGATAGATTGATTGTTGATGGTTCTAGTCTTGGTTGCTGATGTTTTTGCCACTCGATCCTAGATGGCGCTGGTTTCAATTTGTTCGTTTTTCGTTGAGGTATCTTTGCTGGATGAATGATTAAAGTTCAATCAATTATTTTGATCTTTTGCCGCTTTTACATTGGTATTTTCCATGTTTGTTTTCTCTATTTCGTATATTTTTTGTCCTTTTTTTTCCACTGATCTGTCACTGTCAGACTGTAGGTACGTACATAGACTAATATATAATAGATTGAGAGGTACTTTAGCTTTTTGACTTTGTTGGTTTTCCCTTTCCAGATAACATTTGAATTTGGCTTGTTCACATATAAACACGATAGTTTCTGGCACACTTCTTCTTGTTTTAAATGTTTTTAGGTATTATTAGCACAGATAACTATTTTTATTTCCACTTTTAATTACGGAGCTCTCACTAGGGTGACAGTTATACTGCAACAGGTTACATGCGTTATCGTTGTCAAAAAAAATAGATTGGACATGACCGTTCAGGTTTGTAGGGTACAGAGAATGGCCATCATCTGCAGGGGTCCACGTAATGTTGGGTTGGTTAAAGTCACCCAGCACAATAAACTTGTCGACCGGGTGCTCCATTATAATGTTACTCAAATTATCGGAATAGTTACCCAGCTGAGTTGTTAATAAATTACCTAGGTTTTGAGAGCAAATTTAAACAACGCCTATAAAGAAAGAAAGAAAGGTCTTTTTTGTTGCAGAGTTAATGTGACCCACAGGTCTTCTGCTGATGAGTGCCACTCGCCACGCGCATGGGCTACAATCTCACGCCTAACGGCTATTAAAACCCCCCCACCCATAGTACGACCTGTACTGGCATAATCCCGGTCCCGTCTCCATAACATATATCTGTCATCAAATAATTCGGAATCGGATATACCATCAGTTAGCCAAGTCTCTGTCAAGCAGATAACATCAAAACCATTAATACATATTGTAAGGTTCGGAGATATAAACGAAAAACGCGTATCGATCAGAACATGATTTATTACTGGCTCAATTAGCATAGGATCTCCATATATATTGGTTATACACTTATAGTAAAGACAACACAATACATACACGTTATACTTAGGTGTTGCTTAGGTTGAATCGATATTATATCTACTACATGCCCACCGAAAATTAAAAAAAAAGAAGAAACCAAGAATTAAACATTTCTTCTTTTTTTTATTTTTTTTTTCTCATATAATATTATTTATGTTTTCATGGGCCCAAAATGTTGACAGTACCTAATTAAACTTAATTCTTACAGTACATTTTTCAATTACTATTACCTATAGTGATTACATTTAAATATTATATTTTTCTTATCTATTGCGACATAAAGTACTTAACACTTAATACCCAATCTAACTTGAATAAGGCCTAGTTCTGTTTTTATGAATTAATGTTTCTTTGCCTTTATAATTAATTTTCAGATTAGGATCACAATCTTCAATAACTTTATAAGGTCCAATGAACAGTGGATCAAATTTGTTTACAGTTTGTTCATTTCTGAGTAATATCATATCACCAGATTTGTACGTAACTGGGTTCGTATAACTATCGTATTTTAATTTTCTTAAATGCTTACTAGTAATCAAATTTTGTTTGGCGTCGTATTGCGATTTTTGGAGCCTGTATTTGAGTTCCTTAGGGTAGTCGTAATGATTATAAAATGGTTCTAAATCTAAACTTAAATTACTCGGGAGATTGCAAAACTTTCCAAAAACAAGTTCATACGAAGTATATTTAGTTTCCGTATGAACTGTTGTGTTGAATGCAAAACACCAATATGGTAGCCATATACTCCAATTTCTTGGATTATTATTAGTTTGAATTCGAAGGAATGACATCAAATTTTTATGACTATTTTCCAATCCTCCTATTGATTGGTGATGGTAAGCTGTCGATGTTATTTGAGTTATTTGGAGAAATTTGCAAACTTCTTGCATTAATGTCGAAACAAACTCAGTACCTCGGTCAGATATAATATGCCGCGGAATTCCGTAACGTAAGATGAAATTGTTTACGAAAGCCGTCGCCACTGAGATACTATCTTTATTTCTTAGTGGATAAGCCTCAACGCACTTACTAAGATCACACTGTAGTGTGAGAATATATGCATAACTATCATTATCTTTACTTAAGGGCCCTACTAAATCTAAAAAAACTCTATCGAAAGCACAACATCCTGTGTCGGTTATAACCATGGGTTCCTTTACGGATTTAAAATGTTTTTGACGTAGACATTTGTCACACCGGTTTACAAAATCAGCAACGTCTTTGTCTAGTCCTGGCCAAAAAAAACGCTTTTTTATATTATTTATCATACGTCTGATTCCAGCGTGACCGCTTGTTGGCAATATATGATAATCGTTTAATATGACGCGCTGTGTGTCGCGATCGCTTATTTTTCTGACACCATTTATAATAAATAAACGTGGCCCGGACCAATCGGGTGTCTCATTTATAATGTGCGTTAATTCTTTTATGTGTTCGGCATTAGTATTATCTTTAATAATATATAAATCGCATATTTTAAATCTGCCACAGAACGAACCCAACTCCCTCACAAAGGCATCTCGTGCACAATATGATCTGAAGATAGGGTTTACGTAAATTATTGACTTTTGTACCACATAAACAAATAATTCTGATCCTTGTTTGAAATTCCTATTTATTGCATCCCAATTTTGTTTACTCGTAAAAAATAATTCTATACTATTGCTTGGTTTTTTCATTGTTCCTACAACTTTGGGTTGATCGTTTATTTCTATTGGAGTAATATTATCCTCCTTTGCGTCATCGCTTTGTATATTTTCGTCATTTAATCTTCTTTTTTGTGCTCTAGTAAGTACCGATACTATATGTTCGCTCATTGCCTTCAATTCATCACTTGTTATCCGGATACGTGACAAAGCATCCGCAGCTGCGTTGTCAGTCCCTTTAACATACTCGATTATATAATCGTATTCCTCTAATAAGAGTCTAAACTTTGTTAAGCGACTGGATGGACTAGTCATATTAAATAGATAAACCAATGGTTTGTGGTCAGTTTTAATTACAAACTTTCTTCCATAGAGATTTGGCCGGAAATACTTTACCGACCAAACGATAGCTAGTAACTCTTTCTCTATAGTTGGATATCGAATTTCGGCTTTATTAAGATTACGGCTAGCAAATGCAATGGGCTTATCATTGCTATTACATAATACTGATCCGACTGCATAACCAGATGCATCTGTATGTAAAATAAATGTATTATTTTTATCAAAATCCGGGTATTGTAGTATTGGTGGAGATATTAATGCATGTTTTAAAGAATTAAATGATTTTTGACATTCCTCCGTCCACATAAAAGTTGAAATTTTGCGACAAAGGCGGTTCATCATCATCATCATATCAGCCGAAAGACGTCCACTGCTGGACATAGGCCTCCCCCAAGCGTCGCCACATTGATCGGTCCCGTGCGTCTCGCAACCAGCGGATCCCCGCAACCTTCACGAGGTCATCGGTCCACCTGGTGGGAGGCCTTCCAACGCAACGTCTTCCGGTTCGCGGTCGCCACTCCAGAACCTTTCTGCCCCATCGGCCATCCGTTCTGCAAGCAATGTGCCCTGCCCACTGCCACTTAAGTTTGGCAATTCTTCGAGCTATGTCGGTTACATTGGTTCTCTTACGGATCTCTACATTTCTGATTCGATCACGCAAGGAAATGCCGAGCATAGCCCTCTCCATTGCCCTTTGAGTGACTGTAAGCTTTCTGATGAGGCCCATTGTAAGCGACCACGTCTCAGAGCCATATGTCATCACTGGCAACACACACTGGTCATAGACTTTTGTCTTGAGACACTGTGGTAAGTTGGACGAGAAGACACCGCGCAACTTCCCGAACGCTGCCCAGCCGAGTCGGATTCGACGGTTTATCTCTCTCCCGAAGTTGGCCCTACCCAACTGGATCGTTTGTCCCAGGTAGACATAGTCGTCCACAACTTCGAGTGTAGAGTCTCCAACCTTGATAGGACTGGGTGTAACATGGGCATTCAACATCACCTTGGTTTTGTCCATGTTCATTTTAAGACCCACTCTTTCGGAAGCTCTACTGAGGTCATCGAGCATTGTATTGAGGCTCTCCATGGTCTCAGCCATAACCACTATGTCGTCGGCAAACCGAAGATGAGTGATGTACTCGCCATTAACATTGATGCCTAGGCCCCTCCAGTCCAGTACCTTAAATACATCCTCCAGCGCAGCAGTGAACAGTTTCGGAGATATGACATCTCCCTGTCTCACGCCACGCTGGAGAAATATTGGTTTCCAGGTCTGATCCTGAAGACGGACTGACATGGTGGCGTTTCTGTACAAACACTTCAACACCTCAATGTACCGGTAGTCGATCTGGCACCGTTGGAGAGACTGCAGTACAGCCCAAGTCTCGATCGAATCGAAGGCTTTCTCGTAGTCCACAAACGCTAAGCAGAGAGGCAGGTTATACTCTTCGGTCTTCTGTATAACCTGCCGCAGCGTATGTACGTGGTCTACGGTGCTAAAGCCTTTTCGGAATCCGGCTTGTTCGGGTGGCTGGAAATCGTCAAACCTGCGCGCGAGACGATTCGTGATGACTCTTGAAAACAACTTGTAGACATGGCTAAGAAGTGAGATGGGCCTATAGTTCTTCAGCCGGGCATTGTCACCCTTTTTGAAGAAGAGGACCACCACACCCCTGCACCATGCCTGTGGCGTTTTGCCCTCGAGTATGACGGAGTCAAACAGCTTCTGAAGGGCCTTAAGGACCGGTTTTCCACCCGCCTTCAGGAGTTCAGCCGTGATTCCGTCGTCACCCGGCGCCTTGTTGTTTTTGAGCTGTTTCAGAGCCATCCTAATCTCGTACAGGCTGACGTCCGGGATATCTTCGGTATAGTGTCGGGTCAATCTAGCTCTTGGGTCGTTTGCTCGATTCGCAACGGGTTTACTGGTTGACGTGTACATAGAAACTCTCGATCTCCCTCAGAAGCTCCGGTTTGGCGGATACAATCCTGCCATCATCGGTCTTCAGTTTCGTGAGCTGGCTCTGCCCAATAGACAGATCTCTTGCAAAGACCTTGGAGCCCTTATTCCGCTCGATAGCATCTTTAATGCTTTCGGTATTAAAGCGGCGGAGGTCGGTTTTCAAGGACTTTGAGATCCGTCTATTTAGCTGCCGGTATTTCACCGCATCGTCTGAAGACTGCAGGATCATCTCACGCCTCTCCTTCATTAGCTTGAGAGTAGGATCAGAGAGCTTTTTATTTCTATATGTACGGCGGGTCTTGAAAAACTTAGACCCGACCGTATGGACAGCTTCCACGAACCCATCGCTGTATTCGTCCACGGAGCTCCCTAGGCACTCGAAACGATTCTGGAGTTCGAGCTGAAAGCTCTCGGGGTTTTGGATCTGGATCTGTGCTGGACGGAGCGTGGACTTCATCAGTCGAGACCTTTCAAGCTTGATATGAATGTTCAATGTGCCTCTTACCATACGGTGATCGCTCCCGGTTTTCACCGAATTGATCACAGAGACATCATTGAACATTTGCTTCTTGGTTGACATGAAGTCGATCTCGTTTTTAGTTCCACCATCGGGGCTTTGCCATGTCCACTTCCTGTGCTCACGCTTTCTGAAGAAGGAGTTCATCATATAGAGGCCCTCCTTCTCCATAAAACTGGCCAGTAGGTGACCCCGGTGGTGACCAACTCCAAATTTCCCCACTTGCAGCTCATCCTCGTCTCGTTTGCCCAGTTTTGCGTTGAAGTCCCCCATGACAACGGTGAAGTGAGTTTTGAAACCATGCATGGCTTTAGAGATATCCTCATACATGGTCTCTACCTGGTCGTCGGGGTGTGCCGAGGTTGGGGCGTAAACCTGTATGACCTTCAGCGAATATCTTGAGGATATTCTGAGTATAAGGTACGCCACCCTGGTCGACACACTCTCGATCTTCACCACGTTGTTCACAAGGGTCTTGTGGACGATAAACCCGACACCACCCTGGGACTGCCGGTCACCCTCTCGGAAATAGAGCAGGTTACCAGATTTGAGGATTATCGTGTCCTCCCCCTCTCTTCGGACTTCAGATAACCCTATAATACTCCATCGTAACCTGCTCAATTCTTCCTCGAGTTCGGCTATCTTCTCGTCGGTCCGGAGTGTTTGCGTGTTGTACGTGGCCAGGTCCAGTCGTCGGTGTTTATTGGGGTAGCCGGGTCCACTCCGGCGGTTCTTTGCACCCCTTGCCACGTCATCGCCTCGACCGCTACCGTAGTCGAGGGTAGACGGGCTGCCGGGCACTCGGGGCCGTTTTTTAACTGTGCTATTCATGGTTTGGGGGGGGTTTGCCGTAATCGCCACGCTTGGCAGGCGGGTTGGCGATCGCAGTTTGTTATTAAAGTGCACAGAGAACGCTGCTGCCCATTCTCTGGTTTTTCCCTTAGTCGCCTCTTACGACACCCACGGGAAGATATGGGATGGTGAAATTCTTTACGTCCGTCACCATACGGTACAAAGGCGGTTAAGAGGCAATGATTTTTCTACAAATTGCGGTATGAATTTTCTGTAAAAATTTGCAAATGCTACAAATCGTTTTGTTTCGTCGGCATTTGTCGGGATTGGATAATGTTGAACTATTTTATTTTTTTCCGGATCTGGTTGTATACCTTCTGATGAAACAACATGGCCCAAAAATTGTATTTCCTTTCTTAAGAAATCGCATTTCTTTGGGTTTAATTTTAAATTAACCTTTCGAAGGCGCATTAAAATATCTATTAGATTTTTATTGTGGACTTCTAAACTACGACCAAAACAGATAAGGTTATCTAAGTAGACAAACAATTTTTCATACGTCAGCCCTGACATTGCTACGGTCATTAGCCGGGAAAAAGAGCTTGGGCTGATTTTCAAGCCCATGGGTAGCCTCGTCACTTGGTATTGGCCTGTTGGAGTAGTAAAAGCAGTATATTTTCTACAATCGGGCGCTAAATCAGCCTGATAATACGCTTGGGATAAATCCAATTGGGAAAAATACATTGCACCCGAAAGAGAGTCTAAAATGTCTGTTATATTTGGAAGTGGGAACTTATCATCTAATATTCTATCATTAAATTTTCGAAAATCAATAACCAATCGCCACTTCTTCGAACCGTCTTCCGACTTTTTAGGGACAAGTAAAATAGGACTAGACCATTCGCTTTTTGATGGTTCAATAATATTTTCCGAGAGCATTTTGTTAACTTGCTTTTCAACTTCCGTACGTTGTGCAAAAGGTAACCTATATTGTTTAACATAGACTGGATCTGCATTTGGTTTTAATTGTATTGTTTGGCTGTAAAGATTCGTCGTAGTAAGTTTGTCATTAGGCAAGTAAAATACGTCTGAAAACTTTGCGCATATTTTTTGGATTGATAACCTTTCTTCGTCATTTAAATGGTTTAGATTAATCTCAGAAAACATTTTACGTACTCTATCCCCATCTATATTGTCATTTTTTTTAAATTCGCAAATATTATAATCAGATAAGGTATGTATTTCTGGCTTAAAATAGTTAAGATTGACTGTGGTTTCTCGAGTATTTAATATTTGAATACCAATTTGGCCGTTTTTAGGTTTGCAAATACTTCCAGCCATAATCACGCCCTCACATAATTCTTCCGGTAGGACTACACATTCTTCGTTTATTTTACTGTCTATCATAAATATTTTTTCGCATCTCGGTGGTATGCTTAGGAAACTGGTTTTATTATGGGAGGCATTACTTATAGATATCGATACAGTATTAGTATTATTTGTTAAAGACAGTGTATTTTTTTTCAAAATTTAAAATAGCTTTGTATTTTTTCAAAAAATCTCTTCCGATAATTCCATGTTGAACACAAGGTAACGACTCAATAATATAAAATTTGTTGATAAATTCCTGCCCATTTATATGCAGTTTAACTAAAACATATCCCATAGTGCGTACTTTGCCTCCAATATCATTTATGTTCACACATTCTTTATGCAGTGGAATATTCCAATGTTCTACAGTTTCATATTTCAGAATTGATAATGATGCTCCGGAATCTATTAGTAGACCATATTTGGCACCTTGTACTGAGAACTTTACCGAACTATCAGACTGGCAGACTAATATAAAATTATTAACGAAAAAACTGGATCGGCTCTGTATTTTGTGAATCCTGTGCATTTTGCGGTCCAGAGTACTCGGTCGGATTTTCGATCGATTCGGAGTTGTTTTGATTCGTATTCTCTACAAAGTTTATATTTCCGCTACGTGTAAAATAACGATTCTGTCTACCACGGTACTGTCCTCGAATATTAGCACGACTATCACGATCGTTGTGTGGTTGTTGATGGCCGTTTGATATATTTTGTTGGCCACCACCGCGAAACGAATCGGTATATGCGCGACGATTATGTCCTATATTATTATTGCTCCTTGAATATCTATAGTTACCTGTCCTTCCTCGATTGGCTAAGTACATCGAGGCATCCGTTTCCCGACGATTACAGGACGATTCTTCATCCTGGCAGGGTCGCCATGTAAGGTTCGGAGATATAAACGAAACACGCGTATCGATCAGAACATGATTTATTACTGGCTCAATTAGCATAGGATCTCCATATATATTGGTTATACACTTATAGTAAAGACAACACAATACATACACGTTATACTTAGGTGTTGCTTAGGTTGGATCGATATTATATCTACTACAATATATTTCTATAGAAAACACCTGTTTTTGTTCACAGTCCCCGCACGTTCTGATAAAATATGCTAATTGGTGCCATTATAAGTAATAAAAAATACTAGGGTCAGTATAGCAAAGAGAATACAAAGCACATTCAATCCGTTAAAATAAATATTTTTTAAATAATGTTAGATGAAAACATTTATGTAAAATAAAACTTTATCTCCATACAAATAAGGTCCGAAGAACGTAGTACCTAGTTGAACATTAAGAAATAAAATATAATTATTGTAAGGTAGACTGTTAAATCTCAGTTAGCAATACACATTAAAGGTGAACGCGCACCTAGACGCACCGCACTCGCCGCACGCGCCGCAGTCATTGCATTTTATAAATCTTTATATGAAATCGTATGCAGCCTCGCGCACCTATCCGCGCCGCACGAGCCGCATTTCAGCAAAATGCTGTAGTTATACGGATTCCACCAGCGCGTGCGGATGACGTCATCAGACACGGCGGACGATGCGGGCGGCGCGGCAATATGATCCGTATCCGTATGAAAATATAGTTCAAGATGTACAGAAGTGGATACAATGCGTGCGGCGCGTTTGGCGCGGATAGTGCGGGGCCAAGAGAAAATGCGATGACTGCGGCGCGTGCGGCGAGTGCGGTGCGTCTAGGTGTGCGTTCTCCTTTATAAGGTAACTTGTGGCATATTTAAAGTCATAATAGCAACAAAGTACTAACTGGTTCAAAATCAGCAATAAGCAAACCTAAGGACGGCGAGATAGGAATGCATAGCAAAAATAGATAACAAAGGTTCTCAAACTTAATGAGTCAAAGTGAGCGATGTTTAACTTACCAGGACGTTGAATCGACATTCTCAATATAAGAACGTGTAGAATAGTTTTTTTTTAAGTCGTGCTCCGTCCTGATATGGAGTTTTGGGGATGTGAAGTTTTTTCGAAGAAATGTCTTGCAACCCGTGACCCAAACGTGCTCAAAATTCGTTCTTTGGCACGAGCTTTGGTCTGATTCAGGAGATTTTTATTATCCAGCGTAAGATGATCGTTAATATAGATCCTGTTTGTGCCTTGCAGACCTAGATGAGCAGCATTCACAGTTTTTCGCCGCAGAAACAAAATCATTTTTGCTGTAACTGTTATGCACCGAACAAATTATATTTTTATTAAGTGGATCACTACGCATTGGAATTCGGGCTATGTAGTTAATCTGCTCCTTGGGTATATGACATCCGATAACATCACCGAGTTTTGTCATTATTGAGAATATTTTTTTATCGCTAGTTATTGGCACTCCTTTGATTTCTATGTTGTTCATCCTGGACCTCTGTTCACTCTCATTCTGATGGACCTCTAATTTTGCTATGCGGTCATGCAACTTTGAGATGCCGCCTTTGGTCTTCTTCATTGACTCAATGTCATGCTCCAGAGTTGATACTTTGCAAGGTCAACTCATCGATTTTGTCACTAACAAACTTTAATGGCGACTTCACCTCTGAGAATGCGGCCTTTAAAGTTTTGAGCTCCACAAGTTCGTTTTTACTGCCTTAACGCTCTCGACCAGCGCTGGCAAGGCTTCCATTTGTGTAGATAGCCGCTTGAGCTCAGTTATGATAATTTCCGTGTCCGCTTGTGAGCTCTTATCAGAATCAGCTCGGGAACTGGCCAGCATCGATGTTTTGCAGCTACTACATTTCCATGTAGTTTTCCGCTCTCCAAGTCTTCTCCATCCTGCTTCCGTAATGCCTGAGCAGTGGAAGTCGAAATGCCCCGCACACACAGAACAGGTGACGCCGTCTCTAGCATCCACATCGCACTGTTTACAAGTAAACATTTTGAAAAGTTTGAGAAACGCAGTTGTAAGTTGAGTGAGTCACCAATTCGTCGCCGAGTAGTAGTAACCAAGTAAATGCATGCGCGTTTGGTTTGCTGTCTACGGACGAACTGCCTTGGAGGAGTATATACCCCGGTATATACTCCTCCAAGTCGTCGCTATCGCGGGTCACTTCCTAAAGGCGAAAAGCTACACAGGGGCGCAAATACCGAGCACTGCCCAAAACACCCTGTTCCTGGTTCATACGCAGGGAGAGAAAGCTTCTCTTGCGAGCCAGGGATTCGGGTCCGGCGAAGGGTCGTGCCTACTAACCATACACCAGGCTCTGGTGTCGACCTACGACAGCGGCATCATCATCAACACCAAGTCCAGGAGGCTTCAGGTCCACGACAGCATCTCCCACGCGGTAGTAGCGGTGTCCAGACATACGGTCAGTTGCGTCTATTACACCGACGACGCCGATGACGCCGAAGGCCGCCTTGATAAGAGGGCGATGGATGCGCCGACTAAAATGGTCGTCAACTACAATGTTAAGATGGCCATGCAGCATCGAGACGTAGTCGTCATAGAGGCCTTGCTCACGCTAGCGAAGTCCCTGGTCAGCAGACATCACCAAAACCCCACCTAACAAGTCCCATCCAAAAACTTCAACCCAAACACATACCCAAACCATCACACTGTCTAAATCCCCCAAACCATCACCTGTAACCATCAACCGTCTAAACCCTGTAAATAATATATATATATGTAAATCTGCATGGTGGAGCGAGTCAGTCATACTCACCTTAACGTCTTAACGACGGGTTTCTATAACCGGAACCGTCGACCGGGACTGGTTTGCTCGCACTGTCGTGCATCTACCCCGAAAGTGTACACATAGATATAAGTAAACAAAATAGTAAATAACATAAGCAGTGTATCAATAGAAATAAGTAAACAAAATAGTTAATAACATAAAGATAAGTAGTAAATAGAAACATAAAATTGTAATGCCAGTGTGTATATATATATATATTTAGTATTTAGTGAGGGATGAACTCACGTAGACTTAAGTTAGTTAAGAAAGCCTAAAAATAATGTCCGACGTAAGAGTTATACAATTGTAATTTTTATGAAAAAAATAACAAACTAAATACAAACACGATAAAAAAGAGCGCGGACTGCCACATGTCCGCCGCAGAATACTGAAAAAAAAACGGTCGGATATAGTTTTTCTAAAATGTACAAGTTGCTTTGAACATAACCAGATAATTTTTTGAGTACTCTTCTAGCTCAACTAATTCAAGGGTACTTTGGTGACGTCCTTATTTATTACAATAGAAAACGAGAGCATCCAGGATCAGATATATTATTTGCGATGATATTTATACTTCTACAGATGATGAAAAAAAATTGTGCAAGAACGTACTGCGCTTGCATCGAGCATCATTCAGCAAGTTACGTGCGTGTGGCCTGTTCTACGTAGACACTGCGTTACTATTAAATCTGATGAGTCTTCTAACTAACTACACTGTTGTATTGCTACAATTTGCAATTTTGTAAGTTTAGTCTCAATAAATTGGTTTTGTGAGTAGACAGTATTATTATTTTGGAAATTATCAGTATTTTTAAGATCTTCCAAGCATTTGAATTTCGGAGATACGAATCAATCTTGGAAGAAATGTCGTGACTAAGAAAGCATATTTATTTATACCAAATCATGATGAACCATCTTTTATGATGGCCAAATTATCGGATATAATTCTATTTGCTGATGATACTTTGCTAATTTTTAAAATAGATAGGAAAGATACGATATCTTACATGTCAACGAAAGTCTAATTATTCTCTTAAAATGGTTCGCAGCTAAAAATCTTTTACTGAATGCGAAAAAAACTAAATGTCTTAAGTTCTCTTTACCAAATATAACACAACGTGACCTGAATTTAAGGTTATACTAGTCGAAAATTCTTCCATACAAACGTAGTCTGGCGATTACTCCACTGTTGGACGATGTACGTTCAAAATATGAAAATTCATCAATTTGTTTCATCATTATCTAGCCCTGTATGGAAACAGAAAAGTAAAAAAATACAATATTTGAAAGTTATGAGCGTCGAAAGTTCCAAATTTGAACAGTAATTTTAACGCATCTTTGGGTGGAAATAAATATATATTAATAGTATATGTCACGTCGAAGTACCTATGAATCGTAGGACCGCCATCTTTAACCCCAATGTCTAGAGGCAATTCCTTTATTCTTGACTGGAGCGGGTTACTTCAATAACACACAACACTGGATTGAAACTCAAGAGTGTTTATTTGATTTAGTTACAGGCACTTTGAGTTTTCAAATGAACTTGAAGCTAAAACCACATCGTGAATTCGTGTGGCCTGCTAGGTCCAAAGCTTTTGTCGGTCGCTGGAGAAGACCTAGCCAGAAACTCCAGGATACTCTTTTTAAATGTTTTTATAGATTACACAATCACTTTATGACAATTAACGTTACATGTTTATTAGGTTTTCAAACATCTATTCAATTAGCAGATTTATTAAACAGTTTTACAGTTATTATTTTTTACACACACCATGCACCGTACGCGCCATGCACGTACTCAACAATGGGCGGGACTTCCATATTGTTTTTGTTTAGACACTAATTACTTGGATAGTTGAGTAAAGTTAGCAAACAATACTAAAATGCTGATCAGTTAATTATTTTAACATTAAACAACCTCAATACTCACAAATACAAAGTGGTTTGTAGTTTATTATTGAAATAGTCATCTAATAACAAAACTATTCAAGTTTCCGGTGATCTAACAATCTTACTAATTAGAAAGTTTCTCATTATTACATAGCTGTGTAAAATAGTCTTATGACTTCTTAGTATTTAATCATTTACTCAAATTTGTTTAGTTCTCGTATTAAATTATTAAATCTGGTTATTGGTCATAGAAATTATAACATCCGCCATTGTTTGACAACTTAATAAGAATAACATAATGAAACACATTTACTTCGTCAAATGTGCAATAGTTAAGATGGGAACAAATTCAAAAGTACTACAATAAGTGTTCCTGTTTTATTTAAACATCTCGTATTAATTAAACATTAAAATTAGCATACGAATTATGAATCAATACTGATTCCACAGTGAGCCAATAGATGGCGCTGAACTCAAAACCCAACTTAAATAGACACCGACACTTAAAATGATTTATTAGGATAATAAATTAGCAAATTCACGCCTACGCGGCGACATATATATAATAATATATTATAGACGCAGGAAAATTGCAAAACGGCCTCCATACAGGGGTAGATTAGTAATTCAACAATGCAAATAATTTTATTTTGAAAATATACATTTAGTTTTTCCATGATATCTAGACACCCAAAGGTCTGTTCGAAAAATTTCGCGCACTCGTTTTCGTCCTAGATCCATTTCGCTACAAATTTGCAAAAGTGCTAATTCGTACGAGAACTAGCTTCTTACTGCTCATCACAGCATCAATCTCTTTCGCACGTGTTGTCGGATGAGACAACATGCATTTTAACTCCGCGCACATAATAGTTCGTGCCGTTGACTAGGGTAACCTTAAATCTTGACGGCAACAATCTTGAAGTTATAACGGAAACTGTATTCTTAGGAATAAACATTTATTCAAAATTGCATTGGGGCGCACACATTAGAACTCTTTCGGGTAGGTTAAGTTCAGCTGCATATGCAGATGTAACGATTATTAATCCCATTACGGCTGGTAGCGACATCTGTTGCCAAACGCGTGTTCGTCTAGGTGTGACACTATTTGATTTCGAGATGCCAACGCCATCTAGTACCAAAATAACATGGTAATAGATGGCGTTGGCATCTGGATGGTGTTGGTGAAAGTTCATGGTAAAATATTATTAATTTGCGTGTATTAATTTAATTCAAAAAACACACAATTCAACAATTAAATAATAAATTATTAACTTCTTTAAAAATATTTACATAAAGAAAAACCATAGACATGACGGGTCTATTGGTCTATAAACTCTCAATGTCTATGACTGACAAGAGTGACATTTCTTTTTCATTGCAATTCCTGTATCGGCTGCATACGATATATTTTTATTCGAATAAGCGCTCATAAAGGCAAACAGAACGACTCGCAGCAGGCGCTGTGAGTATTAGTTGAATTAATCTAAATTTCCATGCTTGTGAAACATGTGCGTGTTTGATGCTCATTATGCATTTTTCTCCTTGGCAGGGCACTCTAGGATTAGTTTTTAAAACTTATTTATATAAACAAAAAAATTATCAACTATAATTTAGAAAAACAGCAGTTAAGTTAAACTTCAGCATCGGGTTCCGAATACAGATGGCACTTTAGCTTGCACGAGGCTGGATTATAGCTTACCAGGCGGATGATAATGCTTAAGACATCATATCTCCGGTATTGAAAACTAATGGGTAAATTGTATCCCATTTATAAGTAAGTTTTGTTGTATTCCATAAACCTCAAGAAATTGTGATGACGGACTGTATGTTGGAGAATTAAATTAGTTGACCAAACTGTGAGGCTTTTACTTCCGTCAACTTCATGCGAAACCATACCCTATCTAGTCTCATGTTGATCACCTACTACTCAGTTAGCTGGTGAGTAAGGCTAAAAATATACCTTACACAGTAAGGAAAATAAGGCAAATAATCGATGTAGCCACAGCTAGGTTAGTATACTATGCTTATTTCTATAGTATTATGACTATGTTGACTCAATTTTCATCTTACAAAAGAGGGTATTCCGCGCAATCTATAAAATGGGTCCTCGCGAGTCCCTCAGAGGAAAACTTTATAGAGATCGATATAATGACTCTACCTTCACTTTACTTTTTGGAATGTATTTTGTATGTCCGCAAAAATCGAAGGCTTTTCAAAACTAGAAGCGACTTCCATAATTTAAATACTCGCAGTAAGCACGAAATTGTAATACTCAAATTCAGATTAACTAAAACTAGCAAGTCTTTTCATTTAAACAGTATACGCTTTTATATTGTTATGACTTTGGCAACTTGTGTTGCCAAAGTCAGTTATAGAAATAACCGATGGAAAGTTCAAAAACTACATCAAACGTGTCCTTATTAAAAAAGCGTATTATAAAATCAAGGACTACGTTGAAGATAAAAATGTTGGCTTTAGCCCCTTCTGCGCATGTGGCTTCCCTGGTAACTCATAAACGGCACAAATATGTGGATGTCTCCAACTATTCTCAATCTCATTATTTCTCTTATTTTTTTTTCCTTCTTTTAATTAGACTTTTTACAATGGTTTTCAATCATCTTTAGAGCCCTTTGCTAAGAATAGTTACAGCACTGATATCAACATTTGTGCCACATGTTAAATTAAGTCCTGTTATACATACATACATACATAAACTGACGCCTTTTTCCCATGGGGGTAGGCAGAAACTACAGAACGCCACCTGCAAGTCCTGTTATACTTTTTTTATTTTATATTTTACCTTTGTATAGATTCTTTTACCGATTGTTTTGTAAATGTGTGAACATTTTAGGCCTTCTAGATGCTTGTTAACATTTGTTAACTTTTTAATTCGTTTTATTTTCTTTGTTTATAGAAGATATAATCTTTTTTTATTTCTTACGTTTTATTTTCGGGCCAACGTTGTCCCCCCATCTAAGTACTAATGCTGTAACTGTAAATATCTATGAGATTGACACGCGCCGCTTACAGACAGAAAGCCAGGTACTTGAGAACAGATTTAGTTCTCTTTACAATAAATGTGTAAATTCAAAATTACAAATAAAAGAACACATTTTGGCCGCAAATGAGTTAGTTTTGTGTCAGTGTAACTGCCAGACAGTCTCAAACCTAGTTGCAGTCCAGCCTGATGCTACGGAGGACCCGGTCCAAGCTGAGAGGGTGCCTCAAGATAGTGTCTTCGTACAAGACATATCTAATATAGTACAGGATTTGCCTCAAGTAGACCGGCCTGAGAGTGCTGGCTTGTTATTTAGTCATAATAACGAAGGTTTTCATTCGGTTATGTTTTCGGATGGTGTTGGAAGAGGTTTAGGAAAATTGATAAATGGCAGTCAGCGTCATTCCACTTTTAATTATTGCATGCCCGGGTCATCTTACAAGCAAATAATGGAATCTGTGACAAATAATTTATATAAACCAGATACCAATATAACTGTATTTGTAGGTAATAGTAAAAATGTAAAAAAAGATGACATCACTGAGTGTGTAAAAGAGATGTTAAAGTTAAATTGCAATAAAATTATTTTGTGTGCCTTCCCTTACTTATATAAATTGTCAAATAGACAAAATAATCACATTCACATGCTTAATAAGCATCTGCACTTTCTTGTGAGTCACTATAGTGACAAACTAGTTTTTATTGACATCAACATTTTTGTTGATAAATTAAAGTCGACAGGCAATACTTTATTTATTTATACTTTATTGTACACCGGAAAATACAGGAACAAAAGAAACTTAAAACTAAAAATATACATTGGGCGACCTTATCGCTTGCCGCGATCTCTTCCAGGCAACCTGGAATGGACAGTGATTGCCTGGACATGACATGGGTTTGTTAGAGGTTTTTCAATACCAACAAAGAACTTAAAGATACAATAATACTTACTAAAACACAAATAGATAATTAAATATGCTAAAAAATATATACATAAATACATACATATTTAAATTATAAACAATGACAAAAAAAAATACTTTGTATCTGCCTCTTCGGGTAAGACATCAAATAGCTCGGCTATTATCTTATACAATAAACTCAGACATAAGTAGTATGTCGAAGTATCCAATAATTATTTATATTAGTAATAGTACCAATAACGTTAGCAAAGATGCTATTAATATTTATTCTTTAAACTAGTTGATAGGACAAGGGAGGGTACCAATAACGGAATAGTTAAGAGTATATCCACCATCAAGAAGGTACTGTAAGGACTTACCATTTGAGAAGGCAACCTACTTGCCTATATTAAGACTGGCAACAAATAACGTCTTGAAAGGGAACTGAATTTCGAATATAAAATAAATGAAGTTGTCATCGCTAGACTTTTTCCGGGTATATAAAGGCTCCTCTGAGCATTGATGTATTAGTTCGATAGAAGGTGCCTGAGGACAGGCACCTTGCTGCTGAAATATAAGTAGAACAGTGATTCCTGAGTTTCATTCAAGTAGCTCACCCTGTCTACCCCGCACATAATGGTGGAGCATGCCGGATAAAAAAAATCCCAAAAAAAAAAGATAAAAATTATATAATATATTTCGCGTGTATACGGCGTACAGTATACTTAAAAGTGTTTAAAGACGAAAATTCGCGTTGTGCACGGCGATATACAGTGCACGAAGCCCTACCGGCGTACATAAGGCGAGATAATCGACGACAGAGAGTGCTGTTACCTCTCATTCCCTCCCATAAGCGGATGGAAATTTATGAAAAAGCTAAGTGGTTTTATTATTTACTATAAATGAACTTATGGAAAGCATGATGGATAATTATTATTCAGGCACGGACAGATACTGCTTGGAAGAATTCTTAACCGAATTCGAGTCAGTGGCTGAAATAAACGATTGGAGAAAGAGTGACTATAGTCTGATATTAGGAGCTTTTTTTACGTGGGGCTGCATATCACTTCTACCGTATGATTTTTAAATATGATATGGACTTTGCAGTGTTATGTGATCGCTTGAGGAGTGAATTCTCAATATTTCATCGCAGATGTCGATATTGCGAACAGCGCATAATAATCGCTGAAATAAAAGCAGATAAAAAACAACCTGATGTATTGTGTGAGGATGTTAATGCACATTTATTTTCTAGTATGGTGATTAAGGACGAACAAACACAAAACAATATTCAGTGCAGTGAGAAAATCGTTGACCACGTTGATGGAGAAGGCGACGCAGTTGATGGCGATGGCGATCACACCGACGAAGAGAGCTGCATCTTCGAGGACGATGTTGACCAGACCAGCGGAGATGACGGCCTCGTCGATGTCAAGTTGGAGGCAGAAGCTGTGTTCCTGGGCGAGCACGATGACGATGGTGACGACGAGTTGGAGTCCCTCTCCAACAGCGAGTGCACGGACGAGAGTATTGTAATGTATCGGTCCAGTCCAATTGACTCAACTAATTCCATTTATTTTGCAGAGACCAATGATGAGATTTCGTTAGAACGACTAGTTGTTGTTCCATCTGAACACCAAAATGATCTTGTTGTTAACATACACCAGAATCCCATTGATTTCAAACATAATATTGAAAATAATATTGAATTTTCTCAATCTGACATAAAACGAAATTTAATAAATGTCATTTTGAAAAGAAATAAATTGACAGCCATTAAAAAAAGTTTTTCTCGAACTAAACCAAAAGAGATCCATAGGAAAATTAAAGGAGTCTTTAGTAAGGTTTCATATTGCGCCAACATAAATATAAATAAGGCGATCAATAAAACTGTTATGAACCGAATTAAATACAAAAGAATTTATGATAAAACTTATTGCAGTGCTATGTTTGGTATAAAAAATATTACTAGGATTGTGGCAAGGAAGAATTCCCATAATATTTGCCTTAAATGCAATATTGTTCAAATATATTTGCATTGTGATCACATTAAACTATTCGATCTCGTAAAATGCAAGTTTTGGAAGTTTTTTAGAAAGAAGTTTAGGTATAATAGAGTTTTGTAAATAATTTATTAGGTAAACTGATTTATGATTGTTGTATTTTGTGCTTTATTAATTAATGTTTTCTTTTCATGTCGTGCAAATGAATACGGTCCAACCTAAAAGGAATTCGCGATGCGCGCTGGGCATCGAAAGAAACAATGATTTGAATGATATATCTGTATATGTTTTGATGAAATTAAATAATACCCTGTCTTGTCTATATTTACTGAATAGGATTAGCTTATGAAATTGCAGACAAAGTCCAAATACAAATCCATAAGGACTAAGTCTACAACGGTCAAATATTATTAGAAAAGTCTTTTAAGCCCCTAAGGCAAATAAATGCTATGAAAGCATAGATGTCATTTTAAGAAATGGTTTGACACATACGTGGGACACTCAGAAAGTTTTGCGAAACTAAAAAAAATTGTTCTATACGTACATATATTTTTATTAAATCTTTTCAAAGTACTTTCCACCAGCCTCTATACAAAGATTCATGCGCCTAAACCAGTTTTCAAAACACTTTTTCCAGTCCGCCGCAGACACCTCGTTTACAGCCTGCTCGAACGCAGCCAGCGCATCTTCCGGCGACGAAAATTGTATCCCTTTGAGCTGATTTTTTATTTTTGGGAATAAAAAGAAGTCACACGGTGCTAGATCAGGGCTGTAAGGAGGGTGACCCAGGAGTTTGACTGGCGTGCTGTCCAGGAAGTCCCTCGTTTTGAGTGCGGTGTGCGCAGGTGCATTGTCGTGGTGGAGCAGTAGCCCGCGGAGCCCTGTGTTTGATCGCTTGTTGCTTATAACAGAGAAAACTTCTGGCAAACATTTGGTAGTATACCATTCGGCATTAATGCTTCTTTGATCCCGTAAGGGAATTGATACCAAGTGGCCAGTCAAATTAAAAAAGCTAGCGATCAAAATCTTACCCCCGCTTCTAGATCGCTTCACTTTGGTAGGCGTTGGCTCATTTTGAAACACCCAAACAGTCGACTGGCGCTTGGTTTCTGGGTCGTATTGATAAATCCAGGACTCATCACCTGTAACTATGTCGTAAACACGCCGAGACGAGCCTGCTTCAAAATTGTTAAGCATATCACGGCACCATTCCACCCGGGCCTGCTTCTGAGCATCGGTGAGGTTGTGCGGCACCCAGCGTGATACTATCCTCCTCACGCGAAGATGGCTGTGTAGAATCTCGTGAACGCTTCCCGATCCAATCTTCAATATGTGTTGAATCTCCTGATATGTAATTCGCCTATTGTCTTGGATTAAATTTTTCACTGCTAGCACGTTTTCTTCGGTAACAGCCGTCAAAGGGCGACCGCTTCTTTCGTCATCCCCCAAAGTTGGTCGACCGCGCTTGAATTCGTTATACCAACGATACACGGTTGCCTTGGAAGGGCCTTCATCCATGAATGCCATTTGAAGTCTATCGTACGATTCATCCGGTTTCAGCCGACACTTGAAATCGTATAAAATCATAGCTCTAAAATGTTCCCGGCGCAGATCCATATTTCAGTGAGACACAATACTTTGAATTAACTCGCAAAAAATGTGGAGGGAAATTTTGAAATTGGAACTTACTTATTTTTACTTATAAATAATCATATTTTCGAAAAACATTATAACTGGCCAGTCTCCCATATATAAAAACTTTTTTTCGCAATACTTTCTGAGGGGCCTGGTAGTCCCACAGATAATACAAAAAAGGACAGTGTCAAAATCTTGTCAAAAGTAAAGCATAGTTTTCATTAAAAGAATTGGTTGACATAGTGCTATAAACAACATAATAAAGCAGTATTCACACCATAATAATTAAATAATACTCTATGCGCCGTATTAGCCACAGATTAGTTAGGCCGGACCATATATAGGAATAGTTATTTAGAGATAAGGTCCATTATAGATATAAAGTTGGCAAATATGAGAGTTAAGCCTAGAATACATGTAAATAGATTAAAACCTTTTAATGTTAGAATAGAATAGATAAGAATAAGTTATAGTTATAAAAGTTTATATATAGGAAAAGGCCCGTTGTCAATTAAAAAAAAAAAATATGAATGACAACTATGAAATTTGACATATGGAAGTTAATAGGGATGGGAAAGTAGGAAAAATGTATCGATAGTTAATATTCAAATAGTATCGATATATATAATAAAATTATTTCTTTCCGTTGCATGAGCTGTTGATGTGCTGATGGGTTGTATGCTGCTGGGCGAAGAAGAGGCTGGCAACATTAACTATGCATCGAAGAAACGACTATTTATAATGAGCAAGTTTGTAGGTGCGAAACTTCCACCAGGCCCTCCTAGTGATAAAATACAATAGATGAGGAATAGTTGTAACTGGATCCGACTTTGCTAACGGGGCAAAGCCTTTGCAAAGGATGTCGAGTTGACATCATCGGTCCAGTTGATGACTGTTATTTAAAAAACTAAATATATTTATGATATTATGCCCTGGTGTAAGTTTGATGAGTAGAATTTAAATTCGATGCGATCCAGCCTTTCCTTCTCTGGCCTGATAAACGCACGAGATCGAAATATTGTATCATATCTGAATTTTTGAATTTAAACCCCATCCGGGTCGATGTGAGTTGACGCATCATTCTTATTAGTGTTGGGAGGACGCCTTGTACCTTTTTCAGAGGTTTTGGCCAAGGAGGTTCAAGCATGACTGCGTTGATTTGTTAGTGCGTATGTGCACGTCAACTGAAGTTAAAAGCACATATCGGAGTATCCGATAACTCGTTTGTCATGATTAAGCCTTCCCCTTTTAAGGGTCGTACCTCAATTGTTCTTTGATTCCTCTGTTAGGTAAATGTTCGGGTTAGGATAAGGTAGGTTTCATGTAACCTTTCAAGACTTAGAATAGAAGCACTTCATATGATTCTGTGCGTCTATTCGTAGGGGCGTAGCTCATGTAAGGACTTACCATTTGAGAAGGCAACCTACTTGCCTATATTAAGACTGGCAACAAATAACGTCTTGAAAGGGAACTGAATTTCGAATATAAAATAAATGAAGTTGTCATCGCTAGACTTTTTCCGGGTATATAAAGGCTCCTCTGAGCATTGATGTATTAGTTCGATAGAAGGTGCCTGAGGACAGGCACCTTGCTGCTGAAATATAAGTAGAACAGTGATTCCTGAGTTTCATTCAAGTAGCTCACCCTGTCTACCCCTCACAGTACCTTCTTGCTCGCAAAATTTTAATTTCAAGAAAAGGTCTGAGCTGAATTCTCTGAAATTATTCCATCAGAATATTCAGGGCTTTTCTTCGAAGCAATTAGAAATCGAACTGTTTTTGGAAAAAACAAGGTTCGAAATTGTTTGTATTACTGAGCATTTGCTGAAAGATTATGCAATGCTAATCAATTATGAAAATTATACTGTGGGCAGCTGTTTTAACAGAAATATTATGTTGCATGGGGGTTCACTTATATTAATTAAAAATGGTATTAAATCAAAACCCCGTAAAGATATAGTAGACCTATTAGTTGAACATAGTGTTGAACTGTCCTGTGTTGAGTTGGATAAGCATGTCATAGTGTGCGTTTACAGACCCCCTAATTATAAAAAACTACTCTATATTCGAGTCAGTGATGGAAGTTGTTTTGGCTAAACTTGCAATTGGTAATAAACAAGTAATTGTCCGTGGTGACTTTAATATTAATATTCTAGAAGATAATTCAGATAGCAGTAGGTTATTTAATTTTTCACATGTATTTATGGAACCAACACGAACTACATTGACTTCTGCTACATGTATTGATAATGTTTTTTGTTGCTGCAACTACTTTGACAAGGCCATTACTAATTATTTGCCTTCGGATCATAGTGGGCTACTGGTGGCTTTTGAGTCCATTATGCTAAAAAAACAAGTGCAGATTCAATCCAGACCAATAACATCCGGTAAATTAAATAAATTTAACAGCACTTTAATCAATAAGTTAAGAGATCAGGACCTCACAGTGAATGATGGTAATATTTTGTATGATGAAGTTTTTTCAATGGTTCAAAAAGATTTCAATTCAATTTTTAAAAAGAAAACTGAAACTATATGCCCTAAGTTTTTATGCAGTGACTGGGCGACTACAGGACTTAGAAAAAGTAGGGAAAGACTTTACGAACTTTACGGCCTTAAGCCTTGTATTAATACTGAAACGTTTAATAAGTATGTTGCTACTTACTCAAGAATTTTTCAAAATACATGTGAGGCAGCTAAGGCCTTGTACATTAGCAATAAGGTTAAATTAGCATAAAATAAAATCAAGACGGTTTGGCAAACTATAAACAATGAAACGAACAGGAATAAAATAAATAATACTGATTACACGCTTGAGACCACACACGGACTTATTAGAGATAACAAAACAGTTGCTCAAGAATTTGTAAATTTCTTTACCAACATCCCAATTAAAACTACTGAAACCTTAAATTCTTCGCCCTCGCTCGCTTTTGGATTATGAAACGCGAACGTTTCAGCCTGCCCCAATGAATTTAACTTTTCACATATAAACCCCATAACAGTAATAAAAGCTTTTAAGCAAATCAAGATAATACCGACCGAAGATCTATGGGGAATGTCCATCAAAGCTTGTACCTCCATTATTCAGACTATAGCGCCGTACTTAGTTTTGGTTTTCAATTTGTGTGTCGATCAAGGAGTCTTTCCGGATCTAATAAAATATAGTAAGGTTATACCACTTTTTAAATCCGGGGACAGTAAAGACACAAATAATTATAGACCAGTGTCCGTGTTGCCGTTTTTCAGCAAGGTATTTGAAAAGATAATGCTATACTAATAACATCTTGCATGATAAACATTCATTTTCATACTAATAACATCTTGCATGATAGACAGTATGGTTTCACCAAAGGACGTTTTACAACTGACGCTGGTTTCACCCTATTAAAACACATATTTAATGCGTGGGAAGAGTCGCAGGATGCCATAGGTATCTTCTGCGACCTGTCGAAAGCGTTTGATTGCGTTAATCATGAAACATTACTTCTGAAACTTGAGCATTACGGGCTAGGTCAATCAGCGTTAAGTTTGATTAAATCTTATTTGAGTGATAGACAACAATTTGTTCAAATAAACGGTGTGAATTCGTCGGGGTTAAATTTGAAAATGGGGGTACCCCAGGGCTCAATTTTAGGTTCTTTCTTATTTTTAATATACATAAACGATTTACCCCATTTATTGGAAGGCAAACTAAATATGGTGTTATTTGCTGATGACATATCTTTAGTTTTTAAAATAAATAGACGTACTTGTCAGGTTGACGACGTAAATAACGCGCTACGGCAGGTTCAGGATTGGTTCACTGGCAATAATTTAGTTTTAAATGGTAAAAAAACCAAATGCGTAAAATTTTCCTTGCCAAATGTCAAAAGTACTGATTGTGACATTATATTAAACAAGGAGAAGCTCGAATTCGTCGATAAAACGGTTTTCCTGGGAATCACGCTAGACTCAAGGTTGCAATGGGGTCCTCATTTAGTATCACTTGCGGGGCGGCTGAGTTCGGCAGCTTATGCTGTCAGAAAGATTCGTCAATTTACTGATGTGGATACCGCTAGGTTAGTCTATTTTAGTTACTTTCATACGTAGTATAATGTCTTACGGTATCTTACTATGGGGAAGGGCTGCAGACATTGAGTCTATTTTTATTTTGCAAAAACGAGCCATCAGAGCTATTTACAATCTTCGCCGGCGCGATTCTCTAAGGGAACTGTTTAAGGACATTAACATCATGACGGTTCCTTGTCAATATATTTATGAAAACATCATGTACGTGAGAAAGAATTTACTTCTTTTTAGTAAAAACGAACCTTTCGCATGCAAACACACACGCATACAGGTCCTTTTCTATTTGTGCGTAACGTTGCTCCGTTTTAGTTAAAGATTTTGAAGCGTAACAGATAGGGTGGCCGTTTTGTAACAACACGGCCCCTAGTCAACTTTTACTGGCATCTAATGATATTGTTATAGGTTTATGCATACTATAAAACTGTAAAACTGGTTTTTTAACAAGACACTGTTTTAATTCAGTAAAAGCTTTCTCGTGTGTTTCCATCCAATGCCATTCTATGTCTTTCTGCAGTAACTCTCTGAGCGGCTTAGTCTTATCAGATAAATTTGGTATGAAATTACCTACCCATATGTAACCAGTCCCAAAAATCTTTCTAAATCTTTAACAGACTGTGGTTTTGCCATATTAATTATAGCTGACACATGACTTTCATCCGGGTATAAGCCATTCTGTGTGATTTTATGGCCTAAATATTTTATTTCGGTTACCCCAAACTTACATTTGGTCTTGTTTAATTTTAAATTAATTTTACGACATCGATCCCAATACACGTTTTAATCTTTCATCGTGTTCTTGACGTGTCCTACCACTAACCAGCAAATCATCAACAAACAAATCTACCCCCTCTATATCATCAAAGTTTTCATGGACTCTTTTGTGGAAAACTTCACTAGCTGAGCATATGCCGTATGGCATTCTCAAAAATTTGTAACGGCCAAACGGAGTATTAAATGTACAGTAATCTGTGCAATCGGGATGAAGTTTAGTCTGCCAAAAGCCGTTAGAAGCATCGAGGGTACTAAAATATTTAGCCCCTGAAAGATTGTTCCAAATTTCTTCTAGAGTGGGTAAGCGAAAATGCTCACGCTTTATTGCTAAATTAAGCTCTTTCGGATCGAGGCAAATTCGTAAGTCACCATTTGGTTTCTTTACTATTGTTACACTATTAACCCAATCTGTTGGCCCTTCTACTTTGGCTATTACACCTTTTTGCACCATTTCATCTAACTTTTTCTTTACTTGGTCTTTAATAGGTATGGGTATTTTTCTTGGAGCATGTACTACTGGTTTTACCCGATCATTTAATTCTATTTTGTATGTTCCTGGCAAGCAACCCAAACCTTCAAACACATCTCCATATTCAATTAATATATTATTATGTAAATCTTTGTCACTATCTATCGAATATATTTGTTTCACCAATTTAAATTCATCACAGGCGTATTTTCCTAGAATTAGTTCTGAATTCACATTAGCAACTTTAAACTCTAAAATGAAATCATTATTTTTATGCCCTATCTTAATGAAAGACTTACCGATTACATATATCTCCGTGCCCGAATAGCCATGCAATTTACTAGTTGTTGACAACAAGTCCTCAGGTTTAATGTTCAACTTAGATAAATAATGCTCGGGTAATACATTGACGTCGGCCCCTGTGTCAATTTTAAAACTGTGAATTGTTCATATAGCTCTCTGCATTGTTCACCAATTACATGTAGTAATATATTTACTTGTATCACTGGACTTTTCCTCGATAGTTCACACGCCTCAAAGCATATTTTAAATCCTTAACTCCACATATGCCAACTTTCACTTATCGCACCACTTGTTACGTTCGTCGTATTTTGATCAAAACAGAACGGAGACGGCGGAGTCAGTATGTTTCCATGTTTTAGTTTTATTATTTACTGTACGCACAAAACAAACGATTTACTTCTATCACGATACCGGCTGCGCCATGTCAAACCTACCCTACCTACCCTACCTACCCTACCTACCCTACCTACCCTACCTACCCTACCTACCCTACCTACCCTACCTACCCTACCTACCCTACCTACCCTACCTACCCTACCTACCCTACCTACCCTACCTACCCTACCTACCCTACCTACCCTACCTACCCTACCTACCCTACCTACCCTACCTACCCTACCTACCCTACCTACCCTACCTACCCTACCTACCCTACCTACCCTACCTACCCTACCTACCCTACCTACCCTACCTACCCTACCTACCCTACCTACCCTACCTACCCTACCTACCCTACCTACCCTACCTACCCTACCTACCCTACCTACCCTACCTACCCTACCTACCCTACCTACCCTACCTACCCTACCTACCCTACCTACCCTACCTACCCTACCTACCCTACCTACCCTACCTACCCTACCTACCCTACCTACCCTACCTACCCTACCTACATCATAAAAATAATGATTTCATTTTAGAGTTTAAAGTTGCTAATGTGAATTCAGAACTAATTCTAGGAAAATACGCCTGTGATGAATTTAAATTGGTGAAACAAATATATTCGATAGATAGTGACAAAGATTTACATAATAATATATTAATTGAATATGGAGATGTGTTTGAAGGTTTGGGTTGCTTGCCAGGAACATACAAAATAGAATTAAATGATCGGGTAAAACCAGTAGTACATGCTCCAAGAAAAATACCCATACCTATTAAAGACCAAGTAAAGTTAATCTGCTTAACAGTATTAGCCTATTTACAATAATCTACTTAACTAACAAATTAGCTGTTTTGCCTTTTTTTTTTTTTTTTTTTTTTTTTTACTTCTTCTGAATTAATCTTTTGTCTGCTCTTTTCGTTTTATTATTAAGTTTTTTTTTTTTTTTTATTTTTTTTTTTTTTTTTTTTTTTATTTTTTTTTTTTTTTTTTGCCTATTCTTTTTCTTTACCTTATAAATTTAACACTAAGTACAATATAATTAACAATATTTACTGTGTTAATTTCTTATTCTATGTTTTATTTCTATCTATTACCATACTTATTATATTTAAACAAAATTTCAAGAATTGGCTTCGTATGTCTTTATTTATCATAATTATATTTATATTATTCTCGCTAATTTGCATGTTTATTTCTTGTTCCAGATTGAATCTGAGCAGCCCAGAAACTGGGCACTCAGTTATCAGATGTACAATTGTTTCCTCTGCGACCGGATCGCAGATACATGAAGGCGAGTCCTTTTTTTAAAACGGTGAAGATATTGGGAGAAACCCCCATGTCCTGTGAAGAGTTGCGTGTGTAGGTATGTTAGGTGAATGTTTCTACTTATTCTATAGGCCTCTGTGGCTGAGGGAAAGAATATTTTTGTGACACTGGCTTTGCTCTCTCTCTGATATCTTTCCTCCCACTTGTCAATCGAAACACTTCTTGTGGTGCGCTTGACAAATGAGATAGGACATTTATCATAGTCAGATTTCCTTTTGATAGTCAGTGCCGCTGTTTTCGCTAGTTCGTCTGCCCTCTCATTTCCCTGTATCCCAACGTGGGCCCTGACCCAAAAAAGATGTACGTTTTTACCAGAGATCTTCAGCTTCTTTATATTTTTCTTTGTTTCCAACGCGAGTGGGTTGCAGGTATCACCGTTTCTCAATAGCTCCAGAGTTGATTTGGAGTCACTAAATATGTTGAACTCTTCTGCTGCGCCATGCGCGATCAACTCAGTAGCCTGGTATACCGCATAAAGCTCCGCTTGGAAGACGGTACAGTACTTCTCGAGCTTAAATTTCTTGCTTTTGGTTTCGACTGCCCCATTCCACCAGGATAAGGCAGCCCCAACCTTGCCCTCTATTTTGCTCCCGTCCGTGAAGATTTGTACTGTACCCTCCCTCATGCGCTGCTGGACCTCCGCTTCGCTCTCCAAGCATTGGAATCCGAGCTCTTCTTCCTCAGCCGGATGAGGCCTCGCCAGGAAGCTCACTGTCGCTTCGACTGATCGGTCTTTGAGGAATGACTGAGGCTTCCCTCTCTTCGCCTCATAGAGGGTTGCTACTTCCTTGACTCTTAGGTCAAGAGGCAGCAATCCTGTCAAGATCAAAGCCGAATTCAGCGACACCGTCCTGTAGGACTTGCTGATCTTCTGGGCAAAGCCCCTCAAAACAGCATTGAGTTGTTTTTGTATGTAGATCTTGTCCACTGCTTTGGCCCATACACTGGCCGCGTAGAGGATCACCGGCTCTACAACCGCAGTATAGATAACCCTTACCACTTCTGGGTTTAATCCCCAGGTTACTCTTGCTGCACCGGACAGCCGCCTAAAGATGTTTATGGCTTTTTTGCAGACATATGTGACGTGGCTCCGAAAAGTCATTTTCCGGTCAATAATAAGTCCGAGCAGCTTTATCTCCTCCACCAGCGCAATGTCTACTCCGCCCATGTGCAGCCGTGGTGTGTCGAACTTTCGTTTCTTAGTTAGCAGCATGGCATGTGTTTTATGCGGCGCGAACTTTAGTTTGTTTCGAACACCCCACTGCTGCACATGTGCCAGGCTGGCATTGGCCTCAATCTCCAGATCCAAAGCTGTTTTCCCGGAAAATATTAGCACCACGTCATCTGCAAATGCCTGGCAGTACGTTTTTCTCTCCTCCAGTTCTTCAAGCAGTTGGTTCAGGAGCAGATTCCAGAACGTGGGCCCTGCGATCGATCCCTGCACGCATCCCCTTGAGGTCCTCTTCCTGTACTCAGTTCCAGCATATCTCACCGCAACTCCTCTATTCTGTAGGTAGTTCCCCACCAGTCTTCGGAGGTTAAGTTGACACTTTTTCTCCGCCAGGCGACTTTTTATTGCTGGCCACCACGCACTGTCAAACGCTCCTTCTATGTCTAGTGAGACAACCACCACCAAGTTCTTCTCCTTTAACTTCAACTCTATATATTGCGTCATGTCGTACAGAGCGTCCTCCGTGCTTCGCTGAGGCACAAATCCGTATTGACGAGGATTCATTTTGGGTAGCATATGCCACCTTAGTCTCCGCACCAGCATTTTCTCTAGGATCTTTCCGAGAATAGGCAGAAGTCCAATCGGTCGGTAGGATTTTGGGTGGGTTTAATTGTCCTTGCCAGGCTTTCTTAGTACGACGACCGCTGCCTCCTTCCACTTTTCCGGGAAGCAGGACAGCTCGAGACATTTGTTTGTTATTGCTAAGAACACTTGCTCATTGCTCCTGATTGCGGCCTCACAAATGTCCGCTGTGAACCCGTCAGGGCCCGGCGCCTTCCTCGGATTAAAACTCCTCGATGCATACCTGAGTTCAGCAAGAGTGAAGGGTGGATCCGTTTTGTCGCCCGGTATGCCTTCGTCTGAACGTGCCGCTTCCTTTCTTGTCTGGGCGTGTTCGGAATTGTCTTCCTTCTCGTCATCGTCTGGGAAGAAGGTTTCCGCCAGGACCCTGGCTGATTCATCTGAGTTTAATGCCTCTCCATCTCGGACTATCGGCAGATCTTCGTGCCTCTTCTTAGTTTTTAGGATAACCCTATATATGCCATCCCAGACGCTCTCCCTGTCCTGCTTCCCACAAAAGCTTTTCCAGCTCTCAGTTTGTGCCTTGTATGCTTGGGACTCATACTCTTCCTTCGCCTTCAGGTATTCCATCACGACCCATTCACGACGACGTGGAGCTGCGCAACGGATTCTTCGCTTCTTCGTGCACATGGATTTCTTGAGCTGATCGAGTTCTTTGGTCCACCATGGTAAGTACGTTTTATTTACTTTCTTTATTCTAGGTATTGTATTGTCACACGTTTCTGTAATTATTTTTGTCAAATCCCCTATACATTTTTCTAGCTCTTCTAAAGTATTTATATTATCAATATATGTCTTATCAATTTTGTTGTCTGTTAATGTTTTTGTAGTTTCTACCCCAAAGCGTTCCCAGTCGGCTTTTTTCGTATTGTAAACCCTAGTACTGCTATATTTAATTTTACTCCCAATTCCCTTTTTTGATATGATTGTAAGTACTATGGCATTGTGGTCCGAACTCGTCATTTCCGTGTCTACTCTCCATTCTTCCATATGTCGAAGAAAGCTCTCTGAACAGGCCGTGATGTCCACTGTGCTCTTGTACCTCTTTGCCCCTCTTATTGTGTCAAAGGTTGGGATGTTTCCGCAATTTAGTACATGGAGGTTGAGTTCGTCTAGGGTTCCAGACAAAAGTCTTCCCCTTTTGTCCTCTCTCTCGCTTCCCCACCATGCACTCCAGGCGTTCACATCCCCTCCCACCAGTAATTTAGCCCCCTTAGTTTTATAGACTAATTCTCTCAGCTGGTCGAGGTATGGCTCGATATCCACATAGTCCTCGAAATAGACGGACGCTACTACGGTGGTGGTGTCCTCTACCGTCAGCCTTGCAACTGCTACATTTTCAGTTGTCAGTGTCGGACACGCCACTGCATCCACTCCACTATCGAAGACGACTATCGCGGCTTTGATGACTTTTTCACTCGTTCTTGTTGCCTGAATTACTCTTGTCCCGGGGTAGGTCTTCATCTTTCCCTTCGCCCCAATATAGGGTTCCTGGACAAGAGCGTACCTGACTTTCCTGCGCCCAGCTTCGAGTATGAATTCCTCGGTTGCCAGTTTTTTCTTTTGCAGGTTCGCCTGCACGACATGGTATTTTATATTCTCGACCGTTTCAGCTCCTGTCCCCTCATCCACCTTAGCAGTATGCTATTGCCGACCGGGCCAGCGCATCCCACTTTTTTCTAATGGGGCACTCGCTGTCGAAAGCATTATGAGCTGCATCCCTCTTAGCCTGACTACAGTTTCTGCATTTAGGCTCTTCATTAAGGGTAAACCCAGGACACTCCGCTCTTGTGTGCGGTTCGCCGCAGTGACTGCAAAGGGTTGCTGGCTCCTTGCAGTATTTTTTGCTGTGTCCGTAGCCAAGACACTTTGTGCATTGTATGAGCGGGCTCTGATCTCTAACAGCTACTCTTTGCAGGTCAACATGAATTCGGCCCGCCGTGGTCAGCCGCTGCCAAATAATCGGTTTTACCCGCAACACCACGTGGCTCGCTAGTGGATTTCTCGCTCTTCGCCGGTAGGTGACCTGGATGTCACCGTCACTTATTTCGGTTCCCTCCAAAAGGTGTCCGTTCTGGGATCCGATTGCCTTCAGCAGGTCGTCATCAGTTACGTAACTCATCACGTCTCTGACGACCACAAGCGGATTCTTATTTGTGGCCTCCTCAACCTTAAGATCCCCCTTGGAGTTCCTTAGTGTTGCCGTTACTTTGCTCAATTCCGCTTTTTGAGAGCAGCTTATTATTACCGACTGGTTTTTAGCTCTACGCAGATGGTCTATTCGAACTCCTGTGTTCTTTGCATCGACATTTGCTCGGATTTTTTCGATGACCCTGTCCGATGAGTCACCATCGTGCAATGACGACACTATTATTGAGTGCATGTTTTTCCTGATTGGAGGCTGAGGTGGCATAGCCACTACCTGCGCGTACGTCCCAAGGCCTCCCATTCGGGCTTCGGATTTTTCGGCTTGCGTCCGTGCCACTGTCCTCAGCTCCTTCAGTTCCACCATCTGCGCATCAATCTTGTCGCTCAGCTCGGCCTTCGATCTCTCTACTCTGGCCGAGAGTTCATCTTTTTCACCTTTCTTAATAATTTCTTTTACTTCCAAGATTTCCTTTAATATTCTCAGGCTTCTATCTTCGGACTCCCCTTCCTGCCTCTTTTCTTTCTCTGCCCTGTCTTCTTCCAGTGTCACCATCGACTTATCCGTTCTCTTTACGATCTCGTAAAGCGATTTTATGCAGTCAATCACAGTCTGTTTTATGGTGGACTTAATGTTCCCTGACATATCTAGCTGTGCCTTCGCTTTGAGCATGAGGGCGCGCGCCTCAGCAACTGGTGTGGAGAGTTTCGGCTTTTGTGTTGGAGAAGATCTCGTTTTTGCCTCAATGTTGCTTATACTCTTCCGTACCTGAGTGGTTTCCGAGGGGCCCGCCCTCATCCCCTCGTCTTCGATTGAAGATTTGTCGCATTTCGTCGGTATGCGTGGTGTGTGATGCATCATTGTCACAGTGTCGTCAAATGTAATTTTTTACCGTGTATGCGTTAAAACGATTAGAAAATAATGTAACAGAAATTGGGAGGGGGGGGAGTTTAAAAAGGGGGGTATTATGTCCCTATCCTGATCAGGGTCCAGATCGAGCGGGGGTGGGAGTGGCACCCAAATTTCGCCAACTCAAGCCGTTCCCAAGATATAGGTGCTTGTGGGAGGGATTTAAATTATTTATAAGGATGCCATAAAGGAAGTAATTAAAAAAAAAAAAAAAAAAAAAAAAAAAAACATACATATATATATATATACCTATATATATATATATAAATAGGGCAACGTTTGTTTTGGTATTTTCGGGCTAACTCTAATAATAAAATAAAAACAAAATAAATAATTAATACTATATTATTTTTAGGTTATGTCCATGCGGCCGCAAAATGACCGGTCATACGTCCTAAAATCGGTGCGTAAATAACCCAAGATTGGCTTCGTGTATTTGGGTAAATAATGCCCTGTCCTACTCACATATTCTAACACATAGATATTAAATGTAAGTCAAAACCAAGTTAAAACTAACAATTTAGGAATTTTGCAAATGTAATTTGCAGAAAATTTAACATTTACGATACCAACTTGAAATTTCACTTGTAGGGTAGGTAGGGTAGGTAGGGTAGGTAGGGTAGGTAGGGTAGGTAGGGTAGGTAGGGTAGGTAGGGTAGGTAGGGTAGGTAGGGTAGGTAGGGTAGGTAGGGTAGGTAGGGTAGGTAGGGTAGGTAGGGTAGGTAGGGTAGGTAGGGTAGGTAGGGTAGGTAGGGTAGGTAGGGTAGGTAGGGTAGGTAGGGTAGGTAGGGTAGGTAGGGTAGGTAGGGTAGGTAGGGTAGGTAGGGTAGGTAGGGTAGGTAGGGTAGGTAGGGTAGGTAGGGTAGGTAGGGTAGGTAGGGTAGGTAGGGTAGGTAGGGTAGGTAGGGTAGGTAGGGTAGGTAGGGTAGGTAGGGTAGGTAGGGTAGGTAGGGTAGGTAGGGTAGGTAGGGTAGGTAGGGTAGGTAGGGTAGGTAGGGTAGGTAGGGTAGGTAGGGTAGGTAGGGTAGGTAGGGTAGGTAGGGTAGGTAGGGTAGGTAGGGTAGGTAGGGTAGGTAGGGTAGGTAGGGTAGGTAGGGTAGGTAGGGTAGGTAGGGTAGGTAGGGTAGGTAGGGTAGGTAGGGTAGGTAGGGTAGGTAGGGTAGGTAGGGTAGGTAGGGTAGGTAGGGTAGGTAGGGTAGGTAGGGTAGGTAGGGTCCCTACCTACCCTACAAGTGAAATTTCAAGTTGGTATCGTAAATGTTAAATTTTCTGCAAATTACATTTGCAAAATTCCTAAATTGTTAGTTTTAACTTGGTTTTGACTTACATTTAATATCTATGTGTTAGAATATGTGAGTAGGACAGGGCATTATTTACCCAAATACACGAAGCCAATCTTGGGTTATTTACGCACCGATTTTAGGACGTATGACCGGCCATTTTGCGGCCGCATGGACATAACCTAAAAATAATATAGTATTAATTATTTATTTTGTTTTTATTTTATTATTAGAGTTAGCCCGAAAATACCAAAACAAACGTTGCCCTATTTATATATATATATATAGGTATATATATATATATGTATGTTTTTTTTTTTTTTTTTTTTTTTTTTTTTAATTACTTCCTTTATGGCATCCTTATAAATAATTTAAATCCCTCCCACAAGCACCTATATCTTGGGAACGGCTTGAGTTGGCGAAATTTGGGTGCCACTCCCACCCCCGCTCGATCTGGACCCTGATCAGGATAGGGACATAATACCCCCCTTTTTAAACTCCCCCCCCTCCCAATTTCTGTTACATTATTTTCTAATCGTTTTAACGCATACACGGTAAAAAATTACATTTGACGACACTGTGACAATGATGCATCACACACCACGCATACCGACGAAATGCGACAAATCTTCAATCGAAGACGAGGGGATGAGGGCGGGCCCCTCGGAAACCACTCAGGTACGGAAGAGTATAAGCAACATTGAGGCAAAAACGAGATCTTCTCCAACACAAAAGCCGAAACTCTCCACACCAGTTGCTGAGGCGCGCGCCCTCATGCTCAAAGCGAAGGCACAGCTAGATATGTCAGGGAACATTAAGTCCACCATAAAACAGACTGTGATTGACTGCATAAAATCGCTTTACGAGATCGTAAAGAGAACGGATAAGTCGATGGTGACACTGGAAGAAGACAGGGCAGAGAAAGAAAAGAGGCAGGAAGGGGAGTCCGAAGATAGAAGCCTGAGAATATTAAAGGAAATCTTGGAAGTAAAAGAAATTATTAAGAAAGGTGAAAAAGATGAACTCTCGGCCAGAGTAGAGAGATCGAAGGCCGAGCTGAGCGACAAGATTGATGCGCAGATGGTGGAACTGAAGGAGCTGAGGACAGTGGCACGGACGCAAGCCGAAAAATCCGAAGCCCGAATGGGAGGCCTTGGGACGTACGCGCAGGTAGTGGCTATGCCACCTCAGCCTCCAATCAGGAAAAACATGCACTCAATAATAGTGTCGTCATTGCACGATGGTGACTCATCGGACAGGGTCATCGAAAAAATCCGAGCAAATGTCGATGCAAAGAACACAGGAGTTCGAATAGACCATCTGCGTAGAGCTAAAAACCAGTCGGTAATAATAAGCTGCTCTCAAAAAGCGGAATTGAGCAAAGTAACGGCAACACTAAGGAACTCCAAGGGGGATCTTAAGGTTGAGGAGGCCACAAATAAGAATCCGCTTGTGGTCGTCAGAGACGTGATGAGTTACGTAACTGATGACGACCTGCTGAAGGCAATCGGATCCCAGAACGGACACCTTTTGGAGGGAACCGAAATAAGTGACGGTGACATCCAGGTCACCTACCGGCGAAGAGCGAGAAATCCACTAGCGAGCCACGTGGTGTTGCGGGTAAAACCGATTATTTGGCAGCGGCTGACCACGGCGGGCCGAATTCATGTTGACCTGCAAAGAGTAGCTGTTAGAGATCAGAGCCCGCTCATACAATGCACAAAGTGTCTTGGCTACGGACACAGCAAAAAATACTGCAAGGAGCCAGCAACCCTTTGCAGTCACTGCGGCGAACCGCACACAAGAGCGGAGTGTCCTGGGTTTACCCTTAATGAAGAGCCTAAATGCAGAAACTGTAGTCAGGCTAAGAGGGATGCAGCTCATAATGCTTTCGACAGCGAGTGCCCCATTAGAAAAAAGTGGGATGCGCTGGCCCGGTCGGCAATAGCATACTGCTAAGGTGGATGAGGGGACAGGAGCTGAAACGGTCGAGAATATAAAATACCATGTCGTGCAGGCGAACCTGCAAAAGAAAAAACTGGCAACCGAGGAATTCATACTCGAAGCTGGGCGCAGGAAAGTCAGGTACGCTCTTGTCCAGGAACCCTATATTGGGGCGAAGGGAAAGATGAAGACCTACCCCGGGACAAGAGTAATTCAGGCAACAAGAACGAGTGAAAAAGTCATCAAAGCCGCGATAGTCGTCTTCGATAGTGGAGTGGATGCAGTGGCGTGTCCGACACTGACAACTGAAAATGTAGCAGTTGCAAGGCTGACGGTAGAGGACACCACCACCGTAGTAGCGTCCGTCTATTTCGAGGACTATGTGGATATCGAGCCATACCTCGACCAGCTGAGAGAATTAGTCTATAAAACTAAGGGGGCTAAATTACTGGTGGGAGGGGATGTGAACGCCTGGAGTGCATGGTGGGGAAGCGAGAGAGAGGACAAAAGGGGAAGACTTTTGTCTGGAACCCTAGACGAACTCAACCTCCATGTACTAAATTGCGGAAACATCCCAACCTTTGACACAATAAGAGGGGCAAAGAGGTACAAGAGCACAGTGGACATCACGGCCTGTTCAGAGAGCTTTCTTCGACATATGGAAGAATGGAGAGTAGACACGGAAATGACGAGTTCGGACCACAATGCCATAGTACTTACAATCATATCAAAAAAGGGAATTGGGAGTAAAATTAAATATAGCAGTACTAGGGTTTACAATACGAAAAAAGCCGACTGGGAACGCTTTGGGGTAGAAACTACAAAAACATTAACAGACAACAAAATTGATAAGACATATATTGATAATATAAATACTTTAGAAGAGCTAGAAAAATGTATAGGGGATTTGACAAAAATAATTACAGAAACGTGTGACAATACAATACCTAGAATAAAGAAAGTAAATAAAACGTACTTACCATGGTGGACCAAAGAACTCGATCAGCTCAAGAAATCCATGTGCACGAAGAAGCGAAGAATCCGTTGCGCAGCTCCACGTCGTCGTGAATGGGTCGTGATGGAATACCTGAAGGCGAAGGAAGAGTATGAGTCCCAAGCATACAAGGCACAAACTGAGAGCTGGAAAAGCTTTTGTGGGAAGCAGGACAGGGAGAGCGTCTGGGATGGCATATATAGGGTTATCCTAAAAACTAAGAAGAGGCACGAAGATCTGCCGATAGTCCGAGATGGAGAGGCATTAAACTCAGATGAATCAGCCAGGGTCCTGGCGGAAACCTTCTTCCCAGACGATGACGAGAAGGAAGACAATTCCGAACACGCCCAGACAAGAAAGGAAGCGGCACGTTCAGACGAAGGCATACCGGGCGACAAAACGGATCCACCCTTCACTCTTGCTGAACTCAGGTATGCATCGAGGAGTTTTAATCCGAGGAAGGCGCCGGGCCCTGACGGGTTCACAGCGGACATTTGTGAGGCCGCAATCAGGAGCAATGAGCAAGTGTTCTTAGCAATAACAAACAAATGTCTCGAGCTGTCCTGCTTCCCGGAAAAGTGGAAGGAGGCAGCGGTCGTCGTACTAAGAAAGCCTGGCAAGGACAATTAAACCCACCCAAAATCCTACCGACCGATTGGACTTCTGCCTATTCTCGGAAAGATCCTAGAGAAAATGCTGGTGCGGAGACTAAGGTGGCATATGCTACCCAAAATGAATCCTCGTCAATACGGATTTGTGCCTCAGCGAAGCACGGAGGACGCTCTGTACGACATGACGCAATATATAGAGTTGAAGTTAAAGGAGAAGAACTTGGTGGTGGTTGTCTCACTAGACATAGAAGGAGCGTTTGACAGTGCGTGGTGGCCAGCAATAAAAAGTCGCCTGGCGGAGAAAAAGTGTCAACTTAACCTCCGAAGACTGGTGGGGAACTACCTACAGAATAGAGGAGTTGCGGTGAGATATGCTGGAACTGAGTACAGGAAGAGGACCTCAAGGGGATGCGTGCAGGGATCGATCGCAGGGCCCACGTTCTGGAATCTGCTCCTGAACCAACTGCTTGAAGAACTGGAGGAGAGAAAAACGTACTGCCAGGCATTTGCAGATGACGTGGTGCTAATATTTTCCGGGAAAACAGCTTTGGATCTGGAGATTGAGGCCAATGCCAGCCTGGCACATGTGCAGCAGTGGGGTGTTCGAAACAAACTAAAGTTCGCGCCGCATAAAACACATGCCATGCTGCTAACTAAGAAACGAAAGTTCGACACACCACGGCTGCACATGGGCGGAGTAGACATTGCGCTGGTGGAGGAGATAAAGCTGCTCGGACTTATTATTGACCGGAAAATGACTTTTCGGAGCCACGTCACATATGTCTGCAAAAAAGCCATAAACATCTTTAGGCGGCTGTCCGGTGCAGCAAGAGTAACCTGGGGATTAAACCCAGAAGTGGTAAGGGTTATCTATACTGCGGTTGTAGAGCCGGTGATCCTCTACGCGGCCAGTGTATGGGCCAAAGCAGTGGACAAGATCTACATACAAAAACAACTCAATGCTGTTTTGAGGGGCTTTGCCCAGAAGATCAGCAAGTCCTACAGGACGGTGTCGCTGAATTCGGCTTTGATCTTGACAGGATTGCTGCCTCTTGACCTAAGAGTCAAGGAAGTAGCAACCCTCTATGAGGCGAAGAGAGGGAAGCCTCAGTCATTCCTCAAAGACCGATCAGTCGAAGCGACAGTGAGCTTCCTGGCGAGGCCTCATCCGGCTGAGGAAGAAGAGCTCGGATTCCAATGCTTGGAGAGCGAAGCGGAGGTCCAGCAGCGCATGAGGGAGGGTACAGTACAAATCTTCACGGACGGGAGCAAAATAGAGGGCAAGGTTGGGGCTGCCTTATCCTGGTGGAATGGGGCAGTCGAAACCAAAAGCAAGAAATTTAAGCTCGAGAAGTACTGTACCGTCTTCCAAGCGGAGCTTTATGCGGTATACCAGGCTACTGAGTTGATCGCGCATGGCGCAGCAGAAGAGTTCAACATATTTAGTGACTCCAAATCAACTCTGGAGCTATTGAGAAACGGTGATACCTGCAACCCACTCGCGTTGGAAACAAAGAAAAATATAAAGAAGCTGAAGATCTCTGGTAAAAACGTACATCTTTTTTGGGTCAGGGCCCACGTTGGGATACAGGGAAATGAGAGGGCAGACGAACTAGCGAAAACAGCGGCACTGACTATCAAAAGGAAATCTGACTATGATAAATGTCCTATCTCATTTGTCAAGCGCACCACAAGAAGTGTTTCGATTGACAAGTGGGAGGAAAGATATCAGAGAGAGAGCAAAGCCAGTGTCACAAAAATATTCTTTCCCTCAGCCACAGAGGCCTATAGAATAAGTAGAAACATTCACCTAACATACCTACACACGCAACTCTTCACAGGACATGGGGGTTTCTCCCAATATCTTCACCGTTTTAAAAAAAGGACTCGCCTTCATGTATCTGCGATCCGGTCGCAGAGGAAACAATTGTACATCTGATAACTGAGTGCCCAGTTTCTGGGCTGCTCAGATTCAATCTGGAACAAGAAATAAACATGCAAATTAGCGAGAATAATATAAATATAATTATGATAAATAAAGACATACGAAGCCAATTCTTGAAATTTTGTTTAAATATAATAAGTATGGTAATAGATAGAAATAAAACATAGAATAAGAAATTAACACAGTAAATATTGTTAATTATATTGTACTTAGTGTTAAATTTATAAGGTAAAGAAAAAGAATAGGCAAAAAAAAAAAAAAAAAATAAAAAAAAAAAAAAAAAAAAAAATAAAAAAAAAAAAAAAACTTAATAATAAAACGAAAAGAGCAGACAAAAGATTAATTCAGAAGAAGTAAAAAAAAAAAAAAAAAAAAAAAAAAGGCAAAACAGCTAATTTGTTAGTTAAGTAGATTATTGTAAATAGGCTAATACTGTTAAGCAGATTAACATAGCATGTTTTTATGTTAATTAGATTAAATAAAATAGTCTGTACTATTGTTGAGTACATTAATAAAAATTGACCAAAATATAAAGTAACCTCAGTAGTCCCAACCTGCGACTACAATATTGTGTAATGTAATAAATAATATAATAAGTAATGGAATGTTTAAGTATTTATACATTACATTACTTATAAATAATGAAATAAGTAATGTAATGTATAAATATATTACAAAATTGTCACCGGAAAAAAAAAAGCCTCCGACAGCAATATCGGAGAGAACCGTGTATACCCATAAAATAAAAAATAAAAAAAATACCTACCCTACCTACCCTACCTACCCTACCTACCCTACCTACCCTACCTACCCTACCTACCCTACCTACCCTACCTACCCTACCTACCCTACCTACCCTACCTACCCTACCTACCCTACCTACCCTACCTACCCTACCTACCCTACCTACCCTACCTACCCTACCTACCCTACCTACCCTACCTACCCTACCTACCCTACCTACCCTACCTACCCTACCTACCCTACCTACCCTACCTACCCTACCTACCCTACCTACCCTACCTACCCTACCTACCCTACCTACCCTACCTACCCTACCTACCCTACCTACCCTACCTACCCTACCTACCCTACCTACCCTACCTACCCTACCTACCCTACCTACCCTACCTACCCTACCTACCCTACCTACCCTACCTACCCTACCTACCCTACCTACCCTACCTACCCTACCTACCCTACCTACCCTACCTACCCTACCTACCCTACCTACCCTACCTACCCTACCTACCCTACCTACCCTACCTACCCTACCTACCCTACCTACCCTACCTACCCTACCTACCCTACCTACCCTACCTACCCTACCTACCCTACCTACCCTACCTACCCTACCTACCCTACCTACCCTACCTACCCTACCTACCCTACCTACCCTACCTACCCTACCTACCCTACCTACCCTACCTACCCTACCTACCCTACCTACCCTACCTACCCTACACACATGATTGTTGCGTTACTTAAACCGTTTACGCAGCGCACGCAAGCGAAGCTCTCAAAAAGGAATATTCTTTTTCCGTTTTTGTTATATTTTTCATTTAAGATCTGCTCCAAAATCGATTTAAGGTCGTAGCATGATTATATAGCCTATAATCTTCCTCGATAAATGGGCTATCCAACTCAAAAATAATTTTTAAATGCCAACCAGTAGTTCCTGAGAAAAGCGTGTTCAAACAAACAAACTCTTCAGCTTTATAATATAAAATAAAAAAGTATAGTGTAGATATTAATATATAATACTTGTCTTATAAATTAAGTTAATGCATTAAATATAATAGCAATCCATTTACCATCGATTTATTGTATCACTTGTGTGTTGGAATACTTCCGTTTTAGTTGAGGAAAATGAAGACATTAAGAAATATTGGACAAATTAATCCTGTGAGCCCTAATAGGGCACATGGGGCAGAAAGGTTATGGAGTGGCGACCGCGAACCGGAAGTCGTTGCGTTGGAAGACCTCCCACCAGGTGGACTGATGACCTGGTGAAGGTTGCGGGGATCCGCTGGTTGCGAGACGCATGGAACCGGTCAATGTGGCGACGCTTGGAGGAGGCCTATGTCCAGCAGTGGACGTCTTTCGGCTGATATGATGAGCCCTAACAATAAAGTAGACAAAGATTTGCAGTCGATGCTTTTGCCTTTGAATTTGATGCAGCATATCATGTTCTGCCCTAAATATCGCACCAAAGATAATATTATAACTCCGAATAGACTCATCTCTTACTTTGTTTCGATCATTGCAGCAATAATATTTATATTTTAATCATATTCAACACCTATATGGTAACCATAAACAAAGAAAATCTATTTATTATAATTTAATTTTTTTAAATTGTGATTTTCATATGGCAATGTCAATTGTCAGCTGTCAAATCAAAGTACTTGATGTGTCAACCGCTGCTGAAATTTTTTGATATTATCTTGAATTTTTTTTTTTTTTTGTGAAAATGTCGAAAAACCCACTTCGATCTCAAGCGAGACTTATTGTTTTCAATGTGTATCATAAAATAAGGGAAGAAGAAGACGTAAATCACACGCAATCTTTGATTTTAAAGTGCGTCGTAGAGTGGACCGGTAAGTTGGACCGACTTGTGTTGATACTTTTAGTTTATTTTATATTTTTCTTACTTAATTTTTATTTCTTTTCATTACTATTATATGGTAAATCGTAGGTCAGGGCACATCGAATGATGGCCGGAAAGAAATGGCAACAGTAATGTAACTGTTACTAATTCTTCGTAAGTAATAATCTGCGCCCTGCAGTGGGACGTGTATATAGACGAGAGTTTTTGGCGGGATTTTGTCGAGTGAAGTTCAGTGGCTGTTAATATTATTTGCAAATTGATTCCTAGTGGATATCGTGATATATTATTGGTGTAGTTTAGTGTCTCAACTGTCTACGCAACTGGACAATTTGTAAAATCATTGACAGAAGCGATCTCGGGATAGTGAAGCGGAGTATTTTATTGTATTATTGACTGCCTCTGCAAAGCTTACTGGAAAGACAGATTCGATACAATTTGCTGCCAAATACTCCAAAAAACATTAGACTCTGTTACATCCGCATTCTAATGCATACTAAAGAATAAATATAAGATCCAAAACTCTTTCCAAAGACGTGGCTAACAACCAGCCTAGGTCCTAGCACCCAGGCCATAAAACTTACATACAAAAATAGTATATATAGACTGATGATGATGAATGTCTATAAGTAACATGATACATTTTATTATTGTTTACAGACTTTATACATCAAGAGATTGATTTTGAATATGTTAAATGCCAATGAAAAAGAACCATTTTGATGGAGAGAGATGACATAAAACTACAAAGATACAAGTTTTTGAAATGCCAGTGGAGTTCATGGAATCGTATTCTAGTTTTCTAGTTCTGAATGAGGTTTTAAGTAATTAGTATGATTTAAATTATATATAATAAATTAGTACTTAAATTTATATTCAATTGATTTATTTTTCCTATGTTAAGAACCCGATGTATAACAACATTATTCATACACTTACACATACCTATAATACTCACAGTGGATCTTTGTATCTCTGAATTTGTTGCAAGACCCCGCGCAGTAGCTATTTTTGTGTCAATGTTGAAGGTGAATATAGCATTGTATAACTCTCTTTCACTCGCTTATGTATGTCACATCTCGCTTACTCTATGCAGTCTACTTGATGACAAACTGTTTCTTACGCAATGGTTGGCAGGACCAAGTTCATAGACATAAATATCCGCTGTGACTACTATAATATAGGTACCTCATGTTCATTAATACTAAAGACATAAATAAAAAATAAACAGTATCAAGACCGTTTAATCCAATTTCCCCAGTATTGCACACAACAAATTTTTATTTCCACATTTGCCATGAGTTTCTGGTAGACCTGTATATACCACTTTCATGCAAAATATTTCTTTTCTTAACTGCATTTTCTTCTGTTTTGGATTCGCAATGAATTCCGTTATTGGAATTATTAAAACCAAAAACAATGTCCGTTTGTCCTAACTTTTCAAAAAGTGCACAGGTTCATGAACAATAAAAGAAGTTTCAAGCACATCATCAAAGGGAATTGGATTATTTTACTATTAGTTCTGGCTTATTATTTTATACTTTACACGTATTTCCTTCTATGTCTGAATTTACCATTATATGCGTTTTATTCTGACTATTTTTTAAATACGTTTGATTTTAATACTGTTTATATAATACGAGTCATTAATTTTCTGGAAAATAAAGTTACCCTGTAGAACATTCAAGATTTCAGTTCTCAAACATTTTAACCATTTCATTATTTGGAACTGGATTCTTGGTGTCATGGCTCTCAATTATTATTTCATTGTATTCGCTAGTTTTCATATTCAACTTCAAAATATTAGTCAATACCACGTAAGTCATTAAACTATTAAAAAACAAAGAAAAAATTCGAATATGCCAAATTTTTCAAATACATTCTTTTGGCAATTTAAAACTCGAAAACTCGTGTTAAGATTCAAACATCAAGAAATGTCACTTTTGTTTTCTTATTAAATTCGCATCAAATCAATAGATGACGCTGTACATTTTTAGCTCTCCGCTACATCGCGGTGTTAAGATTTTCAGGGTTTTCATGACCCCCCTTGTATATATCAAAAATAAATGTTTTTCGTTCTGAGCGCGGCGTTTTCTTGGTGCAAACCGTAAACTGCCGTGAAGGCTCCTCAGACTTTTTTGGGAATTTGTACATGGTCCTTCGAGCCGGATGGACGATAAGTTGGTTGATTGAAGTTGAACCACGCAGCGACATATCCAGTACTGGAACGGTATCGGAAGGAACGGATAGTTTGGAACCGATTTCAGTAAAGTATGAAGAAGTGAAACTGTGAGTACTCTTTGCAATATTATCTTTGAGAAAATTCAAGCAAATTAGAACCTTCAATACAAGAAGAAATAGACTTAGAAAATTTAGAAGTTGTTTGGACTTGGAGAATAGTTTCGCAAAAAGTGAACAGACGGGGAATCCACGCCGGTTTTCCCTCAGAAGTGCCAAACACTTAGAAAATTTTGAGGAAAAAGTTCATCGACTTGCAAGTTTTTTGAGATTGGTGATTCAAGTAAATTGCAAATTTAAATAAACATTCTTAAAAAATGGATAAGTATTTTGCATTTCAAGAAGATGTGAAATCAAAGATATTAAAAGCCAGAGTCAATTTTAAGAAATCTCCAAAGGAAAGGTTAACACAATCCTATTTGGAAACTCGGCTTGAAACACTGGAAAATTATTGGACTTCATATCGCGAAACACATAGAGTCATCGTTTCGGAATTTAATCACAAGGAATTGGTTAAGTCTACTTATTACACAACTGATGCATATGACGTAACTGAAGAACTATACACGGACTATAAAACGGAAATAAAGGATTGTTTGCTTAGGTTTAAGATAGATTCTAATACTGTTACACTGTCTAGTTCTAAGGTTAATGAGTCAAACGTCGGTCAATCCTTTAGTGTTAGATTACCCAAGATTTCCATTCCTACTTTTAGCGGTAAATACACCGAATGGACAAGTTTTCGTGATTTATTCATATCGTTAATACATAGCAACAAAGCATTAGACGACGTTCAACGGCTTCATTATCTCAAAGGCTATTTAACAGGTGAGGCCGAGCAACTTTTACGGCATATTCCTATCACGGCCATTAATTACAAAGTCTGTTGGGATCAATTAGAACATCGCTATAATAATAAATTACACCTTGCTATTTGTATTTTAAAACGTTTCATGAATCAAAAGAACATACAGTCAGAATCATCCAGTGCCATTAAAGAATTACTTGATACCACAAATGAATGTTTAAACGCCCTCAAAAATTTAGATATTGATATTTCTTCTTGGGATATTATTGTAATTTACATTGTGAGGTTGAAACTTGATACTGAATCTAGAAAGTTATGGGAAGTTCAAATCTGTAAATTCAATGACGAATTACCTAAGTTAAGTTACTTGCAAGAATTCTTAGAGCAGCGATTCAAATCTCTTGAGTTTTTGGATAATAAGGTTAACAAGTCAAATAGTACTCGCGCAAATAAAGTTATGCATGTCACTTCAAATTCAAAATGTGAGTTTTGTCATGAAGACCATAAATTGATGAATTGCAAAAAGTTTGCAAGGGAAGACGTTGAAATACGTCGCAAGTTTATTCAAACCAATAAATTGTGTTTTAACTGTTTCGGTTCAAATCATTCGGTATTTTCATGTCGTCAGTCAACCAATTGTCGTGTTTGTAGGAAGAGGCATCACTCTCTCCTTCATCAGTCGATGATGGTACAGATCAATCTCCACCATAAACTCCACAGACCGAGAATCCAATTAACGTTGTGTCTTGTTTCTCCAGTGTGAACAGCCAAGTGCTATTGGCCACTGCCTTTATACAGGTAGAAACGAGAACAAACACTTTCGTTTTAAAATCTCTCTTAGACCAAGGATCTCAAGCATCGTTTATTACCGAGTCATCGGTACAAATGCTTGGTCTGAAGAAGATTACAGACAAGAGCTTTATTTCAGGACTTGGCTGTGACCAGAGTGCAACTTTACACTCTAAATGTTTTGTAAACATTGATTCAGTCACGCCACGATCCCAACTTTATAGTTGTTGTGAAGGTTCATGTTCTAAAAAACATCACATCACTTCTTCCTGAGAGGAAGATTGTTTTGACAGCGTTGTCACCTCAAATGACGGATCTAAAGTTAGCTGATCCTTTATTTAATACTCCAAATAAAATTGATATTTTACTAGGAGCAGAAGTGTATTGCCAGATTATAATGGATGGTGTTATCAAGGGTTAACCTGGGTTGCCTGTGGCTCAAAATACCAGACTTGGATGGATTCTCTCTGGCTGTATACATTCACAAATCAAGCAAGGTTCTCTGCAAAGAAATAAAATCGTGAACATGCACACTCATTTGACTGATAATTTGTTAAAGAAGTTCTGGGAGTTAGAGGAACCTTCTTCTGACAAAAGGTTTTTGTCAGAGGAAGAGCAGGCCTGTGAGGACTTCTTTGTAGAAACTGTTAAAAGAGATTCAGCAGGTCGCTATATAGTAAGATTGCCTTTCAAGTCAAAGGATCCCGAGTGTAAATTTGGCAACTCATTCGATATTGCTCGGAAACGATTTTATTTGCTCGAGAAACGGTTTCTGAAGAATCCTGAATTTGCAATAAAATATTCTGATGTTATTGAGGAGTATTTGACGTTGGGTCATATGGAAGTGGTTCCAAAATTAGAGAAAGAGATTACTAGTGCCATCTATCTGCCACACCACGCAGTCATCAAAAATGATAGATCCACAACAAAGGTGAGGGTTGTATTCGACGCGTCATGTGTTCTAAACAACGGTTCATCGTTAAATAGAGACATGATGATTGGTCCAAGGCTACAACCTGAACTGAGGCACATCATCATGCGTTGGCGCTGTTATCCTATATGTCTTGTTGCAGACATAGTAAAAATGTATAGACAAGTAAAGGTATCTGAAGAAGATGTTGATTTTCAACGTCTGTTGTGGCGTAAGGATGTGAACTCAGAACTTCAACATCTAAGGTAACTGCGTGTAACATTTGGTACATCTTCAGCACCATACTTACCTGTACGAGCTCTGCAACAGCTTGCTCATGATGAGGGTGATAAATACCCTTTAGCAAAAGACAGGGTTTTTAAGGAGTTCTACGTCGACGATCTCATGACAGGTTGCGAAAACGTTGAAGAAGGTATTGAAATCTTTCATCATTTAAAAGACCTTCTTAATTGTGGCGAATTTGAGCTTCAGAAGTGGTCTTGTAATAACAATGATTTATTGCAAGAAATTGATACAGACAGTAAGGATAGCAAGGAAAACCTAGAATTGAAATTAGATTCTGTTATGAAAATTCTAGGATTAACCTGGAACAGATCTAATGATGAGTTCCAATATACTGTCCAACTTCCGTCGCTTGAAACACCTGTGACCAAACGTAAGGTATTTTCGGATGTTTCCAAATTATTTGATTGGCACTTGGTTGGATTGCGCCCGTCATAACAACGGCCAAGATTTTTATTCAGAGAATATGGCTTGCTGGTATAGGGTGGGATGACGAGATACCAATTGATATACTCAAAGATTGGCTTTCATATCGTAAGGATCTCGTTCATCTCACTAGTTTTCAACTTCCGAGATGGACCGGGGCAAGCAGAGATAATGTTCACATGGAACTACAAGGGTTTTGTGATGCTTCCAATGCAGCGTATGTAGCCGTTGTCTACGTTAGAACAGTAGATTGTAACAGTAAGGTTCATTTGAATCTGGTTGCTTCCAAATCAAGGATTGCCCATGTAAAACAAGTATCAATACCTCGTTTGGAGCTTCGTGGAGCGGTTTTATTAGCTAAATTGCTCCAAGAAGTCTCGAAAGTATTGGGTATCTCAAAGGAAAATATCCACGCTTGGACTGACTCTAGTGTTGTTCTTGCTTGGCTGAGTAGTCATCCTAGCAAGTGGAAAACGTTTGTCGCAAACAGGGTCTCGGAAATTTTGACTATAATGGACAATAGTCAGTGGGCGCATGTCAAGTCCGATGAGAACCCAGCAGATTGCGTATCGCGGGGCATAAATACGAGGGATATTTCCGAAATCACTATTTGGAAAAAGGGCCCTAAATGGCTCCAAGAAAATACAGTCCACTACAGTAAGGGAAAGTTTAAACAAATTGACTTAGAAGAAAAGAAAAATAAGGTATTATGTCATGTCACAATTGAAGACATTGATATAATGTCAAGGTTTTCAAGTTTAAATAGAATGACAAGAGTAATTTCATATTGTAGAAGGTTTCTTAAAACCTTAAATTGGGCTAGCACTAGCCCTACAATCACATGTTGGCTAACGTCTAAGGAAATGAAGGAGTCATTACTTATCTGTATCCGGTTGGATCAAAGGGAAAGATTCCTAAACGAAATAAAGAGTTTACGGGGATTAGGTAATGTAAATAATGACAGTAAACTTACCTCGCTTAATCCATTCCTTGATGGCGAAGGCATACTTAGAGTTGGTGGGCGATTGCAGAAGGCTAATGTTGTGGATGAAATGAAGCATCCCATACTGATTCCTCCTAATTCACATCTTGCGAATTTGATTGTTGCCCATGAGCGTACTATTTATGGGGGTCCTCAGTCCATGCTGAATTATATAAGAACTCGGTATTGGATCATGAACGTAAAAAGTCTTATAAGGCAGCAATTTCGTAAATGTGTCGTTTGTATTCGTTATGCGGCTCAAACGAACCAACAATTTATGGGCCAATTGCCATCAGCTCGTGTCACTGCTTGCCGCCCTTTTCATAAAAGCGGTGTTGATTACGCAGGACCTATCGCAATCAGAACCACAAAGGGACGTGGCCATCACTCCACTAAGGGTTATATTTGTTTATTCATCTGCATGGCCACTCGTGGAATTCATCTGGAGGTCGTGAGTGATCTAACCTCAGAAGCATTTTTGGCTGCTTTTAAGCGTTTTGTTGCACGCAGAGGTCATTGTGTAGAACTGTGGAGTGATAATGGCACAAATTTTGTTGGAGCGAATAAAGAGCTCAAAAAATTAGTATCACGGGAAAGTTCGGTAGTAGCGAATGACATAGCTGACAGGCTTGCAACAAACGGCACCAACTGGCACTTCATTCCACCCCATTCACCAAACTTTGGTGGGCTCTGGGAAGCTGGAGTGAACTCCACAAAACATCACCTAAAAAGGGTCATCGGCAATAGCACACTCACTTTCGAGGAGATGACGACTCTTTTGTGCCAAATAGAGGCATGTCTTAACTCAAGGCCGATAACACAAATAAGTTCAAATCCAGAAGATCCGTACCCACTTACCCCGGGACATTTTCTTGTGGGTGAGCCTTTAGTACTAATACCGGATGCTAATTACGAAAATTCAACCTTGAGTACTCTCAAAAGATGGCATTTCTCACAACGCCTTGTGCAAAACTTTTGGCGTAGATGGTCAAACGAATACCTTACACAACTCCAGCATCGTTATAAATGGACACAAATAACTCCAGAACCTAAGGTGGGAGATATAGTGCTGGTTAAAGAGGATGATCTACCACCGGCAAGATGGTTGTATGGCATTATAACTGACAAGCATATTGGAGTGGACTAACTTACAGGCGTTGTTTCATTAAAATGTAAGGGTTCTATAATAAAGAGACCAGTGTCTAAGCTCATTATTTTACCTGTCACCATCTAAACTTAAGTTTTGAAATTTGTTTTGCTTTATGTATTCAAAGGCTACTTATCACAAAAAATGTTATGAAGTGTTAGTTTAAGTTTTGATATTTCTATTTATTGTTGGTACTAACTAAACTATTGTCATGGTGGGCGGATAATATGTTGTGTAACTCTTTATAATGTGTTAATTTATCGACACTCTGTCCATGGTGGGCGGAATGTTAAGATTCAAACATCAAGAAATGTCACTTTTGTTTTCTTATTAAATTCGCATCAAATCAATAGATGACGCTGTACATTTTTAGCTCTCCGCTACATCGCGGTGTTAAGATTTTCAGGGTTTTCATGACCCCCCTTGTATATATCAAAAATAAATGTTTCTCGTTTTGAGCGCGGCGTTTTCTTGGTGCAAACCGTAAACTGCCGTGAAGGCTCCTCAGACTTTTTTGGGAATTTGTTTACTCGTGAAAACAAAAATGGTACTATAGTAGATTGTTGCATCGAGCGCAAAGAGAGTTATTAATGCATGAGTGTTATGTTGGTGCCCGAGCGCACGCGAGGGCACTAAATTAACACGAGTGCATTAATTACTGACTTTAGCGAGGTGCGTAATCTACTTTTCTTTCAACTACCAATCTACCTCTCATCTATTTCCATTTTTTTATACTTTTCTTGCTAAATATGAAGTACCTACCTATCAAAGTTTTACAATGGTACAAAATGCGGGGCTATTTTTTCACCCAATTGGTTTTATACGCCGATTTTTTCTCAGCTAGTACTCGTACCACGCCAGTACCTTTTTCGATCTACTGCATATATTTTATATTAAACTTAATGGGAGACATTAAACCTCTGTGGTAAATTTATATCTAAACTAGCTAACCCCCACGGCTTCGCTCCCGTCAACTGGCTACCAATCTACCTACCACTACCTACCTACCCTGCCTTCCTTACCTACTCTGCCTACCCTGGCTACCCTGCCTAGCTTATCCTGCCTACCCTGCCTAGCCTAACCTGCCTAGTCTAACCTACCTCTAACTCTAACTCTACCTAATCTACTTACTCTACCTTCTCTACCTACTCTACTTTCTCTACTTACTCTACCTACTCTGCCTACTCTACCTACTCTACTAACTCTCTACCTACTCTACTAACTCTCTACCTACTATACCTACTTAACCTACCTTCTCTACCTACTCTACTTACTCTACCTTCTCTACCTACTCTTCTTACTCTACCTTCTCAACCTACTCTATTTACTCTACGTTCTCTACCTACTCTACCTTCTCTACATACTCTTCCTACTCTACCAACTCTACTTACACTACCTTCTCTACCTATTCTACCTACTGTACTTACTCCACCGTTTCAACCTACTCTACTTACTCCACGTTCTCTACCTACTCTACCTTCTCTACATACTCTTCCTACTCTACCAACTCTACTTACACTACCTTCTCTACCTATTCTACCTACTCTACTTACTCCACCTTCTCTACATACTCTTCTCACTCTACCTACTCTACTTACTCTACCTACTCTGCCTACTCTTCTTACTCTACCTACTTTACCTACTCTACTTACTCTACCTACTCTGCCTACTCTTCTTACTCTACCTAATCTACTTACTATACCTACTTAACCTACTCTACCAACTCTACCTACTCTACCTACTCTACATACTCTACCTACTCTACCTACTCTACCTACTCTACCTACTCTACCTACTCTACCTACTCTACCTACTCTACCTACTCTACTTACTCTATCTACTCTATACTCTACTTTCTCTACCTACTCTACCTTCTCTACCTACTCTTCTTACTCTACCTTCTCTACCTACTCTACTTACTCTACCTACTTAACCTACTCTACGAACTCTACCTTCTCTACCTACTCTACTTACTCTACCTTCTCTACCTACTCTACCTACCTTATCTTCTCTACCTCCTCTATACTCTACCTTCTTTACCTACTCTTCTTACTCTACCTACTCTACTTTCTCTACCTACTCTTCTTACTCTACCTTCTCTACCTACTCTGTACTCTACCTTCTCTACCTACTCTACCTTCTCTACCTACTCTTCTTACTCTACCTTCTCTAACTACTCTACTTACTCTACCTACTTTACTTACTTTATCTTCTCTACTTACTTTACCTTCTCTACCTACTCTACCTTCTCTACCTACTCTAAAGTCTACCTTCTCTACCAACTCTACTTACACTACCTTCTCTACCTATTCTACCTACTCTACTTACTCCACCTTCTCTACCTACTCTTCTCACTCTACCTACTCTACTTACTCTACCTACTCTGCCTACTCTTCTTACTCTACCTACTCTACCTACTTTACCTACTCTACTTACTCTACCTACTCTGCCTACTCTTCTTACTCTACCTAATCTACTTACTATACCTACTTAACCTACTCTACCAACTCTACCTACTCTACCTACTCTACATACTCTACCTACTCTACCTACTCTACCTACTCTACCTACTCTACCTACTCTACTTACTCTATCTACTCTATACTCTACCTTCTCTACCTACTCTACCTTCTCTACCTACTCTTCTTACTCTACCTTCTCTACCTACTCTACTTACTCTACCTACTTAACCTACTCTACGAACTCTACCTTCTCTACCTACTCTACTTACTCTACCTTCTCTACCTACTCTACCTACCTTACCTTCTCTACCTCCTCTATACTCTACCTTCTTTACCTACTCTTCTTACTCTACCTTCTCTACCTACTCTACTTTCTCTACCTACTCTTCTTACTCTACCTTCTCTACCTACTCTGTACTCTACCTTCTCTACCTACTCTACCTTCTCTACCTACTCTTCTTACTCTACCTTCTCTACCTACTCTACCTACTCTACTTACTCTACCTAATCGACTTACTCTAACTGCTCTACCTACTCTACTTACTCTACCTTCTCTAACTACTCTACTTACTCTACCTACTTTACTTACTTTATCTTCTCTACTTACTTTACCTTCTCTACCTACTCTACCTTCTCTACCTACTCTAAAGTCTACCTTCTCTACCTACTCTACCTACTCTATCTTCTCTACCTACTCTTCCTACTCTACTTACTCTAGCTTCCTTCTCTACCTTTCCTACATACTCTACTTACTCTACCGTCTCTACCTACTCTACCTACTTTATCTATTCTACCTACTCTACCTACCCTAACTACAGTACCTACTCTTCGGCTTTGTAATATTAGTTTAGATAAAATATACAAAACAGTGAATTAAAGTAAAACAGTGCAACAATGAGATTTCATATAACTTTTCTGCACTGTTTTGGTTCTAAGCAATAAATACGTACTTTTATTTATTTATTGATAGGAACACCAACTACACGTTTACAGAAAAACGTACACACAATTATACATAAAACATCATTCCGTGCAAACATGTCACTTATAGGTGAACACAACATATACACATTAGATTGTCAGTTATTCATTAGATTAGATGTAAGACTTATAAATTAATAATAACAAACATATAACTTATTTAATTATGGATTATATACAAAATTAATAAAAACATTTGATTAAAATTTATAATAGTTGATAATTGAAAAATATTCGATAAAATAAATTAAATTACATCGCTTAAAGAGATTTTAATAGTTAACAATTGAGATAATTATGAATTAGGTAATTTAAGTACATTTTTGACAAATTGACTAGATTATTTTATGAAATGAAATGACTAGTGAGGAGGAGTAGACCACAAATCACTTTGTGATCAGTTTTGTAGTGATTAATGATAACATTACTACGAAGTTGGAAGAAAAAATATTTGAGACTTATGTTGATCCTTAAAGTGATATGATATCCAAAAAAGTTGGTATTGGTGTGTTTTTTTTTCTAATAAAACCTTAAAATTCTGTATTTCAATTGACATTAAATCGATCGAACTGGTGTCAGGCTCATTCATGGTCAATTATCCTAATACATTTTGTCACTTTACAGATACTTTATCAAGTTGGAGCTATTTATGAGATCCTTAATTAATACTCAAGTACTAATTGATGAATTTAAAGAATGTGTAACGATAATAAATTTGGTAAGTATTCTTCATCATATCAGCTGAAATACGAGTACGTCCACTGCTAAATATAGGCCTCCCCAAAGCGTCGCCACATTGAACGGTCCCGTGCGTCTCGCAACCAGTGGATTCCCGCAACCTTCACCAGGTCATCAGTCCACCCGGTGGGAGGCCTTTCAACGCAATGTCTTCCGGTTCGCGGTCGCCACACCAGAATCTTTCTGTCCCATTGAGCGAGCAATGTGTCCTGCCCACCGCCACTTAAGTTTGGCAATTCTTCGGGCTATGTCGGTAACCCTGATTCTCTTGCGGATCTCTACATTTCTGATTCGATCACGGAAGGAAACGTCGAGCATAGCTCTCTCCATAGCACTTTGGGTGACTATACGCTTTCTGATGAGGCCCATTGTAAGCAACCACGTCTAAGAGCCTTAGGTCATCACTGGCAACACACACTGGTCATAGAATTTAGCCTTGAGACACTGTGGTAAGTTGAACGAAAACACACCGCGCAACTGCCCGAACGCTGCCCAGCCGAGTCTGATTCGACGGTTGACCTCTTTCTCGAAGTTGGCCCTACACAACTGGATCATTTGTCCCAGATAGACATATAGTCGTCCACAACTTCGAGTGTAGACTTTCTGAACTTGATGGTAGTGGGTGTAACATGGGCATTCAACATCACCTTGGTTCTGTCCATGTTAATTTTAAGACTCACTCTTTTGGAAGCTCTACTGAGGTCATCAAATATTATACTGAAATCCTCCATGGTATCAGCCATGACCACTATATCGTCCGTAACCCGAAGATGAGTGATGTACTCACCATTAACATTGATGCCTAGGCCCCTCCAGTCCAGAACCTTGAATACATCCTCCAGTGCAGCAGTGAACAGTTTCGGAGATATGACATCTCCCTGTCTCACGCCACGCTGGAGAAATATTGGTTTCCAGGTCTGATCCTGAAGACGGACTGACATGGTGGCGTTTCTGTACAAACACTTCAACACCTCAATGTACCGGTAGTCGATATGGCACCGTTGGAGAGACTGCAGTACAGCCCAAAGTCTCGATCGAATCGAAGGCTTTCTCGTAGTCCACAAACGCTAAGCAGAGAGGCAGGTTATACTCTTCGGTCTTCTGTATAACCTGCCGCAGCGTATGTATGTGGTCTACGGTGCTAAAGCCTTTTCGGAATCCGGCTTGTTCGTGAGGCTGAAAATCGTCAAACCTACGCGCGAGACGATTCGTGATGACTCTTGAAAACAACTTGTAGACATGGCTAAGTAGTGAGAGGGGCCTATAGTTCTTCAGCTGGGTATTGTCACCCTTTTCGAAGAAGAGGACCACCACACCCCTGCACCATGCCTGTGGCGTTTTGCCCTCGAGTATGACGGAATGAAAAAGCTTCTGAAGGACCTTAAGGACCGGTTTTCCACCCGCCTTCAGGAGTTCAGCCGTGATTCCGTCGTCACCCGGCGCCTTGTTGTTTTTAAGCTGTTGCAGAGCCATCCTAATCTCGTACAGGCTGACGTCCGGGATATATTCGGTATAGTGTCGGGTCAATCTAGCTCTTGGGTCGTTTGCTAGATTCGCAACGGGTTTACTGGTTGACGTGTACAACTGCCCATAGAAACTCTCGATCTCCCTCAGAAGCTCCGGTTTGGCGGATACAATCCTGCCATCGTCGGTCTTCAGTTTTGTGAGCTGGCTCTGCCCAATAGAAAGATCTCTTGTAAAGACCTTGGAGCCCTTATTCCGCTCGATAGCATATTTAATGCTTTCGGTATTAAAGCGGCGGAGGTCGGTTTTCAAGGACTTTGAGATCCGTCTATTTAGCTGCCGGTATTTCACCGCATCGTCTGAAAACTGCAGGATCATCTCAAGCCTCTCCTTCACTAGCTTGAGAGTAGGATCAGAGAGCTTTTTATTTCTATATGTACGGCGGGTCTTGAAAAACTTAGACCCGACCGTATGGACAGCTTCCACGAACCCATCGCTGTATTCGTCCACGGAGCTCCCTAGGCACTCGAAACGATTCTGGAGTTCGAGCTGAAAGGTTTCGGGGTTTTGGATCTGGATCTGTGCTGGACGGAGTGTGGACTTCATCAGTCGAGACCTTTCAAGCTTAATATGAATGTTCAATGTGCCTCTTACCATACGGTGATCGCTCCCGGTTTTCACCGAATTGATCACAGAGACATCATTGAACAAATGCTTCTTGGTTGACATGATGAAGTCGATCTTCCTTCTCCATAAAACTGGCCAGTAGGTGCCCCGGTGGTTCCGACGTCCAACTCCAAATTGCCCCACTTGCAGCTCATCCTCGTCTCGTTTGCCCAGTTTCGCGTTGAAGTCCCCCATGACAACGGTGAAGTGAGTTTTGAAACCATGCATGGCTTTAGAGATATCCTCATACATGGTCTCTACCTCATCGTCGGGGTGTGCTGAGGTTGGGGCGTAAACCTGTATGACCTTCAGCGAATATCTTGAGGATATTCTGAGTATAAGGTACGCCACCCTGGTCGACACACTCTCGATCTTCACCACGTTGTTCACAAGGGACTTGTGGACGATAAACCCGACACCACCCTGGGACTGACGGTCACCCTCTCGGAAATAGAGCAGGTTACCGGATTTGAGGATTATCGTGTCCTTTCCCTCTCTTCGAACTTCAGATAACCCTATAATACTCCATCGCAACCTGCTCAATTCTTCCTCGAGTTCGGCTATCTTCTCGTCGGTCCGGAGTGTTCGCGTGTTGTACGTTGCCAGGTCCAGTCGTCGGTGTTTATTGGGGTAGCCGGGTCCACTCCGGGGATTCATTGCACCCCTTGCCACGCCATCGCCTCGACCGCTACCGTAGTCGAGGGTAGATGGGCTGCTGGGCACTCGGGGCCGTTTTTTGATTGTGCTATTCATGGTTTGAGGGGGTTTGCCGTAATCGCCACGCTTGGCAGGCGGGTTGGCGATCGCAGTTTGTTCTTAAAGTGCACAGAGAACGCTGCTGCCAATTCTCTGTTTTTTCCCTTAGTCGCCTCTTACGACACCTACGGGAAGATATGGGATGGTGAAATTCTTTACGTCCGTCACTACACGGTAAGTAATTACGTATATTTTTTCAAAGTTCATAAACATATTAATACCATCATATTCATTATCCTAATGTGTTTGAAATAATTGAGTAATACTTTACGATCGCTTGTTGTATCACTAGTATACGTAAAAGCTACTGTATTTGCAGAATAAAATATCTTTATATTTAATAATGTCAAATAAAATAAATATTGAAGTGGGGCTCCCATACAGCAAACGTGTTTTGTTTGTCCGGTTTTTGCGAAAATGGTTAAGAACCCTTCGTGCGCGAGTCCGACCGGCACTTGTTTTTTTTTCTTGTCACATATTACTTGGGATCAGTGCAACATGTTTTCTTCTTTTATTTTCACCTGCTAGCCCTGAAACTGTCATTCACTCCTTTTTATGTTCGAACACAATCTTTTCTTTGCCCTCAATCTCCCTCTTCTTTCTATGTAAAACACTTCGATGAAGAATACAGATATAGGATCCCATACAAAACAGATTAAAACTGACGCCAACTGTGTTTAGGTAATTTTAAGGATTTTACTTAAAAAAAGTATACATTAATGTAAATTCAACCTTAAATGCAATGTTTTAAGTTGCATTCACAAAACGATGTACAAAAAGCAATAAAAAATTTATGAGCTCAATACAAATTTAGTCTTACACGCAAGAATTAAAGACTAAATTACAATGAGCCAAAGAAAAACCAATTAAAAATTCAAATTTTTAAAATTTATGTTCGGGCTTGGACAAGAATGAGTGGAGTCGACACGTTCAATTATTTTTTTATATCATCGATCTATAAAAATACTAGATTATTAATCAGGAACAAAAATAAGTCGCTCAAATGGCCACACACACTTATCTACCTATCTTTCTATATTATAAAAATCATTTGCTGTTCGTTGGTCTCGCTAAAACTCAAAAAAGGCCCGATCGATTTGAATATTTTTTTTTTTTGTTCGGTCGAATAAAGAGACAGTTTAAAAAATATATATATTCGTGGGCTGGTACTTTCCGTTACTTTCTTTTTTTCCGTTACGTCTTTACTTTCCGTTGTCACTTTCCTGCCGCGTACAATTATGCTAAAAAATGTTTCATTAAAGTGTTTCCACATGTAAGAAGAACATTACGCAGATGGTATTTAGTTTTCGGTTTTTAGTTTATGAAAAACAGTTAATGATATAAACTTACCGAAAAAAAGATATTCATTCCAAAATGAAGGTGTTACGGTGGTTATTTGCACAGTTTTTGAACGCACATTGCGGCATTTTTAAGTTATTAATGTTGGCTATGATTGGACCATACTAATTTTGAAATTACACACAAACGTATTTGTGGCCATATTTTTTGGCCCGTTTTTGACGCGCTGACCGGGAATCTAGGTGTATTCTTCATGGAAGGTAAAACGCATACATTTTTGACACATACATTTTTACCCCTCCATATCCTACATACCATGATTTGTAGATTATCTTGTTATTAGTTGTTGTAATTCCTACCTACTGCCTTTTATGATATTATTTGATTTATATTTTATGTGTTGTTATCCATATAATTTCATAGTCTACCTACTTTATTTAGTAAACTAAGTGTTTTGAAGAGTTAATTGAACTTAACTGGTTAAATACCTAAAAAAAAAATGTGTTATTAGATTATTAGAGATCTGCTTATTGTAAGCACCTTAACTCATATCTTAATATTTGCATGCCGACATAATTATGGCGAAACGTGTCATTGTGCTATAACTTAATTATACCATCTTTTGTACCGCATTTAATGCAAATAAATGATTTTGACTTTGAAGAATAAAGATTTTTGTTAATTTTTTTGATCCTTAGTGTCACTTATAAAATATCTTAAAAATACTAATTTCCCACTTTGTGTATCCATTTATACAAAACATTAAGATATAAAAAACTGACCAAGTGTGATTTGGACTCGCACACTAAGGGTTCCGTACAAACAGCTACATTCACCAAAATAATTAAATAACATTACTAAAGTGAAACTTCGAGGACACCGAACATTACTCTAACTATAAGATAAACAGAACTGAGGGACAAAATTAACTTTGTCGTTGGAAAACTGTTATCCCCACACATCGACATAAGTCGCGGTCAGTTTACCAACTGCAAATAAATTAATAATATTTTTTTATGTAGGTATAAATTTAGGGATTTCGGGTTTTTTTCTTTACTTGTGTGTCTATAAGACGTTGTTTCTTGTCAAATTTCATGATTCTAGGTCAACGACTCCCCGTTGACCCTGTAGATTTTGATTCCCTTGCGAGTGTATAATATGCTCCATTAACGGCTATATCTCTTGATTGCGTTGATCTAGAAGTTTGATTCATAGCTACAAGGAGTTGCAAACTTGAATATACGATGTTTGTTTCAACTCCAGCCCTCCATGCGTTCAAGTGATAAAGGTTCTTGACAGACAGATGGACTGACAGACAGACTTATGGGTTCCGATTTTTCCTTTTGGGGTACGGAACCTTAAACGCCTGGCCCAAGTTGGGCAAATTATCTGTTATATTTTATAGATACTTTTCTACCTCATGGAAGCAATCATTCACTCTCTGCTTTTCGTTCAAATCACATTTGTGGGGCCCCGTCGCAGGATATGCCCCACCTCTTTGTCTGCCCTTCGTGCCCAGCCACCTCAACCTTTCAGGACCTGAACGTGGCAAATGACAGACCGGTGGCTACTTACTGGTCAGACAAAATTTGAGAGTAGTTGAGTAAAAATTTGAGTTTATCGGCACGAAAAGAAGAAGAAGAAGAAGGAGGAGGTGGAACGCGTGAGGAAGACGTAACGGAGACGCCCACCCTCACGCCCCTAGCCACCGCAGGAGACGCCCTGGGTGTCGGGAGTCGCAAGCCAAATCCCAGCCACCAAAAGCGCGGGCTTGCGGTCGGCGAGTAATGGGTAACTGACGGGGTCCGCGAGGGCCGATGCCTATCTGGGTCGCGGATTAATTTGAAAAATAGTTACCGTGGCCCTGGCTCAAGCAACTGTAGGAACATGGGTGGGTTTTAGTCAGTAAAAGTCTGAAACGCCCTACCGCCTCACCCAGAGCGGGTGAAGTCATTCGATGATTACACATACAAAAAAAAAAAAGACGTACCGTGATGTGCCATTGGTAAATGGTGGACATCCCGCCCATACATACTTAAGGTTTTGAGAATACTTTTATTATGCGTTCGTACAGCTAAGGAGTGGAATTCCCTGCCGGAGTTTGTGTTTCCCGATAGCTACAATCTAGGGGTCTTTAAGTCAAGACTGAATAGGTTACTTCTAGGCAAGCGTGCTCCATCATCGACCACATCATCGCTTACCATCGGGTGAGATAGTGGTCAAGTGCGAGCCTATATTAGATAAAAAAAACAATTACTAATATAGAAATGAAAATGTATTGAATTGAAAACTTCAAAACACTTTACAGAAAAAAGGTTTTTTTGTGTTAATACCCGGTTCATCTGGACTAACGATGTATTGTTATTCCATTATCCTCTCTCTTCCGTCATCATCATAAGGCAGAGAGCACATATTTGCAAACAAAAATAACAATCACATGTTTTTTTACAGAACATAGCACTTATAGGGTCTCTGGGCATGTTATATTGGATAATAAAGGATTTGATTTGGCTGACGATACTGAGCCAACAATGCGAGAAATTAAATATAGCTCTAAAAGGTATTCAAGATTCTTGCGCAATAATACTGAAGTCAAGTTGCTCAGGTACGTTTTTTACTACTCGTGATTTTACTTTCTTTTTAGGGTTCCGTAGCCAAATGGCAAAAAACGGAACCCTTATAGATTCGTCATGTCTATCTATCTGTCTGTCTGTCTGTCCGTCCTAAACTATAAGAACTATGCTGTTGAAACTTGGTAAGTAGATGTATTCTGTGAACCGCATTAAGATTTTCACACCAAACTAGAAAAAAAACAATAAATTTTGGGGGTCCCCATACTTGAAACTGAAACTTAATTATTTTTTTTCATCGAACCCATACGTGTGGGGTATCTATGGACAGGTCTTCAAAAATGATATTGAGGTTTCAAATATCATTTTTTTCTAAACTGAATAGTTTGCGCGGGAGACACATCCAAAGTGGTAAAATGTGTGTGCCCCTGTAACTTCTAAAATAAGAGAATGATAAAACAATAAAAAATATATGATGTACATTACCATGTTGGGTTTGGGGGCCGAGTCACCCACGTCCGTAGGAGAGTACCCTTAGATTCCCTACACGTGGTCCCCGGGTGGTGCAAATCAGGTGACACAACTGGTGGTAGGCTTCGGCCGAAGGCTTGTGACCACCCACTGAGCAAAGACGTACCGCCAAGCGGCCTGGCCGTGTTCCGGATACGATGCTCAGTGTAGCCATCTAGAGGAGTTGGTTCGAGATAGCTGTTCCACTGCAAGCAGACCAGTCTGGCGCGCGCTGTTATGGGCGTATCGGGAGACTAGTCGCGGAGGGTAGCAGGATCCGAGGCACGGTGCACCGCTGGCCGACCGCAGGTAGTTGGGGGCCCAAGTAGTGTGCCAGCCACACATGAAAGGCTGCTCCGCCAACTGTCGAAAAAGCCCGGAATGCACTATCGTGCTGGTTGGCGACCAGAAGGGAGGGCCCGATAGACATTCCGGGGGGGCTCGGGCGTCCCCGCAGTCTCCGGGCTAGTGCCCCAATGATGGCGTCCTTTCAGTGCGTGTCTGTAGGTTAGCAGCGTGGAACCTCGTCTCACTTCCTACTCCTCTCTTCCATTCACTCTTCTTTAAATGAAAATGCCAAGGAAAAAAAATACAGGATATAAACAGCGGCTGCACCCCCTCCCACACAAAGTGCACCTCACCAACATTAGAGGTCTGCACTCAAATCTCTCTGCAGTCCACTACCACCTGGAGACTGAAAAACCAGCGCTGTTTTTCCTTACGGAGACGCAGATAGCGAGTCCGTCAGACGCGTCGTACCTATCTTACCCAGGGTTTACCCTGGAGCACAATTATAAACCGCGCGCGGGAGTGTGTATGTACGCCCGTGACGACACTTGCTATCGGCGTCTCCGTAACCTTGAGGACCCAAGATTTTCGACACTGTGGGCTCTAGTGGACACAGGTCTGGATAAAATTATCTACGCCTGTGTCTACCGCTCGCACAGTGGAGATCAGGAGACAACCAGGCTCACAGAGTACCTCAGTGAGGCGGCTGATGCGGCACAGCAGCGGTACCCTTCCGCCCAATTAGTGTTACTGGGGGACTTTAATGCCCACCACCAGGAGTGGCTCTTCCCATACCAGTGCACTGACCATGCTGGACGGGAGATGCGTAAGCTTGCGCTTGCGCTTAACCTTACCCAGCTGGTCCAGGGGCCAACGAGGGTGCCGGATGTTGATTCGCACACGGCCAATTACTTGGACCTTCTGCTGACAACAGAGCCAGACCGATACTCTGTGTCGATAACTTCACCTTTGGGTAGTACCGACCATTGTCTGGTGAAGTCTGTGTCCGTCTACTCCCCGCCCGATCCCAGTCCAAGAGGCACGCGGCGGGTTTGGCGGTACAGGTCAGCAGATTGGGATGGCATGCGATCCTTCTTCGCATGTTATCCTTGGCAGCCTACTTGCTTTTCTTCGGATGATCCTACGGCGTGCGCGGACAACGTGACGGATGTGTTGCGTCAGGGAATGGAGTACTACATTCCGTTTTCTGACGTAACAATGACCAATGTTGACCGGCCATGGTTTGGTGCTGAATATCATCGCGCCGACGCGCTTAAACATGAGGCGTGCCTGGCATGGGTTGACGCTCGTTCGCGCAAAGCGAATGACGTGGGTCAAAGGAAGAAAGCTTATAACAGGGCTGCCAAGTCCTGCAAGATGGTGTTGAGAAGGGCTCGGTTCGACCACATTGGCCGAATAGGGGCCAAACTTGCTTCTTACCCAGCAGGTAGTAAAGCGTTTTGGTCCCTGGCTAAGTCGGTCGAGTCCAACTTCAGCCGTCCCTCACTACCACCACTGCTGAAACCCGACGGGTCGCTGGCCCACTCTGCTGAGGAGAAGGCAAATTTATTTGCCTCTCTTTTTGCGGAATCTTCACGACTGAACCCTGGTAACGCGCGGCCCCCTTCTTATCCTGATGGATGCGAGACGAGTATGTCGGACATTCGTATCCATCAAAAAGATGTCCGTAAGGTACTGCGCAACCTCGACGTGAACAAGGCTAGTGGCCCGGACGGAATACCAGCAATAGTTCTCAGAACCTGTGCGCCTGAACTGTCTCCGATCTTGACACGCCTATTCCGCCTTTCGTATGAGACTGGAAAAGTGCCGAATGCTTGGAAGCTAGCTAACGTACAGCCCGTGCCCAAGAAGGGTAGTCGAGCTGACCCGGCCAACTACAGACCCATCTCTGTAACGTCCATACTCTGTATGTACACGCTCCATAGTATGGAGCGTGCACTTAACACGAAGCTCCTGGCATACCTAGAATCTAACGATATCCTTAGTGACCGCCAATACGGCTTCCGCCGAAATCGGTCTACTGGGGATCTTCTAGCGTATGCCATTCACATCTGGAGTGAGGCCATCGAGAGGCACGGGGAAGCGCTTGCCGTCTCCCTCGACATCTCGAAGGCTTTTGATAGGGTCTGGCACGAAAGCCTTATTGGTAGGCTTCCTTCATTCGGTTTGCCCGGTGGTCTGTGTGATTAGATTGCAGACTTCCTGAGAGATCGGTCCATTCGAGTGGTTATCGATGGCTGCTCGTCGGACCAATTGGATATTAATGCCGGGGTCCCTCAGGGGTCGGTACTCTCAGCAACTTTATTCTTGCTGCATATTAACGATCTGCTTAAACCCGGCACCTTTGGGTATGCAGACGACAGCACTGTTGCTGAAAGATACTTGTCCAACGCTCGTGCTACCGGGCCTCAGATCCGGTGTCTCCGGGAGGCCATGGTGGAGCGCTTGAACCTGTCCTTGCAGGCAGTCTCCGAATGGGGCGATGCCAATCTGGTCAGGTTTAATGCCGCTAAAACCCAGGCGTGTCTTTTTTCCGCTAAAAAGAGCCAATTTTACCCAGATCCAACTTTCCGAGATGCGACCGTGCCAATTACTGACCATCTTGAGCTTCTTGGCGTTACGTTGACATCTACTCTCAATTTTGGCCCTTACATTGAGGCAAAGGCTCAGCTGGCTGCCAAAAAGCTGGGGATCCTTGCAAAGGTGAGACGGTACTTCACGCCGGAACAGCTCCTCAACTTGTATCAAGCGCAAGTTCGATCATGCATGGAGTACTGTTCTCATCTCTGGGACGGATCAGCCAAATACCAGCTTGACGCACTAGAGTCGATCGAAAAGCGAGCCAAGAAGCTCATCGGCGATGAGGCGCTGGTCAAGTCTAAGCTCCAGAGTCTTGAACATCGTCGCCGAGTTGCCAGCCTGTCGGTTTTTTATCGGTTACATTTCGGGGAGTGTGCGACGGAATTGCACGATATAATTCCACAACCTTGATAGGAGTGGGTGTAACATGGGCATTCAACATCACCTTGGTTTTGTCCATGTTCATTTTCAGACCCACTCTTTCGGAAGCTCTACTGAGGTCATCGAGCATTGTATTGAGGCTCTCCATGGTCTCAGCCATGACCACTATATCGTCGGCAAACCTAAGGTAAGTGATGTACTCGCCATTAACATTGATGCCTAGGCCCTTCCAGGCCAGAAAATTACATCTCCCTGTCTCACGCCACGCTGGAGAAATATTGGTTTCGAGGTCTGATCCTGAAGACGGACTGACATGGTGGCGTTCCTGTACAAACACTTCAACACCTCAATGTACCAGTCATCGACTAATGTTACAAAATTATAATAAAAGTTACAGAAACAATTCTAGATATAGTCAGTGTCGAGGAGAGAGGAATAGCGCTTAATATTTTCCATAATAACATTTCAGTTGTATATCCAAAGTTTTTATTTGGTTAATGTTGATGGATGGAGAGGAAGATGAAGGCCGAAGAAAAGATGGGCTGGGCAGTTGAATGACTGATAAGAAAGAAAAGGAAGGGAATAGTATCGTGACGAGGGAGAATACATGGGATAGTTAAATAACTACAAGAATAATACAAGGGAGAATGATTGAAGAAAAAGTGCACCGATCTCAAGTTACATAATAATAAATAAAAATAGTTTATTTGATAACCATATTTGTACAACAAATTTGAGATTGAAGCCTCCTTTTAAGCAACAGATGCCTGTATTAGGAGACTCCGCGCCTTCATAAACAAAACGTTTCCATTAAACTATACTAATACGAGTACATAATCTTAAACAAGGTGATTTGAGTGAAAAAGTAAGTTTAGGGTGTGTGTGTGTGAGTGTGTGTGTATGTGCAGTATTTATGTTAGTATATCTGCTGTAGAAGTGATTCAGTCTCGCTATTGGTAAGATTTTTTATCCATTCCGTAAGTATTTTTTTGCGAGTCATAACTATTCTTAGGGTAGACGTAAATATGTTTATTAATAGCGTTAAAAATCTGAGCAGAACGTTTCCAAAGTTGAATACTAGCAAATTGTGTTCTTTTTTGTTGTGTTTTTAATATAATGTCTATTTTTTTTCTTGCCAATATTCTGGAATCATAGGTCAGGGATTTGTGTTTTGTAAGAACAACTTGAATAATGTACAGTTTACGGACCGTTACAAGGTTACTAATATGATATAGTTTATCAGTGCTATATCTCCGTTTTTTGAAATACATGCAATTGATAAGAGCCCGTTGTGCTCGCTAATTTTGTTTTAGACGCTCCCCCTATGAAGGGATGCAGTAAAACAATACTGATTGTGCAAGCGCTAAATATATCACTTTTAGGAGGTGTTTGTTCCTGCCTGAAGGAGAACATACATTTTTAGGTATTATATGTCTGAGAGTCTTAAAGATACAGCTTAGTTTTCTGATTCTGTTAGCAACTTGATCGATGTGGGGATGTCAAGATAATCTCTGGTCGATGATAATACCCAAATATTTGAGTATATATGAGCTACTCTGTTAATAGCTGAGCAGCTGCAGTGTAAGTGATTACCAGCATCGCATAGGTGAACCTTAAGATTAAAGTCAGTACTGGGTTGTGTACGACTGCTCACACTGAAGCATATGTAGTTGGTTTTAATTACATTTAGTGTGAGTAAATTCCGCCCCAGCCATCCAGCAATCTCAGACAATCCTAATTCTGCGCCTAGCTGAACGTCTCGCCAAGAGTTACCCGTGAAGACTTCTGCTGTCTCGTCAGCGTACGAAAGACACCGCCGTGTCCCCACTAATGTACTGACCCACTCTAACCCTCTGCTTTCGATTGATGAGATAATCTTTAAGAAGATACAACGGCATCCCGCGAACCCCAATATCTTCCAGCTTATTTGTTAAGAGTGGGACAGAGATGGTTTCGAAAGCCTTTTTTAAATCTAGGAATACAGTTTCACATTTTTTGCCATGGTCAAGTTGTTCGGTAACAAGCTTACTAAGTGCCGCAACTGCATTATCAGTAGAGATACCTTGCCGGAAGCCAAATTGAAAGTCCGATAATATATTAAAATCTTTTAAATATTTAATTAACCTTATGTTAATTAGTTTTTCAATTATTTTAGAAATTGCAGGTAGGATAGATATAGGCCTATAGTTGCCTACATCGTCTCCATCTCCAAACTTAAATATTGGAGTAATAATAGCCTGTTTTAATGCTTCTGGAAAGATTCCCTGACCAAAATAGGTTGGCGAGATGAGTAATGATTGGAACAATATCCTTGCGTATGAATTTCAAAAAACTAGTTGAAATGTGTCCCATCCAGGTGCACTGCCGTTCTTAAGACTCATGAGGATAATGTTCACTTCACCTATATCAGTGTCAAGCAGTACAAATGAGTAAGGTTGACCTATTGGATTTATAGGTCGATCCCGCTGATTATGACCTATGACAGGTTGGATTTTCAGTGCAAGGTTCTTACCAATGTTAGCAAAATAATTATTAATAAAGTTTACAGATTCTAGTGGAGATGACTTAATATTTAGTAGTTCTGTGTTGTGGCTTTTACACTTATTAGAGTAGGTAATGGTTTTTATATTCTTCCATAGTAATTTATTATTAGTAGTTGATTTGGTTATTAGTTATCTTTCGTACTTTCTTTTATTTTTTTATTAAACTATTGCAATAGTTCCTATATCTAATAAACGTCACTTTTAATACTTCATTGTTGAATGGTTATTTTTTATAATCTTTTTGCAATTTGTTGCGGTTTCTGATACATCTTAAGATTCCTGGGGAAATCCATGGCTTGATTAAGCGCTTACCATTTGGAATTTTTACAAGGGTAGTATTTTTATTAATCGATACGGATAGTTTATTTATAAGAAGGTTAGTTAGGGATTCCGGATTATTACAGAAAAGTAAATCAGCTAATCTATTTTTAAGTAAATACTTATATGCATTCTCAAAGTCAATCGAAGATGTAATTTTGTTCGCAATACGCATTAAAGACTCCCCAGTCTTTAATTTTTGAAAGGGATAGAAAGGTGGTAAAGTGATCTGTTATGCTTGTATGCAAAATGGCAATGAAAGCGGATATCTTGTGCTTGTTTAACTTTATCATAAAATTATCCAAACAGTTATCATTTCTATTAGGTAATGTATGACCAGACAGTATACCATACTGGGATAGTGTATTGAGGTAATTAAGTCTGTTTTGTTTCAGCGGATAATTGATTTGTCGTTGAAAGAAATCCAGCAATGTAATATCAGGTTGGTGGGTTCAATTGAGTTTCTTACTGGCCAATATGAAGATCTTAAAAAGAAGCATGATGCTTTGAAGAATCAGGTTAAGGAGGACAAGACCTATATAAAAATTCTTGAGGATAAGATGGAATCCTTGCAAACCAGCAATCAGAAGACTAATTTTGCTCCCTAACCTGATTCTTCAAAGCATCATGCTTCTTTTTAAGATCTTCATATTGGCCAGTAAGAAACTCAATTGAACCCACCAACCTGATATTACATTGCTGGATTTCTTTCAACGACAAATCAATTATCCGCTGAAACTCATGCCCTTGTTTTTCAGCAAAACCACTCAGCATTTTTCTCATCTCCACCTTGAACTCCGCAAATTCCTTGACAATTGAGTCTTCCATATCTTCTTTACTACGCTTGGTCCGTTTGAATACATAGTTGGGGGTTGTATTCAGATCTCCCTGGTTGATGTCAGATTCCGAGTCCGATTTGTTCATATTTGATTCCATTGATTATTATGATAATAGAAAGGTATTAAGGACGCTATTACATTTTTTTTACAAATAACAGTACTTTTGAGGTACCATTTTAATGTATAAGCAATCACCGATGTGAAGATATCATGGTCTTAATTTAAAGATAATATATTCAGCTCCAGATAGGCATCAGAAAAATTGTATGACATCATACAACATTTTTGCACAAATACGTTTTGCCCATCACAATCATCGCAAAAAATTAAAAAAGGAGGGTCCGAATAGGTTCCAGTTTAGGTAAATTTACAGCATATTTTGTCTTCAAAATTATAAAAAATTGCGGTATATATAGTCCTTTACAGGTTCAGCTAATAATTTTTACCTAAATAATTATATTTTTTAATTATTAGCTAACATTAAATCACTTGCCGACGTCTTCATACATTTTGTACCCGCCGCTCATCATTCCGCGCTCAGAAGCGCTCGTGGAAGGCGCTTTCTCGCAGGAAATAAATACGCTAAAAGTAATAGAAAGATTGTAGTGTGCATGCGTGTGAGTACCGTCCTCGTCGTGATCGAAAGGAGTTGATATTTTACCGGACGTATGCCGTATTTTTGAGTTTCCTATTATTATTAGAATGTGATTTAGAAATTATTTTGGGTAAGATCGGGATTTGAACAGTTGGTGTTAAGCAGTTGTTGACAAGGTTGAGAAATGGATGGGTGGGTTTAAACAGCTCTGAGTAAGGTTAGGATTTGGATGGGTAAGGTTAAGCTGCCGACGGGGAAGTTTAGAAGTGGATGGGTGGGAGGAGATTTATGATTTTAACCTGTTTGTATGTATGTATGTATGACAAATACGGGGCCAAAAACAAAATAAAAATGGCGCCGACGAAAATTTGGCCGCTTTTCGACATGGGTGTCATTTTCATGGTTATCGGGGTCGCTTTTATCGATTAAGGGGTCAAAACCAAAATACAAGATGGCGCCGACTAAAATTTGACATCTTTTCGACATCGGTGACATTGTCATGGTTTTTGGGTTCGCTTATATCGAATATGGAGTCAAAACGAAAATACAAGATGGTGCCGACGTAAATTTTGCCTGCTTTTCGACATGGGTGTCATTTGCATAGTTTTTGGGGTCGCTTATATCGAATATGGGATCAAAACCAAAATACAAGATGGCGCCGACTAAAATTTGTCATCTTTTCGTCATTGTCATAGTTTTTGGGGTCGCTTATATCGAATATGGAGTCAAAACCAAAATTCAAGATGGCGCCGACTAAAATTTGTCATCTTTTCGTCATGGGTGTCATTATCATAGTTTTTGGGGTCGCTTATATCGAATATGGGGTCAAAACCAAAATACAAGATGGCCCCGATTAAAATTTGGCCGCTTTTCGACATGGGTCTCATTTTCATGGATTTTGGGGTCGCGTATATCGAATTTGGGGTCAAAACCAAAATACAAGATGGCGCCGACTAAAATTTGACATGTTTTCGTCAAGGGTGTCATTGTCATGGTTTTTGGGGTCGCTTATATTGAATATGGGGTCAAAACCAAAATACAAGATGGCGCCGAAAAAAATTTGACAAATTTTCGTCATGGATGTCATTTTTATGGATTTTGGGGACGCTTATATCGAATACGGGGTCAAAACCAAAATACAAGTTGGCGCCGATGAAAATTTTTTTTCAAGTCATTTTTAAATCCTTAATTCGTTTTAGATATCTCGGTATTTCACGTAGCGTTTTTTATTAAAATACCTACTTACTACAACAAAGTGAAAAATAAAATTCTTTTCGGAAGTCGGTGTCGGTACCTATTGTTTTTCGTCACAGGAAAGCTATTATTTTTCTCTTTTAAATTTTTGTAGGTACCCCATATTGGGTATACTAAATACATCTGTTTACCCCCTAAAACCGTACAAGCGTGATGATATATTATGGTATGGTTAAAACAAAACATAAACATACGATCACAGTAATCGCAGGTCATTTGCTGTTTGTTATTAAAGAGTTCCATTGTGTATCTCCGAAGATCTTTATCAGATCCTAAAATATCCATATATATAAAAGAAAGTCGTGTTAGTTACACTATTTATAACTCAAGAACGGCTGAATCGATTTGGCTGAAAATTGGTGGGGAGATAGCTTAGAACCAGGAGACGGACATAGGATAGTAGCGTAGGGTCCCTTAGGTAGGGTAGTGTAGGGTAGCGTAGTGTAGGGTCGGGTAGGTTAGGTTAGGGTAGTGTAGGGTAGGGTAGTGTAGGGTAGGGTAGTGTAGGGTAGTGTAGTGTAGGGTCGGGTAGGTTAGGGTAGGGTAGGGTAGGGTAGGGTAGTGTAGGGTAGTGTAGGGTAGGGTAGTGTAGGGTAGTGTAGGGTCGGGTAGGGTAGGGTAGTGTAGGGTCGGGTAGGGTAGGGTAGGGTAGGTTTTTTTTTTTTAAATGAAACTACCGCGAACCTGTGGTCCGCGCCCTTTTTACCAAAAAATTTTTTTCGCTTTATAAGATTCCTGCTTTTTACATTTTGGGTAACTCCGCTCTATTGGAGCCGTCACAATTATAAGTTAGTACATTTTTTTTTGAAATATTTAATTATAAAAAGTAGGGTCCATCACCCTTTATAAAATATAATATAATATTTAACAAACTAAAACTAAGAAGGATTTAGAATCAAGGTAAGACCAGCCCCCAGCCTCTCGGCGCCCGATCACTTCGACTCCTCGATAGGGCGCCAATGGCCGGGGGTAACAAACTATGAAATACTTAAACTAATTATTTATTTATTTTTCTTAATACTACGTGCCGGCTCTCGGTACCCGGAACTCGAGCTCCCGTGGCGGCTTCTTTTTTTTTTTTTTTTTTTTTTTTTTTTTTTTTTTTTTTTCCAGTCTTAACTTAACTATACATGCATAATTAATTACCTACTGACTATTGTACTATTGTGGATGGATGGGAAATGAGGTTATAGTTTTCCGGAGAGTCAACAACGCCTCCACGATCGCCATGTTACGGTGCAGCATAGCTGTCTTTAGGTTGTAGTCGACAACTGTTTGAGTCGGTGCACCCATAGCTTTTTTGGCAAACCGGCCGATGGCGTCACTCGCGTCGTCAGTGTAGTAGACACAGCTGGTTGTGTGTCTCGACACAGCCACTACCGCATGAGGGACGCTGTCGTGGATTTGGATTCTGCCTTTGCGGGAGTTGATGATGACCACGCGCTCATAGGTGAGACCCTGAGATTCGTGTATGGTCAGAATGCGGGAACCCTCGCCAGATCCGTATCCCTGTTCACCCAGGGTGGATTTCTCCTCCTGTGTGTGGACCAGGAACAACGTGTGAGATATCCATACCGTTTGCCACTCTTTCCATACTTGGGTGAAGAAAAACGATAGCATCTTGACCATTATTTCCAGGCATGATATACTTGTGATCAAATTGCTTTATTAGAAAGTCGGCTACTTCCTCTGGTTTATCTATTATTTGGTCATTTATTTTAAGTCGAATTGCCACCCTAATTGCTTTAACCCTATTTGTACACTTATTTATAACTTTCCAGACTTCCCTTTTTGCCTTTTTTTATTGATTGGTTTTTTTAGTTACTTTAAGTTTTTCAGCATTCGAGATTACACTTTTTTAAATTGGTGCCTCTTGGGCTGGGATCGGGCGGGGAGTAGAAAGACATTTCACCATACAGTTGTTGGCCGTTGGTCGATAACTACTCCAAGGTGAAGTTATCAACACAGAGTATCGGTCTGGATCTGTAGTCAGCAGAAGGTCCAAGTAAATGCCCGTGTGCCAATCAACAACCGCTACCCTCGTTGCCGCCTGGACCAGTTGGATGAGGTTTAGTGCTAGCGAAAGCTTACGCATCTCCCATCCGGCAAAATTAGTGCAATGGTACAGGAAGAGCCACTCCTGGTGGTGGGTATTAAAGTCCCCCAGTAACAATAATTGGGCGGAAGGGTACTGCTGCTGTGCCGCATCAGCCGCCTTACATAGGTACTCTGTGAGCCTGGTGGTCTCCTGATTTCTATTGTGCAAACGGTAGACACAGACGTAGATAATTTTATCCAGACTTGTGTCCACCAGACTCCAAAGCGTTGTGATTCTGTAGTCTTAAAGACTACGGTGACGCCGATAGCAAATGTCTACTTCCTAGTAATTTGAAATGTTTGGAGTTGCACGGGAAATAGTAAATAACAAGTCAGGTTGGCTGCCAATAGTATAATGAATTAGAGTTAGAAACAAGTAAAACGATGTAAATGCTATATAAGCTAAGCTTAACATGTGATACCTATTGTAAAGGAGCATACATATATGGTTCTTAATCTAAAGTAGAGACACTGCACCTCCGGCATTTCAGTTAAAAAAAAAGTAATTACATCTTAATTTTTTATTTTTTTTTATTTTGCAACAAATGGGCATTTGGGATACAAATGGCTTGGTTCGATTTTTTTGAATAATGTTAATTTTGTATTTTTTTCTAATTTTAACATTACATCCCAAAACTTCTAAAACAGTAAACTGAACATTAAATAATGAGTCAAATTTTTGAGCAGTTTCGTTTTTAATCAATATCAAGTCATCTGTCTTATATTGGGTTCAAATATTTATCATAATATTTTTATTTGCGATTACATTTGCTTAATATTAAATTATTTCTAGCATCTTCATTAGCTAATTGAAGCTGATACTTAAGTGAACTACAATTATTTTCTTGATTGTATATTACGGTTCAACATCATAACACAATCTAGAAGGAACATTACAAGGTTTACCAAATTCAATATAAAAAGGTTGATATTTTGTTGCTGAATGAACAGTGGTATTGTAACAGTTTGTGGATTATTATTACATTGTATTCTCATAAAAGCTCCTAAGTTTTTGTGAGAATTTTATAACGAACCGATAGATTGATGATGATATGCAGTTGATGATACTTTATCAATGTTTAAAATTTTACAAACCTGATCCATTGTTGCTGAAATGAATTCTGCACCTCGATCAGTTGCTATTGTTTTTGATATCCTGCGCACACCAGCATGACCGCTAGTTGGCAGTAAATGAAATTCATGTAATATGAATTTAATAGCGTCATCTTCAGTAATTCTTTTGATTCCTCTTAAAACATGAATTCGTGGGCCGGACCAACTATTAATTGACTCAATTTCTTGATATAAGTCTTTAATAAAACTAGCATTATTTTAATCTTTTATTAAACATAACTCTTTTATGTTTAATTTCTTAAAAAGTTTACTCAATTTCGACACAAATTTCCTTTTGAATTGTTGGGTTATCTTAGCTTTGTTTAATGGACGACTAGCATAAGCTACCGATTTCATATTTTTATTACAAAGAACTGAGCCAATAGCTGTACCTGATGCATCCGTTTTCAATATAAATTTACCGTTGTTTGAGAAATCTGGGTATTGTAAAATTGGTGGACTTGTCATAGATTGTTTTAACTTTTGTAATGAATTTTGACATATTTGTGACCAAACAAAAGGTTAATATCTTCTGCACAATTTGTATAATGGCATTGTAATTTCAGAAAAATGATGTATAAATTGATGCCAAGCCCCTTCCAGTCCAGAACCTTGAAGACGTCTTCCAGCGCAGCAGTGAACAGTTTCGGAGAAATTACGTCTCCCTGTCTTACGCCGCGCTGGAAAAGGATAGGTTTCGAGGTCTGATCCTGAAGACGGACTGACATGGTGGCGTTTTTGTACAGACACTTCAACACCTCAATGTACCGGTAGTCGATCTGGCACCGTTGGAGAGACTGTAGTACAGCCCAAGTCTCGATCGAATCGAAGGCTTTCTCGTAGTCCACAAACGCTAAACAGAGAGGCAAGTTATACTCTTCGGTCTTCTGTATAACCTGCCGCAGCGTATGTATGTGGTCTACGGTGCTAAAGCCTTTTCGGAATCCGGCTTGTTCGGGAGGCTGGAAATCGTCAAACCTGCGCGCGAGACGATTCGTGATGACTCTTGAAAACAACTTGTAAACATGGCTAAGAAGCGAGATGGGCCTATAGTTCTTCAGCCGGGCATTGTCGCCCTTCTTGAAGAAGAGTACCACCACACCCCTGCACCATGCCTGTGGCGTTTTGCCCTCGAGTATGACGGAATCAAAAAGCTTCTGAAGGGCCTTGAGGACCGGTTTTCCACCCGCCTTCAGGAGTTCAGCCGTGATTCCGTCATCACCCGGCGCCTTGTTGTTTTTAAGCTGTTTCAGAGCCATCCTAATCTCGTACAGGCTGACGTCCGGGATATCTTCGGTATAGTGTCGGGTCAATCTAGCTCTTGGGTCGTTTGCTAGATTCGCAACGGGTTTACTGGTTGACGTGTACAACTGCCCATAGAAACTCTCGATCTCCCTCAGAAGCTCCGGTTTGGCGGATACAATCCTGCCATCATCGGTCTTCAGTTTCGTGAGCTGGCTCTGCCCAATAGACAGATCCCTTGAAAACACCTTGGAGCCTTTATTTCGCTCAATTGCGTCTTTAATACGCTCGGTATTAAAGCGGCGGAGGTCTCTTTTCAAGGATTTAGAGATCTGTCTATTGATCTGCCGGTATTTGCACGCCTCATCTGAAGACTGCAGGATCATCTCACGCCTCTCCTTCATAAGATTGAGGGTATGATCAGAGAGCTTTTTGTTTCTATCTGTACGACGGGTCTTGAAAAACTTAGACCCGACCGTATGGACAGCTTCCACGAACCCGTCGCTGTATTCGTCCACGGAGCTCCCCAGGCACTCGAAACGATTCTGGAGTTCGAGCTGAAAGCTCTCGTTACGTTAATGGCGAGTAAATCACTCACCTTCGGTTTGCCGACGACATAGTGATCATGGCTGAGACCATGGAGAGCCTCAGTAAAATGCTCGATGACCTTAGTAGAGTTTCCGAAAGAGTGGGTCTTAAAATGAACATGGACAAAACCAAGGTCATGGTGAACGCCCATGTAACACCCACTCCTATCAAGATCGGAGACTCTACACTTGAAGTTGTAGACGATTATGTTTACCTGGGACAAACGGTCCAGTTGGGTAGGTCCAACTTCGAGAAAGAGGTCAACCGTAGAATCCGACTCGGCTGGGCGGCGTTCGGGAAGTTGCGTGGTATCTTCTCGTCCAATTTACCGCAGAGTCTCAAAACAAAAGTCTATGACCAGTGTGTGTTGCCAGTGATCACCTATGGGACCGAGACGTGGTCGCTCACAATGGGCCTTATCAGAAAGCTTAAAGTCACCCAAAGGGCAATGGAGAGGGCTATGCTCGGAATTTCCTTGCGTGATCACGTCAGAAATGATGATATCCGCAGGAGAACCAAAGTTACCGACATAGCCTGAAGAATTGCCAAACTTAAGTGGCAGTGGGCAGGGCACATTGCTCGCAGAACGGATGGCCGATGGGGCCGAAAAGTTCTGGAGTGGCGACCGCGAACTGGAAGACGATACGTTGGAAGGCCTCCCACTAGGTGGACCGATGACCTGGTTAAGGTTGCGGGAAGGCGCTGGATGCGAGACGCACGGGATCGGTCAATGTGGCGACGCCTGGGGGAGGCCTATGTCCAGCAGTGGACGTCTTTCGGCTGAAATGATGATGATGATGATGATGTATAAATTCTCTATAATAATTGCAAAAGGCAACAAACCGTTTAACCTCATCAGCGCTTTTAGGCACGGGATATTGTTTCAGTATTTTATTTTTTTCTGAGTCTGGCAAGACTCCTTGTGCAAAAACAACATGACTAAGATATAAAGGTTATTTCTTTAAAAACTGACAATTAGCGGCATTTTATTCTAAATTAACTTTTCTCACTCTTTCGAAAATGTCCATTAGATTACGATTATAGGACTCTAAGTTACAAATACATCAATCATCTAAATAAACGAAACATTTGTCAAAAGTTAAACCAGACATTGCTACCGTCATTACCCTACTAAAAGCACTTGAGGAAATTTGTTTGTTGAGTGTTTCTTCTATAATGTCATTCATTAATGTAGTTTTTATTTGTTTATTTATGTTGCTTGTTTTTGCTTGGTCTACGAGGAGAGATACAGGTGTCCGCCAAATTGGATCAGGATCCGGGAATCTTCTTACCGCTTCACTAAGTCGCCGGATCGCTCTAGAAATGAAGCTCGTAAAATTTGATTGGCATACGAAGCCGACCTGGTGGCTGTCAATAGCCCTGAAGAACAAGGATGAAAAGAAAGAAGTAAAGGCAAAGTCTAAGCTGATACTCCTACTAGATCCTGTCAACTACGTGCATGTACAGAGTGCAAATACATGTAAAGCAGTCTGGGACAGTTTACAACAAGCTTTTGATGACAGCGGGTTGTACAGAAGAGTAGCCTTGTTAAGAGATCTCATCACAACTACATTGGACAGCTCACGAACCGTAGACGACTATGTGAACAAGATCATGTCAACTGCTCACAAACTCAGGAATATAAAGTTTGAGATTGATGATGAGTGGCTCGGTACACTCATGCTAGCTGGCTTACCTGAAACATATAAGCCAATGATAATGGATCTGGAGAGTTCAGGGATAACAACCCAAGTTGGAACAACTTGGTGCAGGAAAGTGAGACCGACTCCAAATAATAGGACCACGGAAGGAAGTAGAAGAAAATGAAGAAAAATGAATCAACATCAGGTCCGACCCAGCATCAGATCCGGTCAGCATCAGGACCTAAAATACTTGCTCATATACTATTATTTTTAATAGGTCAATTGTTACTTGGAAATGCGTTAACACATACATTTCTATAATATAATATATGTCGCCGCGTAGGCGTGAATTTGCTAATTTATTATCCTAATTAATCGTTTTAAGTGTCTATGTCTATTTAAGTTGGGTTTTGAGTTCAGCGCCATCTATTGGCTCACTGTGGAATCAGTATTGATTCATAATTCATATGCTAATTTCAATGTTTAATTAATACGAGATGTTTAAATTAAACAGGAACACTTATTGTAGGACTTTTGGATTTGTTCTCATTTTAACTATTGCACATTTGACGAAGTAAATGTGTTTCATTATGTTATTCTTATTAAGTTGTCAAACAATGGCGGATGTTATAATTTCTATGACCAATAACCAGATTTAATAATTTAATACGAGAACTAAACAAATTTGAGTAAATGATTAAATACTAAGAAGTCATAAGACTATTTTACACAGCTATGTAATAATGAGAAACTTTCTAATTAGTAAGATTGTTAGATCACCGGAAACTTGATTAGTTTTGTTATTAGATGACTATTTCAATAATAAACTACAAACCACTTTGTATTTGTGAGTATTGAGGTTGTTTAATGTTAAAATAATTAACTGATCAGCATTTTAGTATTGTTTGCTAACTTTACTCAACTATCCAAGTAATTAGTGTCTAAACAAAAACAATATGGAAGTCCCGCCCATTGTTGAGTACGTGCATGGCGCGTACGGTGCATGGTGTGTGTAAAAAATAATAACTGTAAAACTGTTTAATAAATCTGCTAATTGAATAGATGTTTGAAAACCTAATAAACATGTAACGTTAATTGTCATAAAGTGATTGTGTAATCTATAAAAACATTTAAAAAGAGTATCCTGGAGTTTCTGGCTAGGTCTTCTCCAGCGACCAACAAAAGCCATGGACCTAGCAGGCCACACGAATTCACGATGTGGTTTTAGCTTCAAGTTCATTTGAAAACTCAAAGTGCCTGTAACTAAATCAAATAAACACTCTTGAGTTTCAATCCAGTGTTGTGTGTTATTGAAGTAACCCGCTCCAGTCAAGAATAAAGGCGAAAGATGGCGGTCCTACGATACATAGGTACTTCGACGTGACATATATGATAATAAAAATAAAATCTTTAAAATACATAACAATTTTTGCTTCTTCCGAGACTGAAAGTAAAACGAGTTTGTTAATAGCTTGAAACCGTTTCCATTCTATTTTATCGCAAACTCAATTATACTTACAAATATCTGAAAAATATTTTTGAAAGGATCGTAGCACTTCAAAATATCAACGTTAGCATGAAACATTTCGTTACTAATTCGTTAATCTCATAGTGTATAGTATCTTGGATATCTTAAAAATTACTAGCTTGAAAGTTCCAGAAAACAACTTTATCTTCCAACAGTTTAAGAAGACGGATGGCGTAAATAATGTTGAAATCAAAAGATATTATATGCAAAATATTATTGTCATACTAGTGTATTATGGTAAAGGTAATTTAAATGCAAAATAAGTAAAAAGCATAATGAAAACAAACAGAGCGATGAAGATAAATAGCCAATTCCTAATTATGAAGTGCTCAAAACTGGTTTTGTTATTCAGAACTCTAAGGACAATTTGAAATATTCCATAAACGTTACATTCTTTTCACTTCGGATAAAATTGACCACGAAATTAATAGCAAATCATAAACAGTAGAAGATACAGTCGAAGCTAGCGAAAAAACTAATAATATTCAGATTAAAGTCCATAAGAAACTGTGTATTATTAAGTACGGAAAGTGTACCAAATATATAGTATGACATTAAAGTTGCAAGTAATGAAAGATAATTTCTAAGGATGCCGTTTGGGGTAATCAAACCACCTTTCAAATCAAATCAAATCAAATTGTTTATTTGTGATAATATTTGATAATTTAACATTATAAATTTGGAATTAAATTCAAAGATAAAAGCACATATTTGTCAATCTCATTCATGACAGAAACAGTAACTCTATTTCTTTGCCAATTCATATGACATTTTTTTTGTTTGTTGGTTCATTTCTGACAATTAAGTGATAATATAATACATCATTAAATCTCTAGTAATTATACGCGAATAAAATCGTTTCATCAAAGTAATGAGAATTTTCCAAGTTTCTTGTCTTGGAAAAATGTGTTTACTTTGGTTATTATTGCAATGGTTTAAATGTTGATATTAAATTAGTGCTATGCGAGAAATCAATTGCAATGCAATATCAACAGGAAAGCCTACTTACTGGCCTACTGATACCCAAAGAATTCCAGATCTGATCGACTTTTTCATATTTAAGAATCTGTCGGCTACATATCTTCACATACAGGAGGGATTTGATATGAACTCTGATCACTCGCCCATTATCTTAACTTTAAGTGAAACCATAATTCAGAAAGAAAGCAATCCAACTTTAGTGAATAAAAACACGGATTGGGATAGCTTCAAATTCGATTTAGACAATATGATTGACCTCAAAGTACCACTCAAAAATAATCAACAATTGGATAAAGAAGTGTCAAAATTTGTGACAGACATTCAAAACTGCGCTTGGGGAAATACACCTCTCTTGAAAAGAAAAGTTGCAAGTCATAGTTATCCGCTAGAAATAAGAAACCTCATAGCCATAAAGAGGGCTCAGAGGCAAAAATGGCAACAATCAAGATATCCACCTGACAAAACAATGCTAAATAGACTTACAAAAAGATTAAGTAAAGCAATACAGGAATATCATGATGATGCTACACATAATTACTTAAGCCAATTAACAAGTAGTGGAAAAACAGAACACTCACTGTGGAAAGCCACTAAACGTCTGAATAAGCCTATTGTTCATGCATCACCTATTAAACAAAGAGATGGCAAATGGGCCATAAGCAACGAACAGAAAGCAAATATATTTGCAGAGCATTTACAACAAACTTTTCAAACAAGTGCTGAGGAAAGCTCTGAAAAAATAACACTAGATGTCACTCACCATGACGAGTTGAATATACGATTAGCTACGCCGAAAGAAGTGCAAAATATGATCAAAAACTTAGCCAAAAAGAAATCGCCTGGATACGACCTTATCACTGGAGAACTGCTTCAAAATCTGCCACGAAAAGCCATAGTAAAACTTACAACCCTTATAAATGCAACATTCCGATTGAAACACGTGCCTGATATCTGGAAAGTTGCTGAAGTAATAATGATCCCCAAACCCGGAAAATCGCCTCAGGAAGTAACATCATACAGACCTATATCTCTTTTACCAATCATTTCAAAATTATTTGAAAAACTACTTATAAGACGCATAAAACCAATAATAGAAGACAGAAAACTGATTCCCAATTACCAATTCGGTTTCAGAGAAAAACACTCCACGATATACCAAGTACATAGAATTACCAACATTATAGAAAGAACCCTAGAAGAAAAAAAAGTCTGTTCTACAGTTTTTCTAGATGTAGCACAGGCATTTGATAAGGTTTGGCATAAAGGTCTCATTTATAAGTTAAGGAAAATGCTTCCTAAACAATTTGCAGACATTTTAGAATCTTACCTAACAGAGAGGACGTTTAGAGTCCGACATGAAGATGCTTACTCAGATCTCAAGCAAATAAAAGCTGGTGTACCACAAGGAAGTGTTCTTGGACCTATCTTGTACCTATTGTACACCTACGAAATCCCAGAAATGAAAAACAACTTTATTGCAACCTTCGCAGATGACACAGCCATCATGGCTATAGGTGTCACTCACAAAGAAGCCGTAGATAAAGTACAAATTGCTGTGAACTCCATCACCAACTGGACAAAAAAATGGCGAATTAAGTTAAATGAGTCCAAATCGACCCATATAGACTTCACAAACCGAAGCCCTAATTATACACCGGTTTATATCAACGGTTGCATAATACCTTACGAAAATACTGCAAAATACCTGGGTATGACGCTTGACGCCAAGCTTCGCTGGAAGGCTCATGTCAAAAAGAAACGCCTGGAGTTAGATATCCGCTACAGGAATATGTACTGGCTACTTGGCAGACATTCATCATTGTCAGTGTACAACAAAGTACTTCTGTACAAACAAGTACTTATGCCTGTATGGGCATACGGTATACAGCTTTGGGCTGTACAAAACGTACCAATGTTGAAATTATACAAAGATTTCAAAACAAGGTACTGCGGAGCATAGTAAACGCTCCCTGGTATATTAGAAACGAGGACATCCACCGGGACTTAGGAGTGGACCTCGTCGCCAAAGTTATAAAAAAATACGCCGAAGCTCATGAAGAGAGACTTCATAAACATGTGAATGTCGAGGCTATCCAGCTCCTTGACACCACGGACATAATAAGGAGACTGAAAAGGACTAAGCCTTTTGAGTTAGTTTAGAGTGAAATTAGTGTTACGGAGTGCAGTGAGTGCTACCTTTTAAGAACACATGAACTAAGTGTCTTCCCATCATAATAGAGACAATAAGAAAAGTGCCAATGGACACATTCTTTACCGTATAAATTATTAGCAAATTAGGTTAAATTTAAGTTACTTATTAGCCTCAAGGCTAGATTGTGACTGTTATGAAGTAACTATTCAGTTACATCGTAAAAAAAAAAAAAAAAATGAAAATTTATCACCTTTTGATAATTCTCGTTAGGGCCTGCCAGATAGACTAACACGAAATTCCCTCATTTTTAGGGTTCCGTAGCCAAATAGCAAAAAACGAAACCCTTATAGATTCGTCATGTCTGTCTGTCTATCTATCTGTCTGTCTGTCTGTCTGTCTGTCCGTCCGTATGTCACAGACACTTTTTCTGAAACTATTAAGAACTATGCTGCTGAAACTTAGTAAGTATATGTGTTCTGTGAACCGCAGTAAGATTTTCACACAAAGATAGAAAAAAAAAAAAAAAATTGGGGTTCCCATACTTGAAACTGAAACAAATTTTTATTTTTTTCATGTAACCCATACGTCATGGATAGGTCTTCAAAAATTATATTGAGGTTTCTAATTTTTTTTTTTTCTAAACTGAATAGTTTGCGCGAGAGACACTTCCAAAGTGGTAAAATGGGTCCCCCTGTAACTTCTAAAATAAGAGAATGATAAAACTATAAAAAATATATGATGTACATTACTATGTAAACTTCCACCGAAAATTGATTTGAACGAGATCTAGTTAGTAGTTTTTTTTAATACGTCATAAATCGTAAACCGCAATTTACCAAGTACGGAACCCTTCGTGCGCAAGTCTGACTCGCACTTGGCCGGTTTTCCTATTACAACCAACTTGATATTACGGTTTGGTACGGAACCCTAAATGTGCGAAGTCCGACACGCATTTGGCCGGTTTTTTTTGTCAGTAAATAGTAGTGCCTAAATATCAGCGCTCTGTCAAGGGTAACACCCAAGTAGGATGGATTACTGCAGTGATCAATGGAGACTCCTTGTAAATTGATGTTCAGAGTGCGTCTAGCTGAACTGTTGTGATTCACACATTCATTACACATAAGCGTACATTGTTATCATGCCCTTGAAAATATGCCTTTGTATTTACGTATATATAGTTAGTATTAATATCGTCTAGCCAAGTGTATTACATTAAAAGCATTTGTATTTTAAATGGATTATAAAACATGAATCATCGATTTGGATCGCTCGTGAACTAGAAAGCTATTCTTAACAAACTATTAAAAATGAAAATATTTCAAATTTTCAATAAAAAATATTCTGAAAATTTTATTTCAATTAATAAAGTGGACGAAGATGTGCAGGCAATGCTTTTGTCTAGCAATCTGATGCAATGTTTTATGTTCTGTCCTAAATATCGCATTAAGAATGGTTTGATATTGCCTAACAGCCGTATCTCTTTTACAAATTTCGTTTCTTTTATTGTTACGCTTGTGTTTATGTGTATATTTATCTTAACCACTTATACAATAGGCTTACAAAAACATAATTTGGGATATACTACTTTCATGATCGCTTCATCTTTTTACGATTGCATATTCTATTGTTTCGGTTTCGGAATGAACTTATTGATCAGAATTATTCAAACTAATAACTCAACCCAATTTGTCCTAACCTTTCAAAGATTGCACGGATTTCTCAAAAACGATTCGTGTATTAAACAATTCGTTATTAATTATTGGTTTTTTGGTACAGCTGTGGGTTTATACGTCATTATAACCACTTATCTTCATATAAGGCTTGGTGTGCCTTACTGCTCTGTATACACTTGCTATCTGATCCTTATGTTCGATTTCAACATATTTTATGCCACACGGACCATCAAATTGTTGGAAAATAATGTCATACTATGGAATATTCATGTTTTAAAATCTCATGAATTGGTAGATAGATATGCAGAAAGTTACTGGAAACAATTATTCCAGGCTTACATTGATATTTTACAGTGCTATAACATTTATAAAGTTGGTTTTCAGCAATTGGTAAGTTCTTTACATCATAATGTTGTTATACATAAATACATTTCTGTGGCAAAAGTTAGGCAGGCACCTACTGAAACTATCAGTATGGATCATTTTCAAGTCATGGATCAGTGTTATTGTGTTTGAAATATATATCTACAAAGAGGCAAACTACTCAGAGATGACAAATAATGGGGAGGTATAAAAGAAAAGACATGTAGCGATGAACTTAAATAAATGAGGACAAAGGAAAAAATATACTTTTGATATCAAGCTGCTTTCTTAAAATATAAAATTTCCTAATATTTTTTTCACTTTTTAGAAACTCTTTTATATCGTAGAAATATTCTTGCAATCTCTAATTTACATTCAAATTGCAATTGAAACGTTTAAAAAGGATATAAGTAATAACATGGTGAGTATTTTCCTTATCATTACTGGTAGGTTTACAGTTAACTTAACTAGGCATCGCACCTAAATGTAGGTAAGCGATGGTGTAATCGACTATTGGAGCATGCTTGCTTTGAAGTAACCTAAAACTCTTGGTAAAGTCACTTGACTTTCTATCAGCGACAACATGGTGGTAGCGATTGTCTAAAAAATCCAAAACCTAATCATCTTATTACAAATCAAGTTCTTACTCAAACCCAAATTTAACCCAGGCTCAAACTGTGCAGCCATTTTTTAATTTCGAAAACGGTGAAGTTTCAAGTAAAAACTTGCTTTAAAACGGAGCCTAAGGTGTCAATATTTTATAAAAACTTTAGGTTACTTGAAATTAAACATTGAAATTGAAAATTTCCTCGATGGTTTAAACATGGATCTAAAGTTGGAATTCGTTTTTTAATGAAACGTAATAGCTGACATTCACTACCGAAACGTCACGCGGTAAATCCCTAAAATTTTGACTTTTCGTCAATCGTTTTCGCTGATAGATTGTGATTATGCCAAGAGCCTTTAAACATATCTTCTAACCTTTTTTTCATATAATGCAATACTTTGACTAATAAATATTTTAATTTTATTCCAGAGTGCAACGATTCTATTGGTATTTTACGTTATATTTTATATGGCAAAGGGTTTGATGTGGCAAACACTGTTGATCCAACACTGTGAAAAATTCTATATAGCTATGCAAAGTGTTCAAGATACTTGCGCAGTTATTCGGAACGCAACTTGCTCAGGTACCTAGATGGTTTATATTTAAATTGACTTCTTGCGTTTGTAATTTAATGTACCTGTTTAGAATTCACTGTAGATATTATGAAAAGTTAAAATTTATATGATTAATTAAAATGATTATAATTGACAGATGAAGAGAAAAAGTTAAGCAAGAACGTACTACGTTTGCATCGCGCATCATTCAGCAAGATACGTGTGTGTGGCCTGTTCTACGTAGACGCTGCGTTACAATTAAGTCTGATGAGTCTTCTGACTAACTACACTGTTGTGTTACTGCAGTTTGCATTTTTATAAAAAAAATACAAATATTGAGTTAGAAAAGTGTTCAAAAATCTCAACCATAATTTATTATTGAATTTCTACGTTAGATTTTTGGTTTTGAGTATGATTTTATAACTTTGTCTATTCATTGTCTAATTTATCTACCTCTACCAATATTATAAAGAGGAAAGATTTTTTTGTTTGTTTGTTTTTTTGTACCGAATAGGCTCCAAAACTACTGGACCGATTTAAAAAATTCTTTCACTTATGGAAAGCTACATTATTCTCAAGTCATAGGCTATAACTTATTTCCAAATAAAATAGAATTCCTTTTGAAAATTTCAATAATGTAACCCAAAGTAGCAATATTTTGCATATAAAATTCATTATTTGGCGTGCGCTGAGAAAACTATTGATATGTTGTGTTGTTATGTGGGTACTACCAACCCTCAATAAACAAAAAGTAGTAGACATATAATATAAATACTTGTTACGAACGGCTGCTGCGCAGTCGAATATACGAGCTTGTGCAATCCTAGTAGTATCATTCTGCAACCCCCATTTCCGTACCTAACAGTTGGCGACGAGAAAAAGTACGAGACACGCGTATTTCAATTTGAATAAAATGGCAAAAGTATCCACTTCGGTTCCGGTCGGCACCTTAACAGTGTTCAGCCACGAACATCAAGAGTGTCAGGTTTACAAGGAAAGACTGGAGCAGTGGTTTCTGGCAAACGAAATCGGGGTAGATGCAGGTAAAGCAGGTTGCAAACGACGACTATTCTACTTAGTAACTGCTCGGAATCAAGCTACAAGTTAATTCGCGATCTAGCTTTACCGAAGCAAGTCGGTACCTTAAGCTATAACGAAGTAGTGGATTTGTTGGATGGACACTCCAAATTAAAGAAATGCAAATTTGCGAAAAGGTACAAGTTTCACAGTGCCACGCAACATGTCGGCGAAGGGCTGCCAGAGTGGGCGGCACGAGTACAAGGTTTTTTAATACACTGCGGGTTTGTGGCGCAAAATGTAGACGAACAGCTTCGCGACCGATTCGTGCTAGGCATGGCACCAGGACCGGAACGAGAAAACTATTTACCAAGGCGATGTCGGAATTGACGCTGAGCAAGGCCTTGGAAATAGCAGAAGGCGTACGCAGTGGTCGCATGGGGGCACAAGAAACGATGCGGCAAGCGGACATGGGTACACCTCTTCAAGTAATGAAGATGGATGCTCAGCCTGGCGCAGCGCGCAGGAGCAGCGCAGACAGGTAGCAGCGACCCCCGAATCTAGCGCCGAGCGCGCTCACGTCGGCAGCGGCGGCAGTGGGTGCACCGCCTGCGGCTACGCAGACCATCAGGCATCGCCTTGACGATTTGTGCGGTATAAGTGCAAAAAGTGCGGCGTTCAATGACATCTTAAGCGAATGTGTAACAAAAATGTAACTAAGCAACACTATGTCGAGTGCTGTGAGGATGCTAGCGATGACGGTAAGCATGTGTGCTGTAATATTTGCTCCATTCGCGGCGAACCGATGCGGGAATCTGTTTGTGTCAATGGAAATATATTATATATATATAATTCGAGGATAAGCTGCTGATCTTGTGCTTTCCTATTTATCAAACAGATAGCAAAAATTTAATGTTAATGGGGTGACGTCCTTCGGGTCTCTAGTCAAGATGGACGTGCTCCAAGGTTCAATTCTCAGCCATTTCTTCTTTCTTGTTTACATTAATGATCTCCCTTTTATGATGGCCAAATTATCGAATAGAATTCTATTTGTTGATGATACTTCGCTAATTTTTTAAATAGATAGTAAAGATAAGGATGTCCTACATGTCAACAAAAGTTTAATTATTTTCTGAAAATAGTTCGCAGCTAACAATCTTTTACTGAATGCAAAAAAAAACGAAATTTCTAAAGTTTTCTTTACCAAATGTACCACACTGTGAGCTTAATTTAAATCTTGACAGCAAAACTCTTGCCCTCTTACAAATAAACGCAGAATAAAGTTATACCAGGTATAAACCTATAAAAATGTATGGGTATACCTTAGTTATACCTGGTATAACTTTATTCCGCGTTTATTAGTAAGAGGGTTGAAGTTATAGCTGAAACTGTATTCTTAGGGATTACTATCGATTCAAAATTGCAGTGGGGCGCGCACATTAGAACTCTTTCGGGTAGTTTAAGTTCAGCTGCTTATACAGTAAGGAGAAGAAGGTAACCGATGTAGCAACGGCTAGGTTAGTATACTGTGCTTACTTCCACAGTATTATGTCTTATGACATTCTGCTGTGGGGATTAGCAGCAGACGTTGACGCAATTTTCATATTACAAAAGTGAGCAATCCGCGCGATCTATAAAATGGGTCCACGCGAGTCCTTCAGAGAAAAATCGATCGATATAAAAAGAGATCGATATACTTACTCTACCTTCACTCTATATTTTGATTGACGAAAACTAGCAAGTCTTTTCTTATAAACAGTATACGCTTTTATAACAAGTTGCCAAAGTCAGTTATAGAACTGACCGATGGAAAGTTCAAAAATCACATCAAACGTGTCCTTATTAAAAACCATATTACAAAATCAAGGACTACGTTGAAGAATTTTTTTTTGGCTTTAGCTCCTTCTGCGCATATTGCATTGTACTTAGCCATAACTTACAAAATATAGGTATGCCATTGGTACACCTCTCCATAACTCTTTAAGGAATACAGGCGTTATTTTATTATCGGTAGTAGAAATATTTTTTTTCATACTCCTTTGCTGTACCTTTATGATTAATTTCGTTGCAGGATCCAAGACTGTGGAATCGCTTCTCCGGAACTTGTCGAGCTTTATTGTTTTGGGTTTTTTTTCTGGAGGTTGCCACTGTTGATTCTTGTACGTTATAATCACAATGGTTGAGAATAGTGTTTTGAAATTGTCAAATAAAAAAACCGGCCAAGTACGATTCACGCTTGCGCACCGAGGGTCTGTACAAACAGCTTCATTCACCAAAATAATATTAGGTAAGATTACTGAAATTCATAAATTAATCAAGTAACGAACTTTGCTCTACAACAATATTATAACATCACGCCGGTACATATTCCCTGAAAGTTTAGTAGTACAGTACTGTAGAATGTACACCACAACATACGTGTAACAATACTAAGAAACAACACAACAACAACATACATAACATTGGAACATTGCTCAAACGAAAAGATAAACTGGATTGAGACGTTATTTATTACATATATTATTTATAACTAGCTGACCCAGCAAACTTTGTTTTGCCATAAAAAGACCAAACATTTATCTACCCTACCTACCCTACCTTACACTACCTACCCTACCCTACCCTACCCTACCCTACACTTCCCTACCCTACCCTACCCTACCCTACCCTAAACTACCCTACCCTACCCTACACTACCCTACACTACAATACACTACCCTACCCTACCCTACCCTACCCTACACTACCCTACCCGACCCTACCCTACCCTACCCTACCCTACCCTACCCTACCCAACCCTACACTACCCTACCCTACCCTACCCTACCCTACCCTACTCTACCCTACACTACCCTACCCTACCCTACCCTACCCTACCCAACCCTACACTACCCTACACTACCCTACACTACCCTACACTACCCTACCCTACCCTACCCTACCCTACCCTACCCTACCCTACACTACCCTACCTACCCTACCCTATCGACCTACCAACTTGTTGAACTATTTATTTGAATAAGAAATAATATACAACTATACGAATGCAACCAACTTTTGTTTCTACCGGCAGCGTTGATCTAATTAAAATTTAGAACATAAAAGTTGCTATTGTGAGTCAACCTTAAAAGATAGACATATGGTGTCACGAACTTTTTTTTAGAACTTTTAAAGAGAAACAATTCCATCATACATGATATTTGCGTGACTTAAACCATTTACGCAGCGCACGCAATGGAAGCTCTCAAAAAGGAATATCTTTGCCCGTTTTTGCAATATTTTTCATTTATGCTCTGCTCCTATTGGTTGTAGCGTGATGTTATATAGCCTATAACCTTCCTCGATAAATGGACTATCCAACACAAAAAGAATTTTTCAATTCCAACCAGTAGTTCCTGAGATTAGCGCGTTCAAACAAACAAACAAACTCTTCAGCTTTATAATATTAAGTATAGAAGCCTATAACCTTCCTCGATAAATGGACTATCCAACACAAAAAGAATTTTTCAATTCCAACCAGTAGTTCCTGAGATTAGCGCGTTCAAACAAACAAACAAACTCTTCAGCTTTATAATATTATATAAGTATAGATATACCTGAAGACGTTACTTAGTCAAGTCGTTTCTGGTCTGATCGTGTTTGTGGGTCATATGACAAAATTATTCCAGGAGTTAATTAATTCATGAAAGTAGAATTAATGCAGTAGAAATGCGCTCCTTGCGGAGTATGTGTGGTGTAACTTTAACTGATAGATTGAGGAATGAGGTAATAAGACATAAGACAACGTTGTGGTTTAAAAGAAGATGTAGAGACTAAAATTGAAAAGGGTATGTAAAGATGGTTTGGCCATGTTGAGAGGATGAATGAAAGTCGACTTACGAAAGGTATTTACAAGGCAGACGTGAATGGAAACGCCGGGAGGAGACGCCCTAGAAAGACATACATAGACCTTATAGGTGATGTTCTTCAGAAAGGCCAAGTGCGCAGTACCCATATCGGCGTGTGTGTATGACTAGATGTATGAATGTGTGTGAAGCAAAAGAAGTATGTAAGGATCGTAGCAGGTGGCGTTCTGTAGTTTCTGCCTACCCCCATGGGAAAAAGGCGTGAGTTTATGTATGTAGTTAATTAATTCAGTTGTAATTATCACATAAGCGTCATAGTATTCATAATATTGTCTCGCTTCCTATCTGCAAGATATCTTGCTGTCACGCGATGCTCAAGCAAAGTACAACTAACTAATTCTTAGATACAGGTGTCACCGGCTTCTGCCTTACTCAGAAGACCTAGTGGTTGGCCTAAGTTGTTATACTTGAAAGACTGCATGACAACCATACGTACTGGATGCAACTTGAAATCGCTCTCATTTAGTTTAAAAACCGAAAACAAATACACATCTTAATAATTTATCAATAAGTAATAAGTAGATTGAAGATTCCGCCAATTTGAATACCTAATTATAATTTACTTATTATTTATCATTTGTAATCAAGAACAAGAACCATTAAATAAATATTAACCAATTTGAATACAACAATGTAATTTCAATAGATAGTCCATTTAGATTAGACAATCTATTAAAGAACAAAAAATAAATTTAATCTATTTGAATAGATAAGTTCAGATGAATTAAACTGTATATAAGAAAAGATAATCGTATAAAAAAACCATATTACTGTTACTTGAATAGACATTTTTATATTTTTGAATATATTTAATTGGTGTGACAATCTATTATAGAACAAAAAATAAAATTTGTTCTATTTTAATACATAAGTTCCGATAAATTAAAAAATATATAAGAATAGACCATATATTATAAAAAAACAATATTAATTCTATTTGGATAGACATTTTTATCTTTTTGAATATATATAATTGGGGTGATAATCTATTCAAGAACAAAAATAAAATTTAATCTATATGAATAGACTAGCTGACACGGCAAACTTTGTTTTGCCATAAAAAGACCAAACATTTATCTACCCTACCTAACACTACCTACCCTACCCTACCCTACACAACCCTACCCTACCCTACCCGACCCTACACTACCCTACACTACCCTACCCTACCCTACCCTAACCTACCCGACCCTACACTACCCTACACTACCCTACCCTACACTACCCTGCCCTACCCTACCCTACCCTACCCTACCCTACCCTACCCTACCCTACCCTACCCTACCTATACACCTCACGGAGCCCGAGACCTTTCCAACGAATACAAAACCGTGGAAATCGGTTCGTGCGTTCTGGAGTTATAGCGTCAGGGAGGAAAACCCGACTTATTTTTATATAGTAGATAAGTTTCGTTGAATTATACAGTATATTAGAATAGACCAACTATTTAAAAAAACAATATAACTTCTATTTTTTTTTTCCTTTTTAGGGTTCCGTAGCCAAATGGCAAAAAACGGAACCCTTATAGATTGGTCATGTCTGTCCGTCTGTCTGTCTGTCTGTCCGTCCGTATGTCACAGCCACTTTTTTCCGAAACTATAAGAACTATGCTGTTGAAACTTGGTAAGTAGATGTATTCTGTGAACCGCATTAAGATTTTTACACAAAAATAAAAATAAAACAATAAATTTTGGGGGTTCCCACACTTGAAACTAAAACTAAAAAAATATTTTTTCATCAAACCCATACGTGTGATGTATCTATGGATAGGTCTTCAAAAATGATATAGAGGTTTCTAATATCTCTTTTTTCTAAACTGAATAGTTTGCGCGAGAGACTCTTTCAAAGTGGTAAAATGTGTCCCCCCCCCCCCTGTAACTTCTAAAATAAGAGAATGATAAAACTGAAAAAAATATATGATGTACATTACTATGTAACCTGCCAGCGAAAATTGGTTTGAACGAGATCTAGTCAGTAGTTTTTTTTTAATACGTCATAAATCGTAAACCGCAATTTACCAAGTACGGAACCCTTCGTGCGCGAGTCCGACTCGCACTTGGCCGGTTTTTTATACTACTACCGTCTCCATAACAAAAGTTCAACATGTTATCCTTAGTATACCATAAAAAATACGACGGCATTTCTCAAAGTAGTTTATCACTCAAAGCTTAATTGCTACTCATTATATCTACTTATTTATCTATTAAAACATTAAATTAATAAAACGAATAAATGACGACAATAAAAAAAAAGGGTGGTATTTAATACTTTAACTGTAATTCCCCTTTTTTCAATCAAAATATTCGAAATTACTACCAAAAATACTGAATTGCACACTAAATTTGCTCATCAAATAAATGAATTATACTATACTGCTAGATCTTTAAAGCTTAACTGTTTTACTGAATAACTATCTGTTAACTAAAAGTAAATCTAATAATTCTTCGAGTGCAACAAAATATTTAAGTTTTAAGGGAGGGGGGGAAACGAAACAAAGTCGACGGAGCCCCGCTGCGCAGGGCTCCTATTTCTGTCTGCAGGGTCTAAAGTAACCTAACATGAAGGAAACGAACCTAACCTATCCGTGTCGGGGTGCCCTAAGCTCCCGAGCTCGCTTCGCTCGCTCTTGGACTAATTCACATTTATTTTATATTTAATTGAATAATTTGTGTGCAAATCAGTATTTTTGTTTTACGGTGAGTAATATTGTTTTGCAGTAGGTTATTAGTGGAGATATTTTGTTTGCTTAAATTTCTAAATAGAGGTGCAGTTAAAAATTCCCCAAAAAAAAATATATGGCTTGCATTACAAAATGGCAAACTGTAGTAACACAATGGTGTAGTTAGTAAGAAGACTCATCAGACTTAATTGTAACGCAGCGTCTACGTAGAACAAGCCACACACACGTATCTTGTTGAATGATGCTTTATGCAAACGCAGTACGTTCTTGCACATATTTTTCATATTATCTGAAAAAAATTAAAATACTTTGATCTCGAATCTGCCCCACTGTTTGTTATCATAATTCATAAGACATAGTTATTTGATGCCACCACTAGTAATCCCAGCAAGTCGGGCTTTGTATTATATAGCAGATTTTCAATGACCAACCAAATGTTCCAGTAATTTGGTATCAATTAGCCGCTCTGTACATTTTGCCTTAGAGAGTCTTGGAGTGGAATAAAATTATGTTTTTAGAGCTTTACCTGCAACTTCGCTTCAATGGCTTGAATGCAGGAGTATACATGCATCTCGGGGATAGTGTTTTTTTTTATCAGAGACTGAGTTTTCGTAATCAGATGAGACCAGATCACATAATTAAGAACATAAAAATATATCTTTGTGATATTAATTTAGAATTGGTACCTGAGCAAGTTGACTTCATCATAAGTGCGCAAGTATCTTGAACACTTTCAATAGCCAAATAGAATTTTTCGCATTGACGACTCAACATTGTTTGCCACATCAAACTCTTCATCTGCCATAATAATATGAAAATCGTCGTCAGATTTGTTATATTCTATAACAAAAGACATGTCATGTCATGATACCAAAACAGCTGTAATAAGTCTTGCCTAATAATATCATCTTCATGTCCTTATTCTAATTTACTTGGGGTCAGTGAAGCAGATCATCTTTTTCCATAAGTCTCTATTTGATTGTCATTTTCTGTGGCAAAAATGTTTTTCCTTTTCTATCTGATATCATCTCGACAGTTACCTCCTTCCTATCAATATGATCCTTCACACGATCTATCTATCGTTTCTTTGGTTTCCCACTACTCATATAAGCATTTACATTCATATACTTAAAACTTCCCTCACGATATATTTCTTATTCCTACGCAACACATGCCTATTCTATGACAGTTGATTTCAACACATCTTTTGGACCACCGGGAACACAAAACCTTACCTTGGAATATTTTTCTTCGTTCCACTCGTCAATTCCATCTTGAATATAACATAGAGAGTGAAAGAATACTTCTATAATATTATAGAGTATCTGAAAGGTAAATCATATTGTTAAGCATGTGCCTGTTCTACTAAATAATCACTCTTTTGTTTGACTTACGAAGATGGTTCTAGGAAATCAAGTTTATGCATTTATGGTATAGTACTTACAAATTGTTGGGAACAAACTTGAATGATGTTATAACACTGCAATATCTCAACGTAGGTTTGAAGCACTTCTTTACAATAAGATTTGTCGCACTCGCTTTCCATTTTTTGATAATTCAAAACGTGAATACTCCACAGACGAACCTTATATTCCAACATTTTTAGAAATAGCGAGGCATAAATCGTATGCAATTCAAAAATTACTAAAAATTCGCTTGTAATTATGAAATAATAAGATAAATTTCGTAGAATGCAAATCGAAATCAGAAAAGTAGTAGATAAACCCAGAGCCACGATCAAAAAAATCCAATTCCAAATGACACAGTTCTTAAAACTGTTTTCATTATTGAGTAATCTGTGCACTTTTTGAAAAGTTAGAACAAACTGTATGTTAATTTTGGTTTGAATGATTCCTATAAAGAAATTCATAGCGAAACCAAAACAGTAGTAAACGCAATTAAAATAAAGTTTGAAAATCAAGCTCGTGCTTTCTAGACTATCTGTGTCACCGGACAACGTAAAAGTACAATATATATAAGAAAACACAAATACTAGAGTTATATTCATTAAAAAAAAATTGGTGAAGTGACTATTTGAAGTTGGAATATTATCTTTGAAACGATATTTAGGAAAAATAATATTCAAAGGCAGAAGCATTAACTGCACATCTTTATCAACAATATTCATAGGACATTTTGGATATATGTTTCGGTAGGTGTACATTTTTAATGGAACCTTAGCACTGGATAGTTCCCTAGTCGTCGGTAAATGTACTGACAAGTCACAAACAATGATAATAATTGTTGATGGTATTAAAAATGAATATTTTACTATAATTAAATGAATGGCATAACAGTATGGGAGATACCGTGGCATTTTTTAAGGTTCCGTACCCAAAGTGTAAAAATGTGACCCTATTACTAAGACTCCGCGGTCCTTCTGTCTGTCTATCTGTCTGTCTGTCCGTCTGTCTGTCTGTCACCAGGCTGTAACTCATGAACCGTGATAGCTAGACATTTGAAATTTTCAGAGAAGATGTATTTATGTTATAACAACAAATACTAAAACAGTATAAAATAAATATTTAACCCATACAAGAAACGTGATATTTTTATCGTTTATTGCGGTAATGGAACGGAACCCATCGTGCGCGAGTCTAACTTTCAATTGGCCGGTTTTTACTTGCCGTTATGTAAACGCCAATAATAAGGAATTGTGTAAAATATTGCTGTAGTAAAATAAGTGGCGAGAATCGATCGATATTTACAAAAAATAACCTAGTTTACTTTCTCATCTTTACCAGAATTATGTTAACTTCATTCTTTTATTGTATAATATAACCCATTATTAATGCATGTTTTTTTATTCTGTTCAATGTACTTGTGTACATCTGATAGTGTACCTAGCTATATTGTAATGACCTAAATTAAATACATCAATTGACGATCGACTCGTTTTACAATTATTGTTATTACAATAACCAAATTAAATTATGAATACTCCAGATACTTTAACATCAATAAAATAATATGTATATATCATTTGGGTGCTATATAGTTGTCCAATGGAATGTTCAAGATTTAAATTCTCAAGAAATAGAAAATGTGCACGAAGAACACCATAGCAAAAAAAAGTTTCATGCTTATATTGATATTTTAACGTGGTATGGCATCCATAAAGATTCTTATTAGCAACTCGTGAGTAATATATTAACCAGAAGAATAAATTAAAAAAGCCAGAAAGTTATAACTGGCAGTTGTACAGTCATTCTCTTGTCTCGCCCCAGTCATAACTACGTCGATAAATTTAACAATGATACTAAAAAAGCTGATACACCAGATACATGGAGTGAGTGATTGAGAAGAGTAGTTGATGTAATGCAACCTTAATAGCCAGCTTTAGACTACAATATAGCACGAAAATTCTCAGTATAACAAATTAAACAAAATAATCAGACCGTGCAAGATAATTATTTTTTTTCTTTTTCAGGTAATCTATTATATGATATAAAGTATATATGAAGTATTGTCTATTCTTTGGTTAACGTGCAAGTCATAATTGACTTGTTGAAAATAGGCATAAAGCTTATAATAATTGTGAATATTATTTAAATCTTGTTTGTCATCCTTTAGTGCAAAACATTTGATCAGTGCTTTAGGATCATACTTTTAACCCTTCTTCTTTTATAGGAGACAAACTGTGCCCGCGGCTTCGCTCATGTGCTCCACCGGCTGTTAAATTTAGTAATTTACTAATCAGTCGATGGTAAAAAGGTGACCAAAAACCAAAAATTCGCTCAAACTCTAAAAAGTGTCATGTTGGTCGACTGCAGCCTTCAGCAGCCCAACTATTAGCAATCGTGATTTCAACCTTTACCTTTTAAATTGAATGGTTTGGGGATATCCTTTCCCATTAGGATTTTAAAAAAAAAAATCTAAGATAAAATTTTAAGTGCCCATATGCCCAATTAGACTGAAAGCCGACCCCAACAATAATTAGGAAAAAGGCTACGCAGATGATGATATGCCCCATTAGCAATAGGCTTGCTGGTACTTGCTAGGACCTAGGACCTAAAACTAAAGCATACTTATCTGGTAAAGAAGTGGAAGAGTTAAGATGCAGTTATCATAATATGCTTTTGCCTCCTGCTCTTTAATCTCATTCTTATTTTTCTCTTTTTCATATTTGATCGTAAACAACAGAAGTAACTACCGCACGCACGGATCAAGATTTGAAGCAGATCGATCCATGGTTGAGGAACCATATTAACATAGCAAAGACCCTCCTTATTTCGGCAAGCAAGTTAACCCGTTGGTATCGGGCTGTCATTCGTGCACCTTTGAGAGTTGTTCTCGTTAGTGGGTAGTGAGAAGTCTAAACACGAATGATTAAACCGAATACCGCGCTACTAAGGTAATATAGACCTGAGTATTTTATATTAGTTTCAACTTGATACTTCCTCACGTTACTGCAAAAAAGATCTTGGCAGTCAAACAACGAAATGATCGTATAAGGATTTCTTTTTGAGGAATAGAACCCTTAAAATGGTAGGCCTGGGTAGGCAGCTTAGCGATAGGCAGTTAAATTCAGTTTTCACAGTTATTGACGGTAGGTAAGCTTGACTTCGTCTCACGATTTTTTTACTTTCCACTGTATTTAATCAATGACCGTCGTTCGTTCAGTAGTACTAAAATTTTACTTCTACTGCTGCTTGGTAAGTTTTCAAGCTGTTAGAGATACTAGATACTCTCGAAAAAGAGTCCTAGCAGTGCAATAATGTATGTACTTATCAGGCTAAATAATACAATACAGTGAGTATTATATTATTTAGTCTAGTAAGTAGGCTCGCACCTTTGCACTTATGTGTGCTTTAGATATTATGATAATCTTGCAGCAGCAGCAAACAGAGCATTGATGATGCTTTTGTATCAATATTTAATTTGGTGTTCTAATAGACGCGGTTTAGATCGGACAACTTGCATTTTAGTGTTTAGCGCTTCATTATCATAATCATCAGCCTTTTAATATTCTCAATGCTAGGACACAGACCTACTCTCTGTGAGAGGGGGTGGCGGGGGGGAACCAGAAATCCTAATGGGTCTTATTAGGATTTCTGGTTTCTCGACCTTTTGATTTCTCGACCAAAATTTATCGAGTGTATCGATATTTTTTTTGTTAAACACGATAAATTATTTTAAAATGTATGCTTTATTACAAATAAGACTGGCAGATGATATCAATTTAATCGAATGGCAAATCTGTAATTACCATAAATTGACTTATTAATTATCAAATTAACAACAAACAATAAATTAAAGGGTATGTTAGAGGGTACAGGGATGTTAGGAGGCACAGGGATGTTAGGGGGTACAGGGGATGTTAGGGGGTACATTCACGATCTAAGTGCCCCAAGTCAACCTCACCTGCTAGCGGTGCATCCTGCTAAATAACGAACGAGGCTCTGACGAAAACCGACAAATGGCGGTATAACCATTTTAACAAATCTTCGCAGCTAAGTGGTACAGACTGGTGATGGGCAGCAGCGTCACCAGTGTGAAAAGCTGCGATCTACGATCGCCAATCCGCATGGCGCATTGGCGATCGCAGCATGGCGATTATGGGCAAACTCTCCAATTATGAGAAATCGAAATCAACCACAGCCCCCAGTTCCCAGCCGCCATGCTGTTATACCTGATTATGGCGGCGGTTACGGAGACGGCAGGGCATTCGGGGGTGCTAAGAATCACCAGGTTACGGATGGCCGCCGATCCCAACTGACCTTGGTGACGTATAATGGACAGATGTTACGGCTTGATGAACACCTCGTGCAGCTTGAAGAAGAACTCGAGAGTATAAGTTGGCACGTTCTAGGGCTGAGTGAAGTCCGAAGAGATGGGGAGGATACAATAACACTCAAATCAGGCCACCTTATGTATTTCCGGGATGGAGACCAGCTATCCCAAGGCGGCGTCGGGTTCTTGGTAAACAAATCCATCTGTGACAACGTTGTGGAGGTCTCCATTGTCTCGAACAGGATAGTATACCTCATAATTAAGTTAACCGAGAGGTATAGCCTCAAGATTGTTCAGGTTTACGCACCGACCTCGGCACACTCGGACGACGAAGTGGAGGCAATTTTTGAGGACATTTCCAAGGCCTTGCACTCCACCACTAAGACCCATTACAGCGTTCTCATGTCGAATTTTAACGCCAAAGTGGGAGTACAGACTTGCAGTGATTTTAAGTAGGATCCTACGGGTTTGGTAGCAGGAATCATAGTGGGTAAATGTTTGTCAACTTCCTAGAAAGAAAGGGGCTTTTCATAATTAATTCCTTCTTTAAAAATACAGTTAGCAAAAAAAAAATGAAACAATTAAATTAAATTAATTTTAATTTCTTTAAATCTATCTAACAAACTTGATAAATTAAATAGAAGGAAAACCATGAAATCTGGACTTATAAATTCAACGGGTCAAGTTAAAGCACTTTTACTCAACGATCCATCTGTATCCTTGATTTCATCCTTATCATTGACCCTAACGATCGATGCAATAAAAGTACAGGCTGTAATTTTAAAAGATTTTAGTCGGTTCGATTCCCGGGTGTAGCAAGCGACTTTCGAAAATCTTTGAATGCAGTTTTCTTTCTTCTCAAAAATAAAGGAATGTTTTCTTTGAGTAAAAATTTCTATCTACAGTATCAAGAGTACTTTCCCTTCAGGTGGCATTACAAAATTCCACCCTGTATATTACATACTAGCTGACCCCACGTCTTCGCTCCCGTCAAAATTATAGCCTATGTTACTCGGCAATAACGTAGCTTTTCATAGGTGAAATAATTTTTTAAATCGGTCTAGTAGTTTCGGAGCCGAGTACCGAATAGGTACAAACAAACAAACAAAAAAATTATTTCTCTTTCTAATATTGGTATAGATATACGGTGACCAATAACACAGGTATTCAAGAACCATCGTGCTTGATTTTCAACTATTATTTTGATTGCGTCTACTACTCTTTAGGTTTATCTATGAATTCCTTGATTGGAATCATTCAAACCAAAAATAATGTCCAGTTTGTTCTTACTTTTCAAAAAGTACACAGATTACTCAACAATGTCATTCATTAGCATTAGACTTTATAAAATACTGAAATCATTAAAATTAAATCTATCCAATCCAAAACTTTACTGTCAGCAATACTGTCATAATAATATTAAACATGTCAGCAAAAATGTCACAAAAATATCAAAATAAAAATGTCAGAGTCATAAAAATGTATAAAATGATTTAATAAAATTGAAAGCAAATAAAAATATCTAAAAAAATTAAAATAATAATAAAATACATTTGAAAGTTCACCTGCCCCACGCCCGATACACGGGTACATGTAAGGACTGCCAGTGCTGCATAAATGGCCCATCCAACCTGCCTAGCGAGCATGGGCGTACCCAAGACATTTGTGACATGACATGATAAATTATCTCATATCTTACAATTTGTCTTAAATGCTAGCACGGGTCAAACATGTGACATATTTTAAAGGCGCAATATGCCTTTCTTGTTGCTGCCCGGCGAGCACGGCCTACTGTGACATGGCTTGAGTCACACATTTCATCGCAGTTTGGGCGATAACGCCATTTTGTCCTAGATAATAGCACCGGCGGCGTGAAAAAAAATCCTGACGTTTGTTTGGGACTCATCGGGTCTTAATTGCTAATACGGGCGCACCCATTTTGTCACAAATGTCACATTTTGACAGATGAGAAAAATGTATCACTTTCGTTCGGAGGTGGTGATAAAATTTTATAGTTGAAAAAAATATATTTGCCTTCTAATTACGGCACCAAATGGCAATAAATTCATTTTGTGTGTATGGTGAATTGGTGATCAATGCTTATTAATTAATTGAAATGTTACAGGATTATTAATTAATTTTATATTATTACTTTTTCATACTTGTATTTTTTTTATTGTTGTTCTAATTTTAATTATGATTATTTTTTTTATAATTATTTTCTTTTGTACCATATTCTTCTTGCTTTCTACATTTTTAAATGTTTCTTAAATAAAATCCCCAAAAAACATTTAAAATATAATAAATAGCTATTATATTTTTTAGTAATTATTAAAATTTTCACAATAAATATATCTTTCTAACAAACACTTAATATGTTATCAAACAAACAAAGAAAAATAAAGTGTGCATAAGTCTATGGTCGTAGGTCAAATATTAATTTATTCCCAACAAAATTAAAAAGTTGTTTAGCTGTAAGAACGGCATACTTTTTTACGTATTATTTTATTTGGTCGTCTATTCAAATTATGTCGCACTATGAAGTCAACAACAAGAAAAGCAAGTCGCGCCTGTAAATTTGTCACATGGTTGTCCCGTGCTAGCATTTAAGACAAATTGTAAGACATGACATATTTTATCATAACTTGTCGTGACCGAGTCGAAAACCAAGCAAAGTAAAAAAAAAAAAAACTTGTAATTCATGTTGGGATGCTGCTAACATGGGGGTAGCAAAGGGGGGGGCTAAATTTTGGTTATTTTTGGCCTAAGACATACCGTTTTCGAGATATCATTTTGGAAATATGCAAAATAAAATAAGATACGGAGGCCCATAATTCGGCAACAGTGCGTCGTAGGGCTATGCTTCTCAGAACATAAATGGTTTTTATGGCCAAGGTTAAACCGAAACTACAATAAAATTGGAAAATTTCCGAAAAAGAAAAAAATAAACGTCAAGAAGTTATGCCACAAGTCAAGAAAATATCTCACGCCGCCGTGTTAGCATTTAAGACAAAATGAGTTTATCGCCCAAACTGTGATTAAAAGTGTGACTTAAGCGATGTCACAGTAGGCCATGCTCGCCGGGCTGTTGCCAACAACCGCAAGGAGACTGTTGCCATTGCCCCGCACTCTACTCACTATCGAGGTCGCCCTCTTGCGCATGCTGCATAAAAACAGTCAACGCGGACACGAGAGAGCATTCCCGACTCGCTGCAGAAGCGTGGCAGCCGCAGCAGCGCCCTCAGCGCTTTATTGTATTGAACGCGGAAAGCGCTGTAGGATTTCTGCAAATATGACACCCACAGACTACTCGGGTGTGTTACGTCACTTAGAAAAGTGTTACATCGAATAACACGACCCCGTAAGTTTACTAATACGAAACACTTCACAACGAATGCACGCTACCACGAAAAACTTAACAGTTATATTATTGGTATCTGGTTTATATAAATTCTTTGTCACAGATTCCATTATTTGCTTGTAAGATGACCCGGGCATGCAATAATTAAAAGTAGTATGACGCTGACTGCCATTTATTAATTTACCTAAACCTCTTCCAACACCATCCGAAAACATAACCGAATGAAAACTTTCGTTACTATGACTAAGTAACAAGCCAGCACTCTCAGGCCGGTCTACTTGAGGCAAATCCTGTGCTATATTAGATACTAGCTTTTGCCCGCGGCTTCGCACGCGTAGATTACATGCTTCTCCTTACCATATTTTAACAGTATGTAGAGAAAAAGTAAAAAATAATTATGATAAAAATAATGTAATATGAAAGTTTTTCTTAGGACAGACTTATACTTACCTACTTTAAATCAATACGATCTATCCTTGTCCTGTCCCTATCCCTTCATTATTTTTGTGTTTATCCATGACTAATAATAAGTAATCATAATTATAAGTAAGTAATTAAATTATAGTATTTCCTCGTAAACAACCTTTTTAACCATTTTTTTGTGCGCCAATATCACCAGACTATTTTATGAGCTAACACGTGAACACGCTACATAGAACTGGGGTCCATATTGGCTCACCTAAAGTTCTTTACCCGAAATTGTTCTTCCTAACGATTTGTAATCCGAATGATCACTCTTCCTAAAAATTTTCATCCTAAAGTTTACATTCATACTATTTGTAGTGCTACCGGCGATGTTCATAACACTCATGTTTCCGAAAGTTGTAATTAATAATATCATTAATGTAAATATATTTAAACTCCTACTGTTTTTTATCATAACGCTTTTATCCCTAAACATAATTACCATAATATTTTCACTCATACTCAGAAAGAAACATTTACCAAGTGTATTAAAAAGTATATGTGGGTAGAAGATGATATTTATAGTTTTAATTTGAGGGATGATTATTATTTGGGGTATGCTTTACATAACGTACTGAGTTGTGTCTATTGTTAAGTTCATGTCGGTGTATTATCATTACGTGCATGTTTGTGTTAATGCTTTATTAATAAAGAGAAAAATTATTTTAAATCATTTAAAACCAGTCGCGGAGGATTAAAATTACCTTTGTTCGTAGACGTACATGGATTTACATATAAAAAAAACCGAATAAAAGTGGATAAACAATATTGGGCGTGTGAATTAAGAAGCAACAAAAAGTATAAGTGTAAGGTTAAAATTTCGATTAAAGGCCGTTGATTTATGGCGCGGATAGGGTAGAGGGGGGATGGGGGGAGGTTTGGCTACCCCTCAGTACCACACGAACCACTCGGAGCCCTATAGTTATGGCGATATCCATGGTTAAAGTTTTCAGATAAGAATAAAAAATTCCATAAATTTCCATCGATATAAGGGGCGCGAAAGGGGGAAAGGGAAAGGAGGGTAGAGGGGCTACCTCACTGTACCATCACAACCCCACGGAACCCCATGGTTATGGAAGATATCCATGGTTAAAGTTTAAGATTTAAGCAACTAAGTCGACGGAGCCCCGCTGCGCGGCGCTCCTATTTCTGTCTGCAGGGTCTAAAGTAACCTAACATGAAGGAGATGACGGGAACTGCGTTCGCTCGCTTTGCTCGCTCACTTCAGCTTCCGTCATCTCCTTCGAACCTAACCTATCCGTGTCGGGGTGCCCTAAGTTCCCGAGCTCGCTTCGCTCGCTCTTGGACTAATTCTCATTTTTTTACCTCACGAAAAACATACAAAAAAACATAACATTGCCGAGTCTTGAAAATTTTTATAAAGCTTTCTATTTATGAGTACTACCTACAAAAATAAAATGAACCTCCAAATCAACGGCAAATATGATAGAATTTAATATATATTGAATTTTAAAGCAAAATACACCAATAAAAGTGATTATTTGAAAGCTTTAGCCGCTAATATTAAACTAATTTAATTGAAATGTGTATATGAAACTGATACTTGTACCATGGTACCTGTTATTCTTATATGTTATACATGTTATGTGAAAATAAAGTTACGCAAAATAAATGTGTATAATACTGATTATTATGAATAAAAAGAAATCTAAACAAAAAAGATATGACTTTGAATAATAGTGTAAAAGATAGGTAAGTTGAGAAAATATAGGAAAACAAATAAAAGTATAATAAATGTTTATTGTTACTGACATTATGAAGTTGAATGCTTCTGAATTATGAACATTAGAGACAGAGTAGTTAGGAATTGTGATTGTTAGGATGAAAAATGTTAGGAAGAACATTTTCGGATTTCCAATTATCGGAGTTGAAAATTTAGGGGAACTTTGGCGCACCCATAGAACTGTCCATGGGAAAAGCAATTTTCCCCCTTAAATCAACACCAGCATACTTCCAAAACCAAACAACAACAACAACACAAACAAACAAACATCCAAACTTTCATCCCCTATTTCACGCCCTTAGGGTTGGAATTTCCAAAAATCCTTTCTTAGTGCTCACCTACACTACCAAAGGAACTTACATGCCAAGTTTCATGATTGAAGCTTCAGCCGTTTGGGCTGTGCGTTGATGGTCAGTGACTGAGTCAGTCAGTCAGTCAGTCACTTTCTTCTTTTATATGTTTAGAAGATAGATAGATGTTCATCTTCATCCCAAACCCAAAATTCAAAGATCCGAACTACAATCCTGACCGACTTTCATACAAACTGTCATCACCTATTTCAGCCCCTTAGGGGTACAATTCACAGAAATCCTTTCTTAGTGGATGCCTGCACAGTATAAAGTATCCGTGTGCAAAATTTCAAGTCTCTAGACGATTTCATTATTCCCATGACTTCATTCCCCTTTTCACCCTCATGGGGGTGGAATTTTCAAAATCCCTGAGAATCGTGAAAATTATTTTTTAATCTTCAGCCTAAACCCAAAATATGAAGATCCTGACTTTAAAACTGACGGATTTTCATACAAACTTTCATCCCCTATTGCATGCCCTTAGGGGTGGAATTTCCAAAAATCCTTTCTTAGTGCTCACCTACACCACCAAAGGAACCTACATGCCAAGTTTCATGGTTGAAGCTTCAGCCGTTTGGGCTGTGCGTTGATGGTCAGTGAGTGAGTCAGTCAGTCACTTTCTTCTTTTATATGTTTAGAAGATGTCTTGTACGAAGACACTATCTTGAGGCAGCCTCTCAGCTTGGACCGGGTCCTCCGTAACATCAGGCTGGACTGTAACTAGGTCTGAGACTGTCTGGCAGTTACACTGACACAACACTAACTAATTTGCGGCCAAAATGTGTTCTTTTATTTGTAATTTTGAATTTACATATTTATTGTAAAGAGAACTAAATCTGTTCTCAAGTACCTGGATTTCTGTCTGTAAGCGGTGTGTGTCAATTTCATGGCTTTTTTGCTGTCTTCTAATTTAATTTGGTAATTATTAAATTTATTAACTAGGTCAACACTTTCTTTCCTGAGTCGAATATTTTTAATGAAGAACTTGTGTTGTTTCCTAAACTTGTTACAATTTCTTATTATTATAATTAGTTTTGCATATTTCTTAAGTTTCTTATGACTAATTATGTTACAATTTTTCTGATTCAAAAAAGAATCTTCAGTTAGGTCTATAGTAGGTATTGAAACCGGCTTACAATTAGATTTAATAAGTTCATCATACAAATGGCAAGTTTCATCAACCTGAGTTGACTCCTGTTCTTTTTGTAATTTTAAAATATGAATATATGCGTGACTCAATTCTTGTTCTAGATCCCTAACTTTATTTAAAACCTCCTCATATAGATAACTGCAGTTATTGAAACCATCCGTGACTACCCTCAGTTGGTAGCGTTCATCCACAACATTCTGGTATTGCTGACTAAGTTCAACTAACTCCCGTTTAAGGATTGTGTTTTTATAAACAATATTCTCAACTTCTACTTCACAATCCTCTCTATCCTGCAACATCTCACGACATTGGCTTTGTGAGTCTTTCAGTTCCATTTTGTTGACTTCTTAGAAAACGAAACAAATCCAAGATCCCAATGTCCATAATTCTTCTAATATATTCAGATATATTAGAAGTAATTATTGAATATTTAATAATAAACATTAACATAACTCTATGATCGTTATTTTGCATAATTTTACTAGAAAACTATAATTAAACATTCATTCAGATTCTGGGCACTGTTATATCTTAAAATACACGCGAATGCATATAAAATAATAATGATAACCACGCTGGTCGTTACACGTGGAACCGTCTTTGCATTGTCAGCGTTTACGACACATCGCTACTTTTCTAGAGCCGGATAGGCAGTGTGGATTTGAACGTCGTCGCGGATACGTACTTTTATTGTATTTACTGAAAGTCAATTAATATTCTATTCCAGTGTTTAATTAATTGTTTTTTTAAAAACCATTTTAAGAACCACCCCGTAACAGTGGTGTCAGAAGTGGGATACTCAGCAATCGTTGGCTGGTATCCGTTATACGATCCGCGGAGTGCGTTTTGACAAACTCTTTCAAAATCCTTCGAACTCTTACTAACTCTTACAAAATTAGTTGGTGTGCAAATCACAAACTCTACGAATTCCGAGGAACTGCGACAGTAAGTCTTACCACGTAAGCCTGCCACCCTCTGGCCTATCACCACCACGTGGTGCCACGTGTTTGCGCCGTGTGACTTCACAACGTGATTAAGCCTGTTCGTGCTTCTTATCTGACGTTGGTGTCAGGACTCGCAGCCACCATCCTACTCAACTAGGCACTTACCTGGTTCACCTGGTGCCGTCGCCGTCGGCTCCGCTGCTATACACGTTGTCTGTGCGACACGTGTCCGCCGCCGCTCACTTTGCCGCTGCCGACGAAGTCCTGCTGCTGCCCTGGTTCCTGTTGAGCTGCGAGTGCAACATACCTGCTCTACTCAAAATCTACGATGTCCACACTCCTTCTCGCGGTGCTGCTGTGAGTCGAACATTTGATAATTTGTTATTGCTCAACCTTGTCCCAAATAGTATCTATATTATTTGTTTTCCTTACAAATCCTTATTTTATTGAATATATTTATTTACCTTCTTTTGATCGTTAGTCAACTTATGACCAAAATGAGTAAAACTGAAATCTCGCCAAGCGAACAATATCCTATTAAAATTCTTTGTGATTTTATTGATACATACAATGGAGATCGTGAGACCTTGTCCGCATTTTTAACTAATTGCCAAAATTCACTAAACCTAGCGTCCGAGAGTCAGAAAAAACTGCTCCTAAAATAAATCCTATCCAAATTGCGAGGCAAAGCTCAAATAGCCTGCTCAAACAAAGTTTTCGATGACTTTGATTCGTTACAGTCATTCCTTCGCCAAAATTTTGGTGAAAGGAAACATTATAGCCATTTATTCTTCGATTTGCAATCTTGTAGGCAACAACAAAATGAGTCAGTGTCACAATTCTCTTTGCGCTTAGAAACCTGTCTCACCGACATGCAGACCGAAATTCACAATTCCGAAATTACTAAGAAAGATCTGTCAGGTAGAATCGCAATGACGGAAGACCTAGCTCTCCACACTTTTATTTTTGGGTTAAAACCTAACCTCAGTAATATGGTGCGGTGTAGAAACCCTAAAACTCTGAATGATGCTATTATAGGTGTAACAGAATCTCATGGCATTTTTTATTTTTTTTAAATTGTGATTTTCATATGGCAATGTCAATTGTCACCTGTCGAATCAAAGTACTTGATGTGTCAACCGCTGCTGAAATTTTTTGATATTATCTGGAAAGTTTGTTATTTTTGTGAAAATGTCGAAAAACCCACTTCGATCTCATGCGAGAAATATTGTTTTCAATGTGTATCATAAAATAAGGGAAGAAGAAGGCGTAAATCAAACTCAATCTTTGATTTTAAAGTGCGTCGTAGAGTGGACCGGTAAGTTGGACTGACTTGTTTTGATACTTTTAGTTTAATTTATATTTTCTTACTTAATTTTAATTTCTTTTCATTACTATTATATGGTAAATCGTAGGTCAGGGCACATCGAATGATGGCCGGAAGGAAATGGCAACAGTAATGTAACTGTTACTAATTCTTCGACAAGATATTGATTTTAACGGAGATTGAGAATCTTTAACGTAAGAAAAATATTAAGTAATAATCTGCGCCCTGCAGTGGGACGTGTATATAGACGGGAGTTTTTGGCGGGATTTTGTCGAGTGAAGTTCAGTGGCTGTTAATATTATTTGCAAATTGATTCCTAGTGGATATTGTGATATATTATTGGTGTAGTTTTGTATCTCAACTGTCTCCGCAACTGGACAATTTGTAAAATCATTGACAAAAGCGATCTTGGGATAGTGGAGCGGTGTATTTTATTGTAGTATTGACTGCGTCTGCAAAGCTTACTGGGAAGACTGACTCGATACAATTTGCTGCCAAATACTCCAAAAAACATTAGAACCTGTTACATCCGCATTCTAATGCATACTAAAGAATAAATATAAGATCCAAAACTCTTTCCAAAGACGTGGCTAAAAGGTCCTAGCAACCAGGCCATAAAACTTACATAAAAAAAAAATATATAGACTGATGATGATGAATGACTTTAAGTAACATGATACATTTTATTATTTTTTACAGACTTTATTTATAAAGAGATTGGTTTTGAATATGTTAAATGCCAATGAAAAAGAACCATTTTGATGGAGAGAGATGATATAAAACTACAAAGATACAAGTTTTTGAAATGCCAGTGGAGTTCATGGAATCGTATTCTAGTTTTCTAGTTCTGAATGAGGTTTTAAGTTATTAGTACGATTTAAATGCTAAATAATAAATTAGTACATAAATTAATATTCAATTGATTTATTTTTCCTATGTTAAGAACACGATGTATAACAACATTATTCATACACATACCTATAATACTCACAGTGGATCTTTGTGTCTCTGAATTGGTTGCAAGACCCCGCGCAGTAGCTATTTTTGTGTCAATGTTGTAGGTGAAGATAGCATTGTATAACTGTCTCTTTGACTCGCTTATGTATGTCACATAAGCTTACGGAGTTTCTTGTGCATTCTTCTCCATAACAAGCTACTTTCCGAATGCACGGTAGAATCAACTTTTATTCCATGTAAATTTAAATTGTGACATTCAAAAGTGCCGCTTGGTGGCCCAGTTGAAATAAATATCTTTTGTCTTTTTTGTCATCGTCCTATCTCGCTTACTCTATGCAGTATACTCGATGACAAACTGTTTCTTACGCAATGGTTGGCAGGACCAAGTTCAAAGACACAAAGATCCGTTGTGACTACTATAATATAGGTACCTCATGTTCATTAATACTAAAGACATAAATAAAAATTAAACAGTATCAAGATCGTTTGATCCAATTTCCCCAGTATTGCATACAACAAATTTTTATTTCCCTTTTTGCCATGAGATTCTGGTAGACCTATAACATCGCGATCGAAGAAGAAAAAATTCAAAATTTCTCTCTAAAAATCTCCCCAAAAATCGCTAAAGCTTGTAAGTTTTGTAATAAACCTGGTCACTTAGAAAACGAGTGCCTGAAAAAAAACCGATTTCGGTCACAACCTCCAACTTCGTCTAACTCTCAATATCAACAAAATTCTCAGCCGAGTCAATCAACAGACGTAGTCTGTAAATATTGCAAGAAACCGGGCCATGATATCTCTCAATGCTATAGGCGCAAATATAACAATTCTAGAAAGAATAACCCTTCGATTCAACATAACGTCATGGCTTTACCCGATCATGTTGAATCGCAGGAAGAAACTGAAGAATGTGCTGACGATTTAAACTAAACAGTCGGGTGTCGTTAGCGTGCCGCACTACGCCCGACCGTATTCATGGCACAACAAAATCTCGCATTACAAACCCACAACTTCATTTAAATCATAATCAATCTAAATCTTTTAAATCAATTGTGACCAATCGACCGGGTAGCCCCAAACTGAAGGTCAACTTCTAACCCATCCGGCTAATCGACAGGGTAGCCAGTCCCAAACCGAAAGCCACATAAAATCTCGTGTTGCCATGCGACAAGGTAACCAGTCCCAAACCGAAGGCTACTCAAAATTTCGTGTTGCCATGCGACAGGGTAACCAGTCCCAAACCGAAGGCTACTCAAAATCTCGTGTTGCCATGCGACAGGGTAACCAGTCCCAAACCGAAGGGTACTCAAAATCTCGTGTTGCCATGCAACAGGGTAACCAGTCCCAAACCGAAGGCTACTCAAAATCTCGTGTTGCCATGTGACAGGGTAACCAGTCCCAAACCGAAGGCTACTCAAAATCTCGTGTTGCCATGCGACAGGGTAACCAGTCCCAAACCGAAGGCTACTCAAAATCTCGTGTTGCCATGCGACAGGGTAACCAGTCCCAAACCGAAGGCTACTCAAAATCTCGTGTTGCCATGCGACAGGGTAACCAGTCCCAAACCGAAGGCTACTCAAAATCTCGTGTTGCCATGCGACAGGGTAACCAGTCCCAAACCGAAGGCTACTCAAAATCTCGTGTTGCCATGCGACAGGGTAACCAGTCCCAAACCGAAGGCCACTCAAAATCTCGTGTTGCCATGCGACAGGGTAACCAGTCCCAAAACGAAAGCACACACACCTCAAATAAATCTCAACATATTCCGTCAGGAACCTCTGTCTCGTTGAGTCCTAATGCCCTTCAAAACCAGGAGTCCGTCACTCCAATTCATGAAATTAAATCTCACAAAATCTCTCTACCCCACGTATTTCTCAATACCAATTTTTCAAACAAACCTCTGTGTTTTCTTATCGACACTGGAGCTAGTGTTAGTATTGTTAAGCTTCAAAATTTTAATTCTACACCATCCTTATCCAGTGATAAAATTAAACTCAAAGGTCTGAGTGAAAACGACTCCTGCTACGAAACTTTAGGGTCATTCACCATCGATTTCGAATATATTCTCCCTCCAAATTCTAAAGTCTGTTTTAGTCACACTTTCTACGCCGTCAGTGATAAAGTACGGCTTAATTACGATGGCATATTAGGTAATGATTTCCTACAAAAACTTGGGTGTGACGTTAGGTATTCTCAAAACTCATTGCTCATTGATGGTCATCTCATACCGCTAAACTTCAGTAAGCCTGTCTATACCATTCCGCCTCGCTCCGAGGTGATAGTTGAATGTTCTGTGTCAAACTCCTTAGAAGAGTTAAAATCCATGAAAGAACGTCTAGTTCTTGATCATATGTATGCCGAAGGAGTCTACTTAGCAAATTGTATTGTTTCAGTTAAACCTAATAATCGCATTAATATCTCAATACTGAATACCACTGAGTCTAAAGTCGTATTTAAAGATTATTGTGTCCATTTGATTCCCTTCGAAAACGTATCACTGTCCTCCCAATCGTGCAATCAAGATAATGTTCAATTTATTAATAATCTCGATGACGTGTCCTTACATAGATCACAACAAGTACTAGACCTCATCCGAACAGAACATCTAAACCCTGAAGAAACAAAGATCCTCTTAGAATGTTGCTCTAATTACACAGATTACACAGACATCTTTTACCTTGAGGGCGAGCCCTTAACTTGCACTAATGCTATTGAGCATTCGATCAGTACTGGTGATGCTGCCCCAATTCACGCAAAATCTTATCGTTTCCCCGAGTGCCACAAAAGTGAAGTCGAAAGTCAAATAAAGAAAATGCTCGATCAGAACATTATCCGTCCTTCAAAATCACCATGGAGCGCCCCTATTTGGGTAGTGCCCAAAAAGATAGACTCATCGGGTAAGCAAAAGTGGAGGATAGTCATTGATTATAGGAAACTCAATGATGTGACTGTTACCAAAGTTTATCCTATTCCTTTAATTACGGATATTCTAGACCAACTAGGTCATTCGAAATATTTTACTACGCTTGACCTTGTAAGCAGTTTCCACCAAATAAATTTAAATCCTAAGGACGCGCCTAAAACTGACTTTACGGTAGTAGGAAACGAAATTTCTGGGCACTACGAATTTACAAGAATGCCTTTTGGACTAAAAAATGCCCCTGCTACATTCCAAAAACTTATGAATACTGTCCTATCTGGTCTTCAAGGTCTTCACTGCTATATTTATTTAGATGATTGTATTATTTATAGCCAAAACCTTCAATCTCACATAGAAAAGCTAAAATTAGTGTTCGACAGATTCCGTGAATTTAATCTAAAACTACAACTCGCAAAATGCGAGTTCTTACGACATGAAGTTGCGTATTTAGGACATATAATCACCGACAAAGGTGTCTGTCCTAATCCAGATAAAATCCAGGCCGTCACTCAGTTTCCAACTCCTAAATGTCCTGTGTTTAGTCGGCTAAAAATCAAATCTTTCCTGGGTTTAGTCGGCTACTACAGGCGATTCATTGAAAATTTCTCTAAGATATCCAAACCCCTTACTTCCCTTTTAAAAAAGGACGTCTCATTTAATTGGTCGGGAGAACAAGAACACGCTTTTACTATTTTAAAACAAAAACTAACCACAGCGCCTCTTTTACAATATCCCGATTTCAGTCAACCTTTTGTGTTGACAACTGATGCCTCCAACTACGCTGTAGGTGCAATACTATCGCAAGGTGAGATAGGCAAGGACAAGCCTATCGCATATGCGTCACGGACGCTTAATAAAGCCGAGGGCAATTACTCCACTACAGGAAAAGAACTTTTAGCCATTGTATTCGGCGTACAAACTTTCCGTCCCTATCTTTTTGGCTATCGGTTTAAAATCGTCACCGATCATAAACCTTTAGTTTGGTTATTTAATGTTAAGGACCCCGGCTCTAAATTAATTCGCTGGCGTCTAAAATTGGAGGAATATAACTACGAGATAGTGCATAAACAGGGTAAATTAAATTGTAACGCCGATGCTCTGTCGCGTTTCCCGCCTCAAGATAACAACGACTCAAATCGTCCCGTATGCGCCGTCGACGATAGTAACTCTCCAAATCCTTCAAATTCGCCCTACGACTGTCCTTCGCCGTCCACAACAGATACTTACGAAAAGTATCTAAAACTTATTAAACAGTCGAATTTTACTTTCGACACGGTCATTCGAGAATTCAAAGAATCCCTACTTAAGGCTAAATGCAAACTAATCGTCTATCCTACATCAATCGATTTAGACGATTCTGTACCTTATTGCAAAGAAATTATAGAATTATCCACAAGTCAACCTAACATCCGTGACATAGAACGCGAACTAAACACTTTTTACAACACATCAAATGACAACCATTTGTTCACTCACTTATTCGTGCGAGTCCACCATTACGACGAAATGTCGTATAAGGACATTTTTAAGTTATTAGTTGAATATAGGGACATGATAAAATTTTGGTACATGGAAGAGAAAGAAATTGCTATATCCGATTTTTCTGACCCATTCACAAAACTTTCTTATACAAAAGTCTATAATATTATAGCTTACGTCTTCCACAATACTGGGCTTAAAATTAACATCTATAAAAATGCCATACTATTCCCTACACCTGAAGAGGTTAGAAAAATTCTTCGGGATAATCACGACTTGCCTTCTGCCGGTCACCCCGGCATCACACGAATGGCGGAAAGAATAAAATCCATGTACTGGTGGAAAAATATGCGGCAAGACATTGAAGATTATGTAAAAAACTGCAAATCTTGCCAAATTAACAAACCTTTACGTCAAACTAACCGCGCTCCTATGATTATAAATTCCACCGCAACAAAACCCCTTGAAAAGTTATTTTTGGATATAGTAGGTCCCCTTCCGGAAACTTACGAATTTAAATACAAATTCATCCTCACAATTCAAGACGACCTCACCAAATATTCACAAGGCTATCCACTACAGACATGTTCAGCAGACGAAACTGCTAAAAAGTTAGTTCATTTTATTTCTCATCTCGGTATCCCTAAAATGATAGTCACCGATCAAGGCACTAACTTTACTTCCGAAGTTCTTAAACAACTTAGCAAGTTATTTGGCATTAAACATATTCTAGCAACGCCTTATCACCCACAAACCTGCGGTGCTTTGGAAAGGAGCCACTCAACTTTAAAGGAATATTTGCGACCCTTTGTCAATGAAAACGCACATACATGGGACTTGTACTTAAACACGGCCATGTTTTCATACAATTCTAACGTCCATTCAACCACTAACTACTCTCCATTCGAATTACTACTAGGTTTTAAACCATACATTCCCAAATCCATCGACACGTTAGAAAATAACACATACACGGATTACGTCAGAGTATTGAATCATAGGTTGTATTATAGTAGGCAGAAAGCACTACAAAACATTCAAAATTCTAAAGAGAGGTCTAAACGTTATTACGATTCTCACGCTAAACCTATCACTTACGATGTCGGTGACTCAGTATATCTCAAGTGTCACCACAAGCAAAACAAAGCTCTGTCTCCAGTTTGGAAAGGTCCATATAAAATCGTTAAAATCAACGGGAACCACACCGTGACCCTCCTCATAAACCGTAAACATGTACGTCATCACTATGACGAAATTAAGTTGGCGTCTGACGTTGCAATAACTTGATCTATTTCAGGCACCTTGCTGCGGAATGTAGGTGTCATCAGGTCGTTACACCGATAACAAGCAGTTCCGGTTTATACTTCGATAAAATGATCAACGTTAAGTTTACCAACGATAATTGGAATGTAGTTACGTATTTAGATATTAGTAAAATACAATCGCACCTAGATATAGTTGAATCTCTTTTCGCTAAAGTTGGCTCTTATTGTAAAAACTATAGTTCATCCAAAATCCAGATTGACTGCCTAAATGCGTTAACAGCGTTGCAGAGCCAGCATGATAACAATATTAAAAAATATTCGTCAGTTTCTTATATCGTAAGCAATAAACGGTCCAAACGCGGTTTGATCGTTGCCGGTGGATCCCTTTTGAAAACCTTTTTCGGCACATTAGATTCAGATGATGCAATCAAATTCTCAAACGCTATAGACCAAGTACAGACGGACGAAAAACAATTAGCACATTTGATGAGAGATAATATACATATAATCAAATCAACCATTACAACGTTTAATAGCTCAATATCTAAACTGAATGAAAATGAAAAACGGCTTAACAAAAACCTTGAAATAATCGATCAAGCTTTTAACTAATTCTAATGATAAGTTGGATGTCAAATCTAATATAAATACATTCCTCAACGCTATCGAAAGCATCATTATTTCCTTGTCGTTCGACATTGAGGATATTAATAACGCGATTCTATTTAGTAAAGTCAATATTCTACATCCGACTGTACTTAGTCCTTATCAACTCTATAACGAACTTGAACGGAATATGAATAATATGCCAAGGTATTACGAACTCCCTTTATCTTTGTCATTACAAAATATTCACGATCTTATTGATATTTCGAGACTTATATCTTATTTTCATAATAACAAAATAATCGTAGTTATTAGAATCCCGCTCGTCCTACCTCAAATATACAACTTATACCATATAATCCCAATGCCTGTTCCCTATGACGTTTCGCAACCAGACACTTTCACACTTATCGCTCCCAGTCGACCTTACCTTGCAATAACAATCGATCATATGTTTTACTCACCGTTGCACAGTGTAGACAAGTGCAAAGTGATTCGTGAAAAGTTTTACATATGTGAATTAGAAAGTGTATACTCAAGTGTCGTGAACCCAATCTGTGAAACTATTTTAATTACGGAATTAGTCTGTAAGCTACCTAACTCTTGAGAGACTAAATTGTTAAAAGGCTCTATTCAAGTGTTTCATAAAATTAGTAATAATAGATGGATATTTGTTTTATCTGAACCAGGCAAATGTCATGTATCTTGTGAAAATGATGGCAGTAGCTTTGATGAAACTTTATTCGGTACAGGAATATTATCTTTAACCAAAAATTGCAAAGCCTTTTATAAAACTTTACAATTTGTGCCATCATCAAATTTTTTCGTAAATGTAAGCTCACATGTTGTTTCTAATTTCAACCTAGTTGAAGATGACTGTTGTGAAAGGAGTAGGGTCAACAATTCACTTTCCCGTTTACCATACCTAAAATTAAACAATGTTAATAATCTAGACTCTTTACTACAAGCCAGTATGCACCTAAACTCGTTTGAGCAAGAATTAAATAACATTGAAGATCCGACCCACTTCCAAAAATATGGGGTTCATTATATGTCCTTAAGCTACACATTTTTTATCATATTCTTATTATACCTACTCTACAGAGGTCGAAAATTAATATGCCCAAATTCAAAAGCTCCATGCTGCATACAAATATTCAACCAATGTAATAATACCAAGAAAGTAAATAATCACAGTCATCCTCAACAAGCTATTGAACTATCTGTGTTTGAAGAACCTGTTGAGCCTGATCTGTCAACATCAAGGCCAACATCATTGAAAAGAAACATTTTGGTAACCAATAAACAAAATTAATCTCGTTACTAAATCTCGTTATGTTTTACTAAAATAGTATTATAATGTGCTTAGTTTATAAGTAACAATCTGTAAATCTCCAACGACGTCCAAATCCAATCCGCTTCAAATCTTAAATTTCGCATCTTTCATCTCAGATGCTCCATTTTATTCGGGGGGCTGTTATATCTTACAATACACGCGAATGCATATAAAATAATAATGATGACCACGCTGGTCGTTACACGTGGAACCGTCTTTGCATTGTCAGCGTTTACTACACATCGCTACTTTTCTAGAGCCGGATAAGCAGTGTGGATTTGAACGTCGTCGCGGATACGTACTTTTATTGTATTTACTGAAAGTCAATTAATATTCTATTCCAGTGTTTAATTAATTGTTTTTTTTAAAACCATTTTAAGAACCACCCCGTAACAGCACACCTACATTAAAAATTAAAAATAAAAATAAAATCAAAAGCAACTAAAGTCAGTAATAAATAGCTTTTTAATCCAAATTCAGCCTACCTCATTTCTCTACTTAACTACACTAACTATGCCCTCTATCTCCAGCTTTACTTTATTTTGTTAATAATCAAACTATAATAAAACATTCATTCAGATTCTGGGCACCCTACCCACAGGTAGGGTGCAAAATAACGCATCATAGCGTTATGTTAATGTTTATTATTAAATTATCTGAATATAATATCAGCTCAACTGTCCATATTTCCGAATCGGATTAAAACAATGGTAATTTCTATTGTGTCTGGAAATTGACACTTTGAGGGTTAGAAGAATTATGGACATTGGGATCTTGGATTTGTTTCGTTTTCTAAGAAGTCAACAAAATGATTTAGATTCACTGCACAGTACTAAATCATTAGAATGTATACGTTAAAAACTAAACGAGAATGGATCAGCCGCACGCGAACGGATGAAAAAAATTGGTGGAGGTGTCGGCCCTTGATGGAATCATCCCACATACATTGCCATTCGGATAAAAGTTCCTCTCAGACGTCAATAGGTGGTTTTTAGTGCGTTGCAATTGCATGAACTAATTCCTCCTAGCCCGTTCCATCATCGGACTACAAAACCCATGGCGATGCGTCAACGGTATATGGTGGACATCCCACCCATACGCACCAAACGTTTTGGGAATACTTTCATTATGCGTACAGCTAAGAAGCGGCATTTCCTGCCTGAGTCTGTATTTCCTGATAGCTACAACCTGGGAGTCTTTAAGACAAGAGTGAATAGGTTTCTTCTAGGTAAGCGTGCTACATCGTCGACCACAACATTGCTTACCATCACACCGCACTCTCATGGCCCTCTTTATTGTATAGCCTTTTTTTAAGAGCATACGTGACACCGTGCACCAGCGACCGCGCTGCGCGTCGTTCGGGCGCGCGCCTTTTAGACGCGCGCCGGCCGGATCCTTATGACACGGTACAAATAACACAGTATTCTATCTTCATACAAACGGTCGGAACGCGAGTAATGCCTACGTGACTCAGTCGTACATGACTCAGCTCAGTCCACACTCGTTATACTACCAGTCGTAGACGCGCCGCTGTGACGAAAGAATGGTGTGCTGGTTTTGTAAGTAAGCGTGCGATTTGTGAATATTTTATTAAAATACGTACAAGTACTTACTTACTTAATATGTCAGAGAGCAATTACAGCCTATATTGTGCTGTTTTTGGTTGCTTGAATTCTTCTATAACGCACCCAAAGAAAACATTTTTTAAATTACCTGGAACCTCCGAAAGGCAAGACAATAAAAAAAAAATACCTTTCCTGATAATACGTAATTTGTTTATTTTTTTAATAGGTAGGTATTTTGCTTTTTCCACCGAGTAAAATACCTGGATCAATAAATAAAAATAAGTGGATAGGGTGATAAAGTCACACACGAGTCACCTACCTACGCTCGGGCACAGGCTCGGTTTAAAAAAAAACTAGTTGGTAGATTCCCAGTCTAGGCTATCTACTTACTTATGTACTTAGCTACTTACATATATTATTTAAGACGGTACCCTGACCAAAAATCGGCATGAGATATGAGCGTTCCTATTGGTCTAGCGGCACTGGTGGCGCATGAATTACAGTAGTGAATACGCCCAGAATTTAGAATTAAATCTTTATAAAATCGAATTTTGGTCTTTTGAAAAAAATAATTCTACAAAAATGTTCGTTATTAAATTATCTATCCATTAGTGTTAGTACAAAAAATAATCAATGAACACTTTACGAGGAGATGCATAATATCAATAATTATTTCTCATTTTTATGTTTTTTTGGAAGTAGATTAGTGAAATATATACAACATTTAAAAAAAAACTAAATCTACCATTTTAGAATCAATATTATGTAGAAATTTAATGTATTTTTATTAATTGAAATTTCTTTTTAAATAACGAGTTGATAGCTCTTAAAAACAGCACAAAAAACGGCTAGCGCGGCGTTTTGCTCGGGGTACCGCCTTAATTAGAAAAATATCATTATGAAATGATTACTTATGAGATTAATAATTGGTATGTAATTAGTAAGATTTAAAATAAGTTTAATAAAAAGATATAATATTTACCTCAGAAGAATCTGAAATATTTACAATCACAAAACTAGAATGAAACTCAAGTAGGTAGAGGCGGGTGGCCCTTACGCGTGTTTAGGTGACGAGTGCTTGTAGGCATTTATTTCAAGGTCAGGGCCGAGTCACAATACTGTTAGATATCTTTACCGTGGTTATGACGTCAGGCGGCGCTAGTGTCTTTTGCGATGTGCGGTCATGTGTGTGTGTGTGTAGTCTGCGTGGTACGACCCTCGCTGCTTGGCTATAACAACAATGGAACTAGAGAAAGTGTGATGCCGATGATGAAGGACTTCATGCCGCCGCCTCGAACCGCCTGGATACGATGCCATTGGATTATGATATGAACCTTAAATGAGTATTTTATAAAACCTAAAAATATTCTATTTATAAAATATACGTTGTTCAACCTTGTGTTCTTCTAGTATTTTTTTTTTAATGAAATTTAAAACTTTGCTTTGTTTTCAGCGATCTTGTCGGAGGTAGTAAATAAACCAGCAGCGAGTGGCGGATACTTAAAGCTTCCTCTGAAGGCTGCGGTCCCACGACGAGGCAACGAGAGTAGTTTGGATGTGGAACGGGCGGAGTAGCTGTAGTGCTCGTGTCTCTAAGCTTTTTATTTAACCCCCGCCGGAAAAAGAGGGGTGTTATAAGTTTCACGTGTGTTGCTGTGTATCTGTGTGTCTGTCTGTGGCATCATGGCGCCTAAACGGTTGAACCGATTTTGATTTAGTTTTTTTTGTTTGAAAGGTGATTTTGTCGAGAGTGTTCTTAGCTATGTTTGAATAAAAAGGTTTCAGCAATTCAAAAGTTATGGGCGTGTTACTGTTTGAATCGGGGTGTTTTCGCAAGATAAATGAGTCGGGGTATTTTTAATTTTGAAATTTTACTTGTACTCGTATACAGGTATTCCGATTTGTGTGTTTGAATAACGCCGAACATTAAGACGGATAAATGTAATTCCGTCGTCCGTCGTGCAGCCATTTTTAACATGTTATGCTTATTTAAATGCGGTGTTATATGATGCTTCTGGAGTACACTGAAGCAGTAACGCGAACACACATTTCGTACCCGCTGTATCAGACGCTCTGTGCGAGAAAGGAGACACGGTCCTTATACAGTGTCACAATAATTCAGTTTGGACAGTACCAGGCTGTCCACCAATCTCTTCCTCATTGCAACACTAAGGTAGTCTTTCACCCGGTACAGAAACTTTCTATACCAATATTATAAAGAGGAACGATTTTTTTGTTTGTTTGTTTGTACCGAATAGGCTCCGAAACTACTGGACCGATTTTTTAATTCTATCACCTATGGAATTTTGCAGAACTGAATTTGTTATTTTGAAAGAAGCTTAGTTGGGAAGTGTTCACCCGGGACATCTAGAAAGGCTGAATTTATCCCTTCTGGGTCGTCAAATTTTTCAGTGAGCATACCATCGCTCTTAGTCACTGGAAGCACATGTTTTTTAAATTATACCATAGTGATTTAGAGTCGCTAATGTTGTCATTCATATATTTAGTAAAAAGGGCTTTTCTCATTAATTAGCTTGGTGCTTAAGATCTAAATAGTAATGTTTGTGTACTTCCAGGTTTTTTTGACGGTATTTAAGAGGAAACGGGGGTGGTCTTTTGTCCATACAAACGCTCTCGTCTGTTTTCTCTCTGGTTTATGAACTTAAAGCAATGATTTTTCACAGTTAAATAAATATCAACTTCTTCTATGTCCCTATGTTTTCCTTTTTGGTGATATATTATCTGTATAAGAACTACAACCCTCTCAAAATGCTCAAAATTGTCTGTATTGAGTCGTTGTCTTCAGAGCCTTAGTGTACAAATTTGACAACTATTAATGAAAAAAGGAAAACATAGGGACATAGTAAATATCCTTCTTATTCAGTTTATGAAATATCTTCTAATTCGGTCCAATATTGGAGGAGAAAACAGACGAGAGCCAAACCTCGAATTATGACATTTTACTTACGAAAATTTGTCGAATCTGCAGTTGTCCTTATCGCACGAATTTGTGGGCGGGGTGAGACGCAAGGGGTCTGCATAATACGTACACAGACGGAAAGGTGATGCGTAGTAGTTGAAAATAATATCGATATACTAGTGTTGTAAACAGTTATCGATAAACACATTTATATTGTTTACATGTGCTGTTCGTGAGAAATACAAATGGAAGTATTAAAAAGTATTTGATACAAAATAAAATAAAGTGCATGTCTATAAATGTTTATTACAAAAAGTTTTCAATACAAAACAGTAAATTATATATCGGATAGGTATCCGCAATCTCTAGATCGCCTACTAGGTACATCAGCGAAATGAAACTTATTTCAACGTCAGCCGCACGGGTCAATCGATCAGGTTAAGCTTTGCTTGCCGTGGTTGGTCCGTGGATGGGTGACCATCTTTACATACCAAAACCCGTCCGTGTCTCGCCAAGCACGTTAAGCCGTTGATCCCGGCTGTTATTTTCGGCTTCGACAGCCCGAAAGTCTGACCCGTTTTACCAAAGGGTTGCATATATTACCCAGGATCCATCAAAATACTGGTATTCAGCTGCATCCGACTCTAACGTAGATGGGAAAAGGCTAGGCAGATTATGATGACGTGCTTTCTCTCACTGGTTTATTCTTTGGTATCCAACCGTCAATAATTTCTGGTAAAAGGCTAATGCCTTAGGCTTGCCACTAATGTGGTAGAACTTTTCAAATCAAATCAAATCTATCGAACTTTTCTAATAATGGTTCCATTTGTATGCCATAATGCATCGTCCCTCTTAATATTTTGAAAAATAAAAGCTTTTGGGACTCCATAAAATAAAATAACAGAAATCTCGACGAGTTATGTGTAGTTGGCCTTGTACTTGGTAGAAGTAATTGTGATTCTGTTTTTATTGCCTTTAAACGTACATAAATCTATTTCATCATCATCATCGTCATCATATCAGCCACTGCTGGACATAGGCCTCCCCCAAGGGTCACCACATTGATCGGTCCCGTGCGTCTCGCATCCAGCGGATCCCCAGAACCTTCACCAAGTCATCGGTCCACCTGGTGGGAGGCCTTCCAATGCAACGTCTTCCGGTTCGCGGTCGCCACTCCAGATCCTTTCTGCCCCATTGGCCATCCGTTCTGCGAGCAATGTGCCCTGCCCACTGCCACTTAAGTTTGGCAATTCTCGGGCTTGCCAAATTCTAGTGCTCGGGCTATGTCGGTAACCCTGGTTCTCTTGCGGATTTCTACATTTCTGATTCGACCACGCAAGGAAACTTCGTGCATAGCCCTCTCCATTGCCCTGTTGGGTGACTGTAAGCTTTCTGGTGAGGCCCATAGTAAGCGACCATGTCTCAGAGCCATATGTCTGGCAACACACACTGGTCATAGATTTTCGTCTTGAGACACTGTGGTAAGTTGGACGAGAAGATACCGCAACTTCCCGAACACTGCCCAGCCAAGTCGGATTCGACGGTTGACCTCATTCTCGAAGTTGGCCCTACCCAACTGGATCGTTTGTCCCAGGTAGACATAATCACCCACAACTTCGAGTGTAGAGTATTCGACCTTGATTGGAATGAGTGTAACATGGACATTCAACATCACCTTGGTTTTGTGCATGTTCATCCTAAGACCCACTCTTTAGGAAGCTCTACTGAGGTCATCGAGCATTGTACTGAGGTCCTCTCCATAGTCTCAGCCGTGACCACTATATCGTCGGCAAACCGAAGGTGAGTGATGTATTCGCCATTGACATTTATGCCTAGCCCTTTCCAGTCCAGAACCCTGAAGACATCCTCCAGTGCAGCGGTGAACAGTTTTGTAGATATTACGTCTCCCTGTCTCACACCTCGCTGCATAAGGACGGGTTGCGAGGTCTGATCCTGAAGTCGAACTGACATGGTAGCGTTTTTATACAAACATTTCAACACTTCAATGTACCGGTAGTCAATTTGGTACCGTTGGAGAGACTGCAGTACAGCCCAAGTGTCGATCGAATCGAAGGCTTTCTCGTATTCCACAAACGCTACACAGAGAGGCAGGTTGTACTCTTCGGTCTTCTGTATAACCTGCCGCAGCGTATGTGTGTGGTCTACGGAGACGATAAGTGATGACCCTTGAAAACAGCTCTAAATCCATTTATTTTTGATGAATTCCGTCTTCAGGTGACATACTTGCAATTTCATGAAGACAGTTTACCTCAATTATCGAGTCTTCACCTACCAGACCATCCGGGCTTGCCGCTAAAAAGGAATTGGTTTCATCGATAAACATTCCACACTCTAATACCTGTAGTGCCGTGTGCTTGATAAATTGATCTATCGCTTCAGATTCCTTTTCCTTGCCATAATTGGTAGCCACGGTTCCTTTAAATTTGTTATATAATAACGTTTCTCATATTTTGCGAACCGATGTTTTCGGTCGCATCTTACAAATTCGCCCAAAATTCGTTGCCGTAAGCCTCTTTAGTCTTTCAATTTCCCATAAGCTATTATCGCTTTGGCCCCACTATTTTTCTTTGAACATCCTTAGTTGAGAGCAATCTTTCAAGAAAATTATTTTTCTTTTAATTTATATAAATCCAAAGGCATATCTTCTTCCAACTCTAAGCGACCGTAGTTTTAACAGGTTATGTAGTTCTTTTTATTTTGCTCGTTCCATCTTTGGGATACGTCAATTTCCTTTTTCGGTAAATCTCTGTGATTTTTTTCGAACGCTACTTTTGTTCTATTTTTGTTTTTATATATTGGCCCGGACTGCAGATCTGTATTTTTTTTGGATGCGTGCATGAATAGCCCTTCGCTATTCCATGAAGTTACTACTCCATAACATCTTGTCTGATGTGATATGAGCCACTTCCTGCAAAGATAATTCTTTTTCCGCCAATAAATTTAGCAATTATTTTATTAAATTGCTCTACAGTATTATTAGTCACGTCCAAAAAAAGATTTTCTGCGTTTGCTGTTAAGAATAACAGATATTGTTGGATATCTGTCCACAATCCACAACAACAAAAGTAATGAGTGACTGGGGCGATTACAAGAAATGCGCGAGCAGCGGCCGGGAGCGTTTTGGAGGCACGCACACACTGTCAACTTACACACACCTGGATAGGGCGGCCGGACGCCACGCGCTCGCAGTTTGCAGAGCGACAGCGATAGTTTTTTCAAATACCTATTTTCCAAAAGTCTCTCCGCCCGTATTTCCTCTTAAGGCGCGCATCATTACTCAGTTTAAACATTTATTTTATAATGTCTGTTATCAAGACGTTGGTTGAGCTTTAAGTGTTCTGGTTTATATAGGTGCATGAGCGTCGAAATGACGTGAGAATTAAAGAAATGTACCATATCATTTACATACAGTTCGCGATTTTAGTCCCACGGTATCACTTCCAGATCTCTCCTAAAATTGACAGCCTTTATGTCCCTACACGCGTGATACACTACCCGTTAGCGTAATGATTTTTCTTTTTTTTTTATTATTTCACTTGAGATAAACTAGTGATGACCGAGCTCCGCGACGTGGTCCACAGAAGCATTCCGATACTGTGCATCCGTACAGATAACGTCAATTAATGTGGCACTATCTCCGACAAAGTGCGTAGGCGTCGGTACGATCTGGTCCATGTCATATAACAAACTAGATTATCTCCCTCCTCTAGGTAATGAAAATCCTCTAAGTGTATATGAAAAATTTGTGGAGACCATTTTGTCTGCTGCGGACGACCATATCCATGTAAAAAAGAAAATTAATTTAAAGTATCTCCTCCTTGGTGGAATTCTGAGTGTATGGCGATTGTACACAAAAGAAATGAAGCTGAGAAAACGTATAATACTTCTATGTCGATAGAGAATTATCTTTCCTACCAGCATATATTATAGTAGCCCGTGCACGGAGGTTGATGTCCTAAAAAAAGGCAAGGGTGGTTTACCTTTCGTGAATCATTGTCTCCACGGAGTACGTGCTTCTATAGTCTGGAAACAGATTAAGAGATTCCGAGGATCAATTGTGACTGAAAACTTAACCACAAATGACGCTGATTTATGGATTGATTCATTTCCGGACAAACTAGCCCCGTCTTCCGATCCATTCATTGACTCACTTCCCATTAATTCTGCACCTATGATTTCACATGATAGAATGGACTCTCCATTTTCAATGAATAAGCTTCATAGGGCCCTTGATGGTCTAGTGGACTCCGCTCCAGGAATAGATGGAGCTCCTTACTCTTTTCTATGTAAGGCAAATGAAAATGCAAAAGCAACCTTCCTCAGACTCTTAAATATTTTTTTTTTATCAAGGCCTAATCCCAGAACCATGGAAAAACAAATAATCATCCCCCTTCTTAAACCAGGAAAGGATCCTTCAGATCCATATTCTAGAAGACCTATTGCTCTGTCCTCTATTTTTGCTAAAGTCTTCTTTTTGCTAAATACTTTTTTTCTGAATATATTAACAAATTCACTAACGGTATCTCAAGTTTAAGGTTCCATGAGGTGTATAAACAAAATGACCCAAATTCAGCGTACGATTGTTTTATAAGCATATTCAAAGTTTTTTACGACCTATGTTTGCCCGAAAAAATTGTGACAAAGACCATTAGTAAAAATCAAAATTGGCTATCGAATGGCATAAAAACTTGCAGCAAAATAAAACGCCAACTACTGTGGCAATATTGTAAATCAAAAACGGAGAACAATAAAACAAAACTCATTTCATATGCATCTAGATATAAAAAAATATTAGGTTAACAAAACATGTACAAAACAATCGTCATAATAATACATCTACCAATAAAAGTAAAGCCATTTGGAAAATAATCAATAACAATAAAGTTGATTTTCCTCGTGAACAGCTGATAAAAATTGTTGATAATAATAAAGAAATAGTTAAACCTGTTTGTGGCTCAGATCAGGTAGATCACGATGAGAAACTAAAAAAGTTCATGGAGGTAGCAGAGAAATATAATCTTACTATTAATAAGGAAAAAAGTGAATTTTCGATTACGAACCTAAGCATACTGGGATATAACATTAATAATGGTGAGATTAAACCAGACAAAGACCGGTTGGCACCCCTACTAGGAATGCCGGTGCCCCAAGATTCAGATACGCTCAGACGTACTATTGGTCTTTTCTCATATTACTCGAAGTGGATACCTGATTTTTCGAATAAATTACGACCACTTATCGATGTAGAAAATTATCCACTAAACGATAGACAGATTGGTGCATTTCAGAATATTAAAGAAATCATATCAAAAGCTTCACTTTCTACAATTGATCCTAATGAATCATTCGCTGTTGAAACAGACGCATCTGAACATTCCATAGCTGCATCTTTAACTCAAAACGGAAGAACTGTAGCATTTTTTGCGAACGCTTAATGAAAGTGAGCGAAAATATCCATCTATTGAAAAAGAAGCATATGCTATTATTAAAAGCCTTAAGAAATGGAGACACTTCTTAATTGGACGGCAGTTTTACTGTTGCGTATATGATGAAGGGACATGCTAGCAAGATAAAGAATGAAAAGATTCAAAGATGGCGTATGGAACTTGCCAACTTTACTTTCGATATTAAATATAGGAGCGGTAAACAAAATATTGTGGCTGATGCTCTGTCACGTACGAAAGCAACATGTGCCAGCATGATTGGAGACAATCTTATGAGATTACACGAATCTTTGTGTCATCCCGGAGTGACACGTCTCATACATTGGGTTAGATGCAAGAATCTCCCATATTCAGTAGAAGATGTAAAACGCATTGTAGCATCTTGCAGAGTAAGTGCAGAAGAAAAACCGAGATTTACCAGGAATATATCCGGAATTTTGATAAAAGCAACTACAACCTTCGAGCGATTGTCTCTAGATTTTAAGGGACCAATATACCATCTACCGCAAATAAATATATTCTCACGGTGATAGACAAATATTCCAGGTTCCCATTCGCATACGCATGCAGAGACACAAGTGCCGACAGTGTCATCAAAAGTTTAACAGAACTATTCTCAATGTTTGGCATGCCATGTATGATACAAACTGATCAGGGAACTGCGTTTATGTCCAAAGAACTAAAAGACTTTCTTAATGCAAAAGGAATCGCGACCAGTCGTTCGGGGCCCTATAATCCTAGGTGTAACGGCCAAGTGGAGCGTTTGAATGGGACACTATGGCAAACAATACGACTTGCATTAAAAACAAAGAATATGCGTATAGAAATGTGGGAGAATGTGTTAACGCAGGCCTTACACAGCATTCGATCACTGCTTTGCACTGCAACTAACAAGACTCCTCATGAGCGAATGTTTGTCCACCCCAGACGATCATCCTCGGGACAATCGCTGCCATCATGGTTCAGAGATGATAAAGTTCTTCTAAAAAAACACGTTCGTAATAAGTACGATACGCTTGTAGATGAAGTAGAAATGATTGAACCCTCTCCAATGAGCAGTAGGGTAAGGTTCACAAATGGACAAGAAATTATGGTGTCTAACAGACACTTGGCGCCTCGTGGTGAAGGTGCAGAAGTTGGTGTAATGTCTGATTCTGATGAGGAATTCCATGATACGGAGGATTTGATGCTGACGCCTCCTTCCCCAGGACCTCCTCGACATTCTGAAAGAAGTCGGCGTCCACCAGCTTATCTCCAAGACTACGAAACCTAAGGAGGGAAGAATGATGTATATTCTATAGTACTTATTGTAGTTACCTCCTTGTATGTAGTTTGATAATATGTCATGTGGAATAAACCCTTGATTATAGACAGGGACAATTTTTTTCTTTTACAACATTCTTAGATACAGGTGTCAACGGCTTCTGCCTTACTCAGAAGACCTAGTGGCTGGCCTAAGTTGTTATACTTGAAAGACTGCATGACAACCATACGTACTGGATGCAACTTGAAATCGCTCTCATTTAGTTTAAAAACCGAAAACAAACACATATCTTAATAATTTATCAATAAGTAATAAGTAGATTGAAGATTCCGCCAATTTGAATAGCTAATTATAATTTACTTATTTTTTATCATTTGTAATCAAGAACAAGAACTGTTAAATAAATATTAACTAATTTGAATAGAACAATGTAATTTCAATAGATAGACAATCTATTCAAGAACAAAAAATAAATTTAATCTATTCGAATTGATAAGTTCAGATGAATAAAACAGTATATTAGAAAAGATAATCGTATAAAAAAAACATATTACTTTTACTTGAATAGACATTTTTATCTTTTTGAATATATTTAATTGGTGTGATAATCTATTACAGAACAAAAAATAAAATTTGATCTATTTGAATAGATAAGTTCCGATTAATTAAACAGTATATAAGAATAGACCATATATTAAAAAAAAACAATATTAATTCTATTTGGATAGACATTTTTATCTTTTTGAATATATATGTCGCCGCGTAGGCGTGAATTTGCTAATTTATTATCCTAATTAATCATTTTAAGTGTCAATGTCTATTTAAGTTGGGTTTTGAGTTCAGCGCCATCTATTGGCTCACTGTGGAATCAGTTATTAATCTGTTCGAATGAAGATCATTTGTTATGATAATTTCAATGTTTAATTAATACGAGATGTTTAAATAAAACAGGAACACTTATTGTAGGACTTTTGGATTTGTTCTCATTTTAACTATTGCACATTTGACGAAGTAAATGTGTTTGATTATGTTATTCTTATTAAGTTGTCAAACAATGGCGGATGTTATAATTTCTATGACCAATAACCAGATTTAATAATTTAATACGAGAACTAAACAAATTTGAGTAAATGATTAAATACTAAAAAGTCATAAGACTATTTTACACAGCTATGTAATAATGAGAAACTTTCTAATTAGTAAGATTGTCAGATCACCGGAAACTTGAATAGTTTTGTTATTAGATGACTATTTCAATAATAAACTACAAACAACTTTGTATTTGTGAGTATTGGGGTTGTTTGATGTTAAAATAATTAACTGATCAGCATTTAAGTATTGTTTGCTAGCTTTACTCAACTATCCAAGTAATTAGTGTCTAAACAAAAAACAATATGGAAGTCCCGCCCACTTAGAACCATAGACTAATATATAACTTAGAACGCGCATCGCGCGGACTGTGTGTGAAAAGTAAGAACTGATTAATAAATTTAATTGAATAGATGTTTGAAAACCTAATAAACATGTAACGTTAATTGTCATAAAGTGATTGTGTAATCTATAAAAACATTTAAAAGAGTATCCTGGAGTTTCTTGCTAGATCTCCTCCAGCGATCGACGAGGGCTTTGCGATCTAGCAAGCCACACGATGTGGTTTTAACTTCAAGTTCATTTGAAAACTTAAAGTGCCTGTAACAAAGTCAAATAAACAGTCTTGAGTTTCAATCCAGTGTTGTGTGTTATTGAAGTTCACCCGTTCCTATCAAGAATAAAGGAATTGCCTCTAGGCAATGGGGGGTAATGATGGCGGTCCTAAGATTCATAGGTACTTCGACGTGTTATATATAATTGGGGTGATAATCTATTTAAGAACAATAATAAAATTTAATCTTTATGAATAGATAAGTTCCGTTGAATTAAACAGTATATTAGAATAGACCAACTATTCAAAAAAACAATATAACTTCTATTTGAGTAGACATTTTTATGTATTTGAATAGATAAAATTGGGGTGTCTGGGTCTCATTTGATCCAGATGCCCCAATTATATACTACTACTGTCTCCATAACAAAAGTTCAACATGTTGTCCTTAGTATACCATAAAAAATACGACGGCATTTCTCAAAGTAGTTTATCACTCAAAGCTTAATTGCTACTCATTATATCTACTTATGTATCTATTAAAACATTAAATTAATAAAACGAATAAATGAAGCCTTTAAAAAAAAAAAATGGCTTGCATTACAAAATGGCAAACTGTAGTAACACAACGGTGTAGTTAGTAAGAAGACTCATCAGACTTAATTGTAACGCAGCGTCTACGTAGAACAAGCCACACACACGTATCTTGTTGAATGAAGCTTTATGCAAACGCACTACGTTCTTGCACAGATATTTCATATTATCTGAAAAAAATAAATACTTTGATCTCGAATCTGCCCCAATGTTTGTATTTACATAGTTATTTGATGCCACCACTAGTAATCCCAGCAAGTCGGGCTTTTTATTATATACCAGATTTTCAATGACCAGCCAAATTTGCCAGTAATTTGGTATCAATTAGCCGCTCTGTACATTTTGCCGAGTTAATGCGTGCATTGACCTGGTATATTCGTAAGTATGTAGAGTCTTGCAGTGGCATAAAATTATGTTTTTGGAGCTTTTCCCGCAACTTCGCTACAATGGCTTGAATGCCGGAGTATACATGCATCTCGGGGACAGTGTTTTTTTTTTATCAGTGACTGAGTTTTCGTAATCAGATGAGACCAGATCACATAATTAAGAACATAAACATAAATCTTTGTGATATTAATTTAGAATTGGTACCTGAGCAAGTTGACTTCAACATAAGTGCGCAAGTATCTTGAACACTTTCAATAGCCAAATAAAATTTTTCGCATTGATGACTCAACATTGTTTGCCACATCAAACTCTTCATCTGCCATAATAATATGAAAATTGTCGTCAGATTTGTTATATTCTATAACAAAAGACATGTCATGTCATGATACCAAAACAGCTGTAATAAGTCTTGCCTAATAAAATCATCTTCATGTCCTTATTCTAATTTACTTGAGGTCAGTGAAGCAGATCATCTTTTTCCATAAGTCTCTATTTGATTGTCATTTTCTGTGGCAAAACTGCTTATCCTTTTCTATCTGATATCATCTCGACAGTTACCTCCTTTCTATCAATATGATCCTTCACACGATCTATCTATCGTTTCTTTGGTTTCCCACTACTCATAAGCATTTACATTCATATACTTAAAACTTCCCTCACGATATATTTCTTATTACTACGCAACACATGCCTATACTATGACAATTGATTTCCACACATCTTTTGGACCACCGGGACCACAAAACCTTACCTTGGAATATTTTTCTTCGTTCCACTCGTCAATTCCTACTTGAATATAACATAGAGCGTGAAAGAATACTTCTATAATATTATAGAGTATCTGAAAGGTAAAACGTATTGTTAAGCATGTGCATGTTCTACTAAACAATCACTCTTTTGTTTGACTTACGAAGATGGTTCTAGGAAATAAAGTTTATGCATTTATGGTTATAGTACTTACAAATTGTTGGGAACAAACTTGAACGATGTTATAACACTGCAATATCTCAACGTAGGTTTGAAGCACTTCTTTACAATAAGATTTGTCGCACTCGCTTTCCATTTTTTGATAATTCAAAACGTGAATACTCCACAGACGAACCTTATATTCCAACATTTTTAGAAATAGCGAGGCATAAATCGTATGCAATTCAAAAATTACTAAGAATTCGCTTGTAATTATGTAATAATAAGATAAATTTCGTAGAATGCAAACCACAATCATAAAAGTAGTAAATAAACCCAGAGCCATGATCACAAAAATCCAATTCCAAATGACACAGTCCTTAAAACTGATTTCATTATTGAGTAATCTGTGCACTTTTTGAAAAGTTAGAACAAACTGGATATTAATTTTGGTTTGAATGATTCCTATAAAGAAATTCATAGCGAAACCAAAACAGTAGTAAACGCAATTAAAATAAAGGTTGAAAATCAAGCTCGTGCTTTCTAGACTATCTGTGTCACCGGACAACGTAAAAGTACAATATATATAAGAAAACACAAATACTAGAGTTAAATTCAGTAAAAAAAAATTGGTGAAGAGACTATTTGAAGTTGGAATATTATCTTTGAAACGATATTTAGGAAAAATAATATTCAAAGGCAGAAGCATTAACTGCACATCTTTATCAACAATATTCATAGGACATTTTGGATATATGTTTCGGTAGGTGTACATTTTTAATGGAACTGGATAGTTCCCTAGTCGTCGGTAAATGTACTGACAGGTCACAAACAATGATAATAATTGTTTAAGGATATTAAACATGAATATTTTACTATAATTAAATGAATGGCATAATATGGGAGATAACGTGGCATTTTTTAAGGTTCCGTACCCAAAGTGTAAAAACGGGACCCTATTACTAAGACTCCGCGGTCCTTCTGTCTGTCTATATGTCTGTCTGTCCGTCTGTCTGTCTATCACTAGGCTGTAACTCATGAACCGTGATAGTATGTATTTATGTTGCCGCTATAACAACAAATACTAAAAACAGTATAAAATAAATATTTATCCCATACAACAAACGTGATATTATTGCCGTTTATTGCGGTAATGGCACGGAACCCTTCGTGCGCGAGTCTAACTCGCAATTGGCCGGTTTTTACTTGCAGTTATGTAAACGCCAATTATAAGGAATCGTGTAAAATATTGCTGTAGTAAAATAAGTGGCGAGAATCGATCGATATTTACAAAAAATAACCTAGTTTACTTTCTCATCTTTACCAGAATTATGTTAACTTTATTAGTTTATTGTATAATATAAGCCCTTATTAATGCATGTTTTTTATTCTGTTCAATGTACTTGTGTACATCTGACAGTGTACCTAGCTATATTGTAATGACCTAAATTAAATACATTAATTGACGATCGACTCGTTTTACAATTATTATTATTACAATAACCAAATTAAATTATGAATACTCCAGATACTTTACCATCAATATAGTAATATGTATATATCATTTGGGTGACAACTGTATAAGTTGTCCAATGGAATGTTCAAGATTTAAATTCTCATGAAATAGAAAATTTGCACGAAGAACACCATAGCAAAAAAAGGTTTCATGCTTATATTGATATTTTAACGTGTTATGGCATCCATAAAGATTCTTATCAGCAATTCGTGAGTAATATATTAACCAGAAGAATAAATTAAAAAAGCCAGAAAGTAATAACTGGCAGTTGTACAGTCATTCTCTTGTCTCGCCCCAGTCATAACTACGTCGATAAATTTAACAATGATACTAAAAAGCTGATACACTATATGGAGTGAGTGATTGAGAAGAGTAGTTGATGTAATGCAACCTTAATAGCCAGCCTTGGACTACAATATAGCACGAAAATTCTCAGCATAACAAATTAAACAAAATAATCAGACCGTGAAAGATAATTAAATTTTTATTTTCAGGTAATCTATACCAATATTATAAAGAAGAAAGATTTTTTGTTTGTTTGTTTGTTTGTACCGAATAGGCTCCGAAACTACTGGACCGATTTAGAAAAGCTTTTACCAATAGAAAGCTACATTATTCCTGAGTGACATAGGCTATTTTTTAATCCCGAAAATAAATCCTGTAGGGTGTTCCACGGGAGCGAAGCCGCGGGCAACAGCTTTTTTTTTTTTTTTTTTTTTTTTTTTTTTTATACCACTTAGGTGGCAGACAAGCACACGGCCCACCTGATGGGAAGCGGTCACCGTGGCCTAGGGACGCGTGCAACACCAGGGGCATCACACTCGCGCTGCCGACCCCGCAAAAACCTTCTAATGCCCTTCTTGAAGAACCCCATATTGTAGTCGCTAGGGAAAACCACGGCAGGGAGATCATTCCACAGCCTAAGCGTGCGCGGAATAAAATTTCTTTCAAACCTTACAGTGCGCACTGCAGGCGGATGCAATGTGTGAGGATGAATTCCCTGCCTGTGGCGAGCGGTGCGATGATAAAAAGTGGCCGTGGGCATCATGTCGAACAATTCATCTGAACACATACCATTATATAGGCGGTAGAAGACGCACAGTGAGGCGAAATCTCTCCTCAGGCTAAGCGGCTCCACACCGCCTAAAAGTATGGGATCGTCGACTATCCGCAGCGCACGTCTTTGTACCGACTCGAAGGGGTCAAGCTGGTATGCTGGTGCCCCGGCAAAAAGGTGACAGCAGTACTCCATGTGGGGCCGGATTTGTGACTTATAAAGAATAAGTCTTTGCCCCGCAGTGAAGTACTGCTTCGCCCTGTTGAGCACTCCAAGTTTCTTAGATGCCAACTTGACCTTGTCTTCGAGGTGATTACGGTACTGGACGTCACTGGAGATATCGACACCAAGGATCCCTATACTCGAGGAGATGGTGAGTGGTGTGTTCAGGAATTGTGGCGCTACAATGAATGGGGTTTTCTTAGCGGTGAATGCACAAACTTGTGTCTTAGTGGGGTTGAATTGGACTAGGTTTAGTCTTCCCCAATCGGACACTCCTGTGAGAGTAGTCTCGATTTCAGACACAAGTTGTTCGCGACTTTCCTCCACTGCGGACCGAGGGAGGTTAGCCCGGCCCGTGTAAAATGCATCCCCGGTACTGTCATCTGCATAGCAATGAACGGAGTCAGCAGACAGCATGTCATTGATATGCAGCAGGAACAGGGTCGGGGATAGCACGGAGCCTTGTGGAACGCCAGCATTTATGTCCATGCGGTCCGAGCAGCTGCCGTCAACAACGACTTGAATGCTTCTGTTGGACAGAAAGCTGGCAATCCATTCGCAAAGTCCCTCGGGCAGTCCATAGGACGGCAACTTCGCCAGAAGACCTCTGTGCCAGACCCGGTCGAAGGCCTTCGCTATGTCCAGGCCGACCGCCAGTGCCTCACCCCCACTCTCGATGGCTTGCGCCCATCGGTGTGTGAGATACACAAGAAGGTCACCGGTTGAGCGACTGTGGCGGAAGCCGTACTGCCGGTCGCTCAATAAATCGTTTCCTTCTAGGTATCTCAGGAGCTGTGCGTTAATAACACGCTCCATTACCTTCGAGAGGAGGGAGGTGATAGCGATAGGCCTGTAATTGGACGGGTCTGTCCTGTCGCCTTTCTTAGGCACAGGATGCACGAAAGCGGTCTTCCACGAAGCTGGGACTTGTCTCGTGGAGTAGGAAAGTGCGAAAAGACGTGTAAGCACAGGGCACAACTCTGGGGCACACTGTTTAAGCACCATTGCCGATATGCCATCAGGCCCACTCGACTTGTGAACGTCTAGGGATTTGAGCTCCCGCCGGACCACCCGTTGTGTGATTTTTATTTCTGGTAAAGAAACACCACACCAGGGTATAGTGGGTGGTACGGCATTCCCGTCGTTCATTGTCGAATTTGACGCAAAGAGGTTACCTAAAAGATCGGCCTTCTCCTTAGCGCCATGGGCCAGACTGCCGTCGGGTTTAAGCAGCGGCGGCAAACAAGGCCGACAGAAATTTCTCTCGGCAGCTTTGGCGAGCGACCAAAATGCACGGGTACCCGACGGGTATCGCGCCAGCCGTTCACCAATTCTGCCGATGAAATCAAATTTGGCCCTAGCCGTTGCTCTTTTACTGGATCTCGAGGCGGCATTCAATTTCCGCTTCACTTCAGCGATATTTGGATCCTTGTTCGCAAGAGCCGTGGTCCAAGCCTTATCAGCAGATTGCTTGTTAAGACTAGCCTCTCTGCAAGGCCGATTAAACCACGGTCGCTTACTAGCCCCCGTAGCGATCCAGCGGTTAGGAATGAAGCATTCCAGACCCGCTAGAATCGCCTCAGTAACTGCTGTTGCACAGGAGCTAGGATCTTCTGAAGTGCTAGTTTATTATATGATAGAAGTATTGTCTATTCTTTAGTTAACGTGCAAGTCATAATTGACTTGTTGAAAATAGGCATAAAGCTTATAATAATTATGAGTATTATTTTAATCTTGTTTGTCAACCTTTAGTGCAACACATTTGATCAGTGCTTTAGGATCATACTTTTAACCCTTCTTCTTTTATAAGAGACAAGCTGTGCCCGCGGCTTCACTCATGTGCTCCACTGGCTGTTAAATTTAGTAATTTACTAATCAGTCGATGGTAAAAAGGTGACCAAAAACCAAAAATTCGCTCAAACTCAAAAAAGTATCATGTTGGTCGACTGCAGCCTTCAGCAGCCCAACTATTAGCAATCGTGATTTCAACCTTTACCTTTTAAATTGAATGGTTTGGGGATATCCTTTCCCATTAGGAATTTTTAAATTTGTACTCTAAGTAAAAAAAATTAAGTGCCCAAATGCCCAATTAGACTGGAAGCCGACCCCAACAATAATTAGGAAAAAGGCTACGCAGATGATGATATGCCCCATTAGCAATACTTGCTAGGACTAAGCTTGCTGGTACTTGCTAGGACCTAGGACCTAAAACTAAAGCAAACTTATCTGGTAAAGAAGTGGAAGAGTTAAGATGCAATTATCATAATATGCTTTTACCTCCTCCTCTTTAATATAATTTTTATTTTTTTCTATTTCATATTTGATCTTAAACAACAGAAGTAACTACCACACGTACGGATCAAGATTTGAACCAGATCGATCCATGGTTGAGGAACCATATTAACATAGCAAGGACCCTCCTTATTTCGGCAAGCAAGTTAACCCGTTGGTATCGGGCTGTCATTCGTGCACCTTTGAGAGTTGTTCTCGTTAGTGGGTCGTGAGAAGTCTAAAGACTGATGCTGAAAGCGAATACCGCGCTATCAAGGTAATATAGACCTGAGTATTTTATATTAGTATCAACTTGATACTTCCTCACGTTACTGCAAAAAAGATCTGGGCAGTCAAACAACGAAATGATCGTATAAGGATTTCTTTTTGAGGAATAGAACCCTTAAAATGGTAGGCCTGGGTAGGCAGCTTAGCGATAGGCAGTTAAATTCAGTTTTCACAGTTATTGACGGTAGGTAAGCTTGACTTCGTCTCACGATTTTTTTACTTTCCACTGTATTTGATCAATGACCGTCGTTCCTTCAGTAGCACAAAAAATTTACTTCTACTGCTGCTTGGTAAGTTTTCAAGCTGTTAGAGATACTAGATACTCTCGAAAAAGAGTCCTAGCAGTGCAATAATGTATGTACTTATCAGGCCAAATAATATATACAGTGAGTATTATATTATTTAGTCTAGTAAGTAGGCTCGCACTTTTGCACTTATGCGTGCTTTAGATATTATGATAATCATGCAGCAGCAGCAAGCAGAGCATTGATGATGCTTTTGTATCAATATTTAATTTGGTGTTCTAATAGACGCGGTTTAAATCGGACAACTTGCATTTTAGTGTTTAGCGCTTCATTATCATTATCATCAGCCTTTTAATATTCTCAATGCTAGAACACAGACCTACTCTCTGTGAGAGGGGGTGGCGGGGAGGAACCAGAAATCCTAATGGGTCTTATTAGGATTTCTGGTTTCTCGACCTTTTTATTTCTCGACCAAAATTTATGCTTTATTACAAATAAGACTGGCAGATGATATCAATTTAATCGAATGGCAAATCTTTAATTACCATAAATTTACTTATTAATTATCAAATTAACAACAAACAATAAATTAAAGGGTATGTTAGGGGGTACAGGGATGTTAGGAGGCACAGGGATGTTAGGGGGTACAGGGGATGTTAGGGGTACAGTGATGGTAGGGGGTACAGTGATGGTAGGGGGTACAGGGATGTTAGGAGGCACAGGGATGTTAGGGGGTACAGGGGATGTTAGGGGTACAGTGATGGTAGGGGGTACAGGGGATGTTAGGGGGTACAGGGATGTTAGGGGGTACATTCACGATCTATGTGCCCCAAGTCAACCTCACCTGCTAGCGGTGCATCCTGCTAAATAACGAATGAGGCTCTGACGAAAACCGACAAATGGCGGTATAACCATTTTAACAAATCTTCGCAGCTAAGTGGTACAGACTAGTGATGGGCAGCAGCGTCACCAGTGTGAAAAGCTGCGATCTACGATCGCCAATCCGCATGGCGCATTGGCTATCGCAGCATGGCGATTATGGGCAAACTCTCCAATTATGACAAATTGAAATCAACCACAGCCCCCAGTTCCCAGCCGCCTTGCTGTTATACCTGATTATGGCGGCGGTTACGGAGACGGCAGGGCATTCGGGGGTGCTAAAAATCACCAGGTTACGGATGGCCGCCGAACCCAACTGACCTTGTTGACGTATAATGGACAGATGTTACGGCTTGATGAACACCTCGTGCAGCTTGAAGAAGAACTCGAGAGTATAAGTTGGCACGTTCTAGGGCTGAGTGAAGTCCGAAGAGATGGGGAGGATACAATAACACTCAAATCAGGCCACCTTATGTATTTCCGGGAGGAAGACCAGCTATCCCAAGGCGGCGTCGGGTTCTTGGTAAACAAATCCATCTGTGACAACGTTGTGGAGGTCTCAATTGTCTCGAACAGGGTAGCATACCTCATAATTAAGTTAACAGAGAGGTATAGCCTCAAGATTGTACAGGTTTACGCACCGACCTCGGCACACTCGGACGACGAAGTGGAGGAAATTTTTGAGGACATTTCCAAGGCCTTGCATTCCACCACTAAGACCCATTACAGCGTTCTCATGGCAAATTTTTAGTACAGACTTGCAGTGATTTTCAGTAGGATCCTACGGGTTTAGTAGCAGGAATCATAGAGGGCAAATGCTTGTCAACTTCCTAGAAAGAAAGAGGCTTTTCAAAATTAATTCCTTCTTTAAAAAAACAGCTAGCAAAAAAAAAAAAAAACTATCTAACAAACTTGATAAATTAAATAAAAGGAAAACCATGAAATCTGGACTTATAAATTCAACGGGTCAAGTTAAAGCACTTTTACTCAACGATCCATCTGTATGCTTGATTTCATCCTTATCATTGACCCTAACGATCGATGCAATAAAAGTACAGGCTGTAATTTTAAAAGATTTTAGTCGGTTCGATTCCCGGGTGTAGCAAGCGACTTTCGAAAATCTCACGCGTGCAATGCGATTGCTAACTGAAAAGCTACCCAATTCATACTGGTCAGACAGCAAAACCGTCCTGTCTTGGATAAGAAAGGAGCACGAACATACAAAGATTTCGTAGCTCATCGCATAGCTGCCATAGAGGAAGGCAGGAAAGTGGAGGATTTGCGATGGATTCCTACAAAATTAAACATCGCTGACATAGCAACACGTGACGTCCCACAGAAGTTTGACTCACAGCACGAGTGGTACTGGCCCCGGTTTCTTGTATGAAGAGATAAGAGAGAGAGATAAGTATAGTATAAAGGTCTTATATTAATATGTTTTGCCATTTATGGCGTACAAAATTAGTTGCACTAGACAAACAATACAAAAATAAAATCACAACAACACTATCAAAATTTAAATTAAATTGAAATTACAATGTCAAAATGTATATTCAGAATTCTATATAAACGAAATATCGTTTAAAAAATCATCTACACTGTAATAGGACTTCTCTAGTAAAATCCCCTGAAGGGACTTTTTAAATTTGTTTAGAGGCATACATTTAATAAAATCAGGTATTTTATTATAAATATCTGGTGCAATACCAAAGAAACTCTTTTTCAATAAAGGGTTTTACACTTGTATTGACATACCAGATTTTTATATTGGGCACGAATTGGGGTTCTCTTAACAGCCGCAAATTTTTGAAATAATTGTTGAGACCCTTCTTCATGGCCATCAGAGAAGCCTCCAATTGCAGAAGAGACAGGAGAAAAAAGAACCCTCACTGTCATAGAGAATGAAATAGAAATTTCGAAGCTCATAGAAGCTATACCTAATCCCGCAAATTTCTCGAGATGGGAGTGGTTTTTACGTGCTACTGCTAGCGTCCTACGTTTCATACATCTCTGTAAACAAAAAACAGAGAAAACGTTCTATAAGAGAACGAAGTAAAACACTGAGGAGGACGCGGACCGGCGAAAGAAAAAGAAGAAAGCGACTGCAGCAACTAAACCGTCACATACACCACCAGAAGTCCAAAAACAAATAATAGAGGCGAATTTTCTTCAAAAAGCTGAGAAAATACTCGTACAAGTCGCACAACAGCAATCATTTGCTCAAGAGATAGCTAGATTGCACGAACAGCAAGTAGTGGACAAGAATAGCCGGCTACATTCGCTAAAAACAGAAGTAGTAGATGGCCTACTACGTATTAGAAGCCGAATAGCCGCCACCGACGAGATCACAGAAGATGTGAGGCGACCGCCAATATTACATGGTGATCATCACATAACCCAGCTATATATAGACTGGACACATCGCAGGCTACTACACAGCGTGACGGAGCTCACCATCAATGAGGTGCGACAACACTATTGGGTCGTAAGGATGCGACCAACCTCGAAGAAAGTACTGTCACGATGTCTTAAGTATCGTATTCGTAAGGCACAAGCACCCGTGCCTGCGAACGGCGACCATCCGCGGACGCGCCTCGTTCAACATCAGAGGTCGTTCACATAGGTACACCGGGTTGGACTATTTCGGCCCGCTATCCATCACCGTCGGTCGCTAGCATCATAAGAGATATTTAGCTGTAATGTGCGCACGGTTGGCGCAGTGGTTGAGCGATTGACTGCTGCGCTGCGTGTCGCGGGTTCGATTCCCGCACGGAACAAATATTTGTATAACCTACAGATAGTTGTTCCGGCTCTGGGTGTTGTGTATGTGAGTTTATATGTTTGTAAACGCACCCACGATACAGGAAGAAATTCCTAGTGTGGGGCAACGTTTTTTTTTTAAGAAGAAGAAGAAGCTCTATTTACGTGTCTCACAACCAGAGCTGTCCACCTCGAGATCGCCGCCCGCAGAGGATGTCCTACAGAAATCCATTCCGACAACGGCACCAACATGCATGGTGCCGACCGAGAGCTCCAAAAGGCCTTCCGAGAGGAGGCCAGTCGCCGAGGCATCACATGGCGCTTCATCTTCCCATCAGCGCCCTTCATGGGAGGCGCCTGGGAGCGCCTAGTTCGCTGCGTGGAAACCACACTTTATACTGTACTTACAGATAAACACCAACATGAGGAGGAGTTGTCCACACTTATTTGTGAGGCAGAGTACACAGTAAATAGTCGCCCGTTGACACATGTATCAGTTGACGGTGACGACGACGAGTCTATCACGCCGAACTACTTCCTACTTGGTGGGTCGGCCAGACTCCTAATCCCCGGCGTGTTCACCGAGCAAGACATCGACTGCAAGAAGATGTGGCGTCGGTCACAAATCCTGGCCGACATGTTCTGGCATCGTTGGGTGCGAAAGTACCTGCCGGAGCTCCAAAACCGGCGGGAGCCCTATAGCCGCGGGCCTGACCTGCAAAGTCAAACGTCAAAGTCAAAAATATTTATTTAACTAGGCCAATAAACGGCAATTTTGAACGTCAAATAAATTAAAATTTACGAGTAATAAAAATTGATTCTACCGTGCATTCAGAAAATAGATTGTAATGGAGAAGAACGCACAAGAAACTCTATACTTACTCTTTTTTAAAAAAAGCTCTACACACTATACTACGTACAGGTATAAAGTATTAAAACGCATTAGCAGGAAAATAAATTAATTTGATAAGTAGGAACATGGTTCTCACATACTTACAAATAGTGCAAACATAGGTAAAATACCTAATTCAACAACAACGGAACAGTGTGTGAGTCAATTTCTAAATAAAAAAAAAACAAATCTGAATACAATAACTATGAATGGGAATATAAATTAACAAATTTGGTTTTGTCTACACCAAAGATTGCCCTATGGAGCAGGAACAGCATGTTTCCAAGCATTCTTATCTTGAATATAGTCATCTAATTTGTAATATGCTTGTTTACAAAGAGTGCTTTTAACTAAAGTTTTAAATTTACTTTCATTTAGTTTTAATATATCACAAGGTATTTTGTTATAGAATTTAACACAGTACCCCATGAAAGATGATTGTACTTTAGCTAGTCTGTAAGAAGGTTGATCTAACTTATCTTTATTTCTGGTATTACAATTGTGTCTATCACTGACTTTTCTTAAGAGTTTTTTTTCCCCTTACATACATAATATTTTTATAAATGAATTGGCAAGAAACTGTCATAATATCAATATTTTTAAATATTAGGTGGGTGACCCCGTCCTCATTGCCGACGGCCAACTGCCTCGCAACACGTGGCCGCATCGAGACCATCTACCCTGGCTCTGATGGAGAAGTCCGGACCGCTGAGGTGCGCTCCACTGGCGGCACTCTAAAGCATCCGGTGAAGAAGCTCATTCCACTACCAAAATGAGCACAGCAGAGTTCCCGCGGCGAGAGCTGAGCGACGTGTCGCTGAGCGTCTTGGCTACGAGCGCTGCCAACGGTTGCCGCTCACCGAGCTAATGCAACGCCGCGCCGACCAGCTGCGTGTCGACACTGTACTGCACGGCGGGAGAAATGTTCGCAACGAGGCGACACATAGCTTATAGTTTATATACTCTATTATATACTATCGTTATACATGAAATACTGTGAGTAGGAAATGTATGTAATAGCATAGGTATATAAAAAAAAAACTCATTTCGTTTAGACCTCCTCATAAAAGCACGGACGCAAGTAGTGCTAGGTGTTATCTACTCACGTACCAATCGTATTATTTACCTTACACACATTAGATTGTTAGGAAACACAATCTAGGTGTTCTAACTTACATACTCTAAGGCTATGACTGAAAAACAATACATAACAACAGTACATATCCAGGGATATCATAGTTTCACCCTGGAAACGGTAAATATACACACTTTTCCCTGAAGTAAGTGTTTAGATAACTCATCATGAGCGATCTAGGGCTTCTAGGTAACCTAGATTACCGTCAAAACCCTAGAATTAGATAGCGCTTACGTAGTTCTAGTCATAGAGCAACACGGACCACCGGCGGACCGGAGGGGAGTAGCCATACGCAGACGTTCCCCTCTGTCAAAGTACAAGTCCACGCGGTCCTATGCGTACAATAAAACTAGTTGCAGCCTCACTGCTCAGTAGACTAAATCTAGTTGCGCGATTAATTCGACGTCCTAAAAAAAATGCCGAATTGTTCTGTTTTTTGCTGCAAAAAGAGATCTGCCACGTCAAATTTACAAAAAGATGGCGTTACCTTTCATATGTAAGTATTTTTTAATCAAATTATTACTATTTACTTCTATAAAACATAAAAATTACAAAATTATCGGTCGGTGACGTTTCGGATTTGTTTAACAACACAGGCCGCTCGCCTTCATACAATATTCGAATTAATTTCGGATCGGTCGAGCAACTGATCAGAGTCTGTTTCCGAGTTGTCACTGTCACCGAGCGATAGTGTAGTTACCGGTTTGTTTGTATATAGTTATCGAGAAAAATAGCAAAGGCAAAGGAGTCTTTAGCCATACAGATACATTTTTGAAATTAAGTTTTCGGATTTATTTATTGTTTGGTTTATTTTATTATAAATTGTTGTATAATAAAAAAACGTAAAATTAAAAATAATACCATACTTACGAGTATTAACACATTTTATTAAAATTACTTAGTGTGAACTTCAACCATAATGTGTTTGAATTTATTTAATGCAGGTTTCCTAAAGATCCAATTTTAAGGGATACATGGAAGAAATTTTATAATAATAGAATAACCTGGCTTCCTACAAGAAATAGTGTCATTTGTTCAAATCATTTCAAGTCCTCTGACTTTCATGTGTTGGCGAATAATAGAAGGAGATTAGTCGAGGGCACCAAACCAACTCTAACACCAAACTGTATTTGTCCCGTAAGTTTTTTTTATATCATGGACAAGGTAAAAGAGCGTGCAGTCCACCTTATGTAGTTCACCTTAGTCATAGTGGTGAAATGAAGCGATTTCTTATCTTCAAAAATTAACAGTTTTAAATCTAATTTTGTAGAGTCTTCAACAATCATTCACTCTACCAGATGACAGACTATCATCTTATGGTGCCATTAGTGCCACTCTCACTATTCCTGATTCGTTGATTTCTCCGTGTACATCGTCAACTCTTCAAAATGTGAGTTTCATTTTAATCGTTATTGTAGATGAAGAGGTTTGATTAAAATAAGTAGTTACATCATCAAATAGTAATTTCTACTATTTTACCATTCAGAACGCTCAACTGTCCATATTGCCGAATCGGATTAAAACAATGGTAATTTCTATTGTGTCTGGAAATTGACACTTGAAGAATGTAAACTGTATAGAAAGATGATAACAGCATAATTATTGTATCTTATTTATTTTTCAGGCTCAATTAAAGGAAACATCTATAAAATATACTTCAAAGCCCACTATTGCGCTTTCACCAAGAAAAAGAAAATGCAGCAACAGTTAGATTATCAGAAAAAATAAAATAAAAGGCTCCAAGCTAAAAATCTTTTCTTAAAAAAAAGGTTGCTTGTTTAGAAGAAATTCTTCAGAGTCTGGATGAAAAATCTTTGATAGATAAAGAACAAAGGATGGTCCTTGAAAAAATTGGTGTTGAAGAAACAGAACTTATTAAGCGTCAACTAAATAAATGTAAAAGTGGGCAACTCTCACGAGCTAAGTATTCACCAGAACTGAGATGTTTTGCTTTAACTCTCAACTTTTATTCCCCGAAAGCTTACAAGTATGTTCGTAAAACTTTTGGGACCTGTTTACCTGCTCCACGCACTTTAACAAAATGGTATAGTCATATTGATGGACGGCCCGGTTTTACCAAGGAAGCATTGGTGGCTTTAAAATATAATACCGATGCCAATCCAGATAGTAAAATTTACTGTACTTTGGTTTTCGATGAAATGAAAATAAAGACACAACCACATGACAGTCCAAATGGTGATAGACGATTCGGGTACGTTGATTATGGTTTTGATTTATTAACAGATAATACAGATGAAGCAACAGATGCCCTAGTATTTCTATTAGTAGGCATTAATACTCCATGGAAAGTCCCAATAGGATATTTTTTAGTTAAAGGCACAAGTGCTAAGTTAAAAGCTCAGCTTGTAACTAAAGCCTTTGAATTAGTACATGAAACTGGAGTGGAAATAAAAGCATTAACGTGTGACGGCGCAAAAGCAAATTTAGCGATGGCCACAGAACTGGGTTGCTGCTTAGTTGCAAATACATTGCAAACTACCATATTAGATCCTACAACGGGGCAACAAGTTTACTTTTTTTTAGACCCGAGTCACATGTTAAAATTAATTCGAAACACTTTTTGTGACTACAAATGTTTTTACGATGACAATGAAAATAAAATTCAATGGTTATTTGTGGAGGCATTACATAAAATCCAGGAAGAAGAATTATTTTTCATGGCTATTAAGTTGAAAGCAAATCACATCTATTATAAAACAAAGATAATGAATGTTCGACTTGCAGCACAATTGTTCAGCGCAAGTGTTGCTGACGCACTAGTGTTTTGTGAAAAAGAATTGGATTTGCCGGAGTTTAAAGGATCAACTGCAACTTCGAAGTTTATGTCACTGATAAACGACGTGTTTGATATATTGGATTCTCGGTCACGTCAAAATGGTTTTAAAAGAGCGTTAAACTCTGAAAACTTTGAGAAAGCTTTTAGGAAAATGGATGAAGCTCAAAAGCTTTTTTTGAGCTTATCGGCCTATGTAAAAAAACGCAATGGGGAGTCACGTAAAATTAAATTATTAGATTCTCCACGATACACAGGTTTTCTGGGCATTTTGATCTGTATTGAGAGTACCAAGTCTATCTTCCAAGATATTATACAAAACCAACAAAATGGCCTGAAATATATGCCACTCCACAGGATAAGTCAAGATCACATCGAACTCTTTTTTTCGATTGTAAGAAGTCATGGTGGTTATTGCGATAATCCCTCAAGCTCTCAGTTTGAAGCCATTTATAAAAAAATCCTTGTTAATACAGAATTAACACAAACTGGAAGCGGCACGAACTGCATTCCATTGGAAAAAATTTCGATACTGAATTGCACATCTGCACTGGAAAAAATTAATGCTTCAACCATACGACAATACAATAGCAATGACGCTATTGACGAAGTAAATTTTACCAATTTTACTAACGATATAATTGACAAGATTGAAGCTCTAACTTTTTTATCCCCTTTTGCCGAGAAAGTTTTAGAGTATATAGCTGGATTTGTTATTTTCTCGACATCAAAAAAAATTAAATGCAATACGTGCATCAAAGATTTGCTTGGGACGATTGATGAAAAAAGTTTAATACACCAAAAAAGCAGAGGACAGTTACTTTTTGCTTCAAAAGAGGTAATACTTTTATGCCGGATTTGTGAAAAAGAAATAAGACGACATTTAAGTGATGACAATAAACCTACACGATCTTGTACCACACATAAAATCGTGACACATGCCTTAAAAAAGTTTATTGGCAAAGATTTGTATTCTTCTATCAGTTACCATTTACACGAAAATGATTTTACAAATCATAATTTGGAACTGGCAAGATTAATAATGGAAAAATATACTGATACAAGAATTTCGTTCTTAATGAAAAAAGCAGACCCACAAAAATGTATTCGTCATATTTATACAAAACTTATCCATTTTAAAAACCAGTGATAGATACAACTATCACTGGTTTTTAAAAAGAAAACTAACCCCCGGTTTCCCAGCATATGACACATTGTCAAGCACGCGTTATCTGCTGTGATTGGTTGAATGAATTTTCAACAGCCAATCACAGAAGATAACGCGTGCTTGACAATTTGTCACATTAATTCTTCGATAATTTTGAGCTGGGAAAACTGGGGGTAAGTATATTTGTTAGATGATAATTATTGTGGTACATAATAAATAAAGTCAATCTTTATAACAATATCTACCTTTGTATCACTTTTTAAACCGTATAACCTGAACCGAGTTCTTGAATTTTTCGATAATGCGTATCGACAGTAGTTACAACCACGGCTGTAACCAACTTGTCAGTGTAGTTGCGTCATCTCATTATACTGTTAAGACACAGAATGAATCAATGTGAGTGTGAAATTGTTAGTGTATTTTTTATTTTTTATGTGTGAGTGTCGTAGTAACAGACGATTATTTTTGTGTGAGAATTTGGGAAAGTGTGGGTAGAGCAGATTTCCCCCCGCAAAAAATGACAGACAGTTTTGTATCGGGCAAAAACGCTATGGCTACTCCCCTCCGGTCCGCCGGTGATCCGTGTTGCTCTATGAGTTCTAGTACATAAACACCACTTGCTTCAGACACGGGGTCTCATTGCTAAGATAGAATATTTGGTTCAAATAAATCTCACTTGATGACACGACATTTACACACAATTCAATAGAATTGTGTTAAATATTAACATTATCTGGAATTGAACATAAACATTGTATGTTCTTGTTTAATTAACTCTCCTAAATACAAAATAATGGAATATTGGGCTCTTAATTCACATTTCAAAGATTATTTGAACGGATCATTTAAAATTGATGCCATAGATGGCGCATTTTTAAATTTCTGAGGCATTCAACTCGATTGTTAAAATTTGCATTTTAACACATATTGGTGCAAAAAAACTGTAAAAACGTGCAAAAAAATACTATAAAACGAACTTTCACTGTATTTAAAGAAAAAAATATTCACGAACCTCGTAAACCCTTTTACTTGCAAGGCGCTACTAACACCATCTATTGCCGTGAAACGGGATCAAACGCGATTGATGTACTCACAAATATAACAAGATTAAGCAGATGAAAAACGCTAGTTACGTCGGCACGGTTTTTTTGTATGGGATGAGGCATCTGTATGCTAGTATTATATTATCTGTGCTTCAGATAATGTGTTTATATGAACCAGTAGAGAGGTTTTAGGGCGCTTGTTAGTGGACTCACCGCTTTCAAACATCTCTAGACCCTGAAGGGTTAGAGGATGGTTTTCTGATGGTTCACCTTCAGGAGCCGGCAGGCAGGCGCCCGGATTATTTCACTGTGCGCAAGCCCTCTGGTCATCAAGCGTACCATGAAGTCCGTTAGTTTGCGAAGCAACGCAATTTTCTTTCCTTTTCGCCACTACCCGGCACCCACAGTACCAAAGGGAACACCCATCTCAAAGAAACACTCGTAGTACACCCATCAGGATACCACCATCAATTTGCCATTTCTCTGCCTCCCTAACCACACTTCTGTAAGGAGCCTAGCTCAGGTGGTTGGGAGGCAGCCCTCTAAACATGTTGCCTGGTTCCGCAAATTTTCCCGTTTTTTTTTCACTCCAGGGTGAATACTGCTCCGAAGGTTGAAGCTACGCCCACCGGATTACCACCATAGGGTGACCCGCCATGACGGCTACCCGATGGTGCTTGGTGGGTGTGGATTCCACCATCAGCCGAAGTACAAATTAACTTTTATGTTAGAAATCGGTTTAGTTTTAGAAGAAAATAGCTCCTAAGATCAGAAATCAACAGATTTTCCCTTTCTCCAGCATTCTTCCTGCGAGAGCTCCTCGAGGAGTATAGCTACGAACCTTGTTGATTGGTTGGTTGAGGGTTTTTCGATAGGCCAGCTTAGGGCAATTCCAACCATATAGGTCATGCCATGATTCCTGCAGGAAGAAGGGAGGTTCTGTCGGTTTATAGCATAAGTTTTAATGAAAATTTCTGTAAATAAAAATCTTGTGCGCATGCAAAATCAAGGTCCTCGTTACGGTAAAGTTTGTTTGCTCAAAGGCGCGCAGGCGCATCGAGCAATTTGTAGCAATTATTTTACATAGAAAAAATCCACGCCACTTTACGTAACGTAAACCAAGAAGAAACATCGCAAAATAGTCTTGAAGAATACGTTTTTTATATTCTGGACCTCAAGCCTTTACCTCAAAACCACATAGCAACCTTCAACCAGCTCCCAAGCTCAAGCATTCTCGATGACAACAAAACTATAGGTGCAGGGGCGTCATCGCGCTTGAGCAGGAGCCTTACAACCTCCAGAATACCTATCTACCTCAAGCGATCACGTGCGCCCCGTACAATATTCACTCCTAACTTTGTGGCTATAAGCTTCACTGTGTGCGTCAGGTTTTCAACTGGACTTCTGGTAAATTTGAAATCTCCAAGTCTTTGCATAAAACTTGTTGGTCCCGGTTATTTAACTCTCGCTTAAGTTGAGCTAATGCCTCACTAGTTCCCGATACATTTACAGCTGTTATTTTCTGCTCAAGCAAGCCCATTCTGCGCTCCGTGCAATCCATTCGCTTCTCATACTGCTCAAATGACCCCTTCATATGGTCAATGGTGAGTTGAGCTAAATCTGCACGAAGACTCTGAAATTCAGACTGGTAATGTTTCGGCCTCTGTTGTAACTCCGCGCGCAATTCCTCCTTGAATATAAAGTGCAATTCAGCCTGCTGCTCCTCTTTAAAATTGCGTAAGGTGGTCGATAAACCGAGAGCATTATCCTGCGTATCACCTAGTATGCTGCAACTTAAGACGCTGGTATCCATGGACTCCTCCGGCGCATATGCCTCTGGCAGCATAATATTCGCCCTTCCAAGTACCGAAGCATTTTTACAGCTCGGACAAACCCACGTGGGATTTATAAAATCCGAAAGTGGCAAGAAACCGCAAGGCCGATGAAAAAGAGCGTTGCAATTGCTGCACTTTGCGGCCTCTAGTGGCGATATAAATTTTGCGCAACCACCACACTTCGCTACGAGGTCTATCGCGTGTAACTATCTGCGCACTTGTTAGCGATTGAACCTGCTGATTTGGTACCCCGGATTTGAATAGATGGCGCTGTGACAAATAATAACTCGTATATGGCTATCTGCCGGTTTCCCAGCTCTCAATTATCGGGCTGTTAACGTACTCGACGATTCATCGCCTGTTAATTCTACTTTCAGTTTCTCAAGTCCCAAATGTGACGAGCGTTTAACAATTTGTCACAATTGACAAAAATCTAGAATTAAACACATGTTACAGCAGTTTTGGGTTTCTGAGAACCTTTTTCAATGTTAATCTCTTGTCAACGAGCCTAATTAATAATTGTTGGAAATTGGTCGATTATTCGAAGATTAAAGATAAAGATAGATAACTCATTATGAGCGGTTATATTACGATAAAAAGATAATAGGGGTCGGTGAAAACTATGTTATGGGTTGCGTTATAAAAAAATATGTTAATTTATATCAATTATTTAATAACCAAGATTAAAAATACAACTTACTTAGGATATTACATACTTTTTTAAATGCTTGACACAATTATCAAAAATATTTTTTTAGTATTTATGTAAATAAAAAAAAAAATACACAAACTGTTACTGACCTAGGAATCGAACCTTTCTCACGCGCATTAATGCGCGCATTAATGTATAGGTATATGTTTTTTATCACCCATACAAACACTGTACTTGATAGGTGCTGCTTACCCTGGCAGGGTCACCCATCCAAAATCAAGCGAACCAAAAAAAAGTGGTCACCCATCCCAAAACTGACCTTGGTAAGTGTTGCTTACCCTGGCGGGGTCAGCCATCCAAAACAGACGAACCAAAAAAAAGCGTCACCCATCCAAAGACTAACCTTGGTGAGTGTTGCTTAACCCGTGTGCGGTCACCTATCCATAAACAAGCAAACCAAAAAAAATGTGGTAACCCATCCAAAAATCGTCCTTGGTAAGGTTTGCGTAACTCGGCGGCTTCACCAACCCAGCCGCTCAAGACAAAATACTATTTAAAGTTATTGATTACATTATAGTAGTGAATGAATACCAGCTAGGGTAGCCAACCGAAATAGTAACAGTAACAAGCGATTACGTAATTTCTCGATGATGAAGTGTTGAGTGTGTCAAATTGTCAGCGGATTTAAATGTGACGTCGACTTCAGAAACCGGCCCTATGTATGGGATATGTAATGGTGTGACAAAACCATGCAGCGCTGTACCGATAGCAACGCAACATACAGACCGGATTCACCTTAGCCAAGTTTTAATATTTGTAAATACTAGTTTAAGTTTATATAATCACTTTTTGCATTTAGTAGGTACCTTTTTTTCTACTTTAGTTATAAGTTTATATTTATGCACTTTTCTTTTTTTTTAAGCCACTGCTTCACTGTACAACACTGTGATTGATTTTGGAATTGAAAGCCAGACTTCAAACAACAAATACTTTGGAAAACAGCACACTTTAGCATGAGATATGAGCATTCCTATTGGCCTAGCGGACTGGTGGCGCATGAATTACAGTAGTGAATACGCCCAATTTTTTTAATAAATGCTTTATAAAATCGAATATAGGCCTTTTGAAAAAAATCTTACAAAATGTTCGTAATCAAATTTTAATTGTCTATCCATTAGTGTTAGTACAAAAAATAATTAATGAACACTTTACGACGAGATGCATGCTATCAATAATTATTTCTCATTTTTATGGTTTTGTTGGAAGGAGATTAGTGAAACATAAACATCATAAATAAATCTACTATTTTAGAATCAATGTAGGTTTATTTGTAAAACAAAGGTGTAAATATGTACATACTTAAACACTAAACAAAAGTAAACTATACAAAAAAAATACTAAACCTAACTACTTACACTATATACAAAAGAAAAGTACACCTAGGCGTCAAAGAATTCCTCCACATCGCTGTCATCCGGGAACGTGCCCAGAAGACTGGCAGCATTGCCACGTTCAATAGCAATGCTGATTCTTTGCACAAAGAAAGAGCCAGCCCTCTGGTCACGCACAGTGTCAATCAGTCGGTGAGAGATCTCCTTAAAAAGGAGACGTGCACTCGGGCCCCATGACCCAAGCGTTTCGACCCCAAACGGCTCAAAACTGTTATTACCAATTAGGTTACAGTATATGCGCCGCTTGAGGGCCTCAGCAGCAGCAGCAGAAGCGCCAGCACAGCCCGCCGAACTAGGAACATGAGATGGCGCAAGGGCGTCGACACAGGTTGCGTCCCACACCAGAGGCCTACCCGCCTTCCACGGCACCAATGTCATGCCATCTGGTCTCTTGCCATCGTCACGTACCAAGCCGCTAGGTTCTAATACAGCTGGTACGCTGGCGGTGATAAGGCCCGACGAATAATGTCATTGATGCTGGCGTGCCGTGCTATGCGTCCTGCGCTCTTGCAACAAGACAGGCCATGGTGCCCAAGGCTGCCGACAGCTTCACCACAATGGCACCGATGCGGAGCGATACAAGGTGCGCCTAAGCGTAGACAGGTCGCTAGCCGAAACGAAGAGTCATCCATCATAGTGCCTATGGTGGATGACGGGAGTGCTTGAAGCCACAAACCCGACTCCCATTCCCCCACAGCCAGCAGACGCGTACGCTCAGCAGTACTAGACGATGTATTTATAAGGTTATTCTGTATAATACTGCAGAGCGGCACATCCCATCGTCTCTGGGAGGACAGGTTGTCGGGCAGATACGTATTGGGACAAGCCATTTTCCAAGCGTTCAACGCATCGGTCAAACACGGTACCTCAAAATCAACCAGTGAGGAAAGTAAGATGTTCCTGGTTAATTTATCAGTACCGTGGACCGAGGAGAGGAAGGCTGGTAAACTTATACTTGAAATTTTGCGGACGCCGAGGCCACCCAAGCGAATGGGAAGCGTGGCTTGTTGCCATGCTCGGTCGTCCAAGGCCACATTTAGGATACATGAAAGTGTGTTCTTTATAATTTGGTCTACTTTTTCTAAAAGTGGTGGGTGTTTCCGTAAATGAGAGGAGCGAAGGCTGTAAGTAAATTTTGGTCCAAAGCAGGAATATCGGATAAGTGTGTAGGCTGAACGCATGTTAATTTTGAATAGTCTTTCCGAGACATCGTTAAAATTTTGTATTTTCTGTTCAATGAAATTTGGAAAGGATTCATCAAAAATAGGAGAACCCAGGAGGTGAAGAGAATTTCTCTCAGTTACTTTAATATTAGGTGCTATGGCGTTGAATTTTGCTAAAGTAGTCTGTCGGTCAGTAGTTTGGGAGAGGTAAATTTCGCATTTCGAAAGATTAAGTTCTAGCCCAATAGAGCTAAATTGATCATTCAAAAAAGTTAAATCGTTCAAGACTGTATCTACATCACCTCCTAGGGTTCCATCATCCAAATACCATACATTGAATTTAGAATTTAGTAGCTGAATGATTGGGTTTATCGCCAAACTGAAAATGACTGGCCAAGAGGGTCACCTTGTTGACAACCAAAAGCTGATTCCAAAAGGTTTTCCTTGTAGAGTAATTTAGAGGGGTGCCTATAACATTGATATAATGTAATTTTTTTAAATCAATATTATGTATAAATTTAATGTATTTTTATTAATTGTATTTCTTTTTAAATAACTAGTAGATATCTCCTAAAAACTGCACGAAAAACGGCTAGCGCGGCGTTTTGCCTTAAGACCCATTCATTTCATTCAGAATGCCCTGCGTCTGACTACACTACAGTTACGAGCAGTCACAGCCGTAACGACTGACCACGGGACCTTTAATAAGCACCTTTTCTTTTTGGCTTAGGGATCAAGGACAACCGACTGTGCAGAACATGCATGGAGTAGGATGATACATCAGCACACCTGCTCCTAAGCTGCCAAGTAACCACTGGTTACAGGGCCAAATACCTTGGTGACCCAGGTACCATACAGGAGATAGTCAGCAACACCAAGGCACTGCTGGCCTTCCTCGAGGAGTTGGGGTGAATCAAGTAAGGAAGGAAGATGAATCCCACCCGTACGAAAAATATGCGTCTAGACGGGGAGTTGCGGACACCAGCCCGTCTTAACCTTACCTTAAGGCCCATTGCGTCTTACAGAGAGGGGCCAGTGTGCAAGCAGTGGGATCCTTAAAAGGATGATGATGAACTGCAACACCATCAAATTTTTTATAAGTAAGGCCCTGTAGGTGTGCAATGATGATGTCCACAAACAAACTTACAAGTTCATAATTTTGACAATTTCGGTACAAAATTTCATAATTTATTTATTTTTATATTCACATGCATTTGTTGGAGTTTCATTTCAAAATATTTTCCTTACAAACGTCACGTACGGCCGCAGTAAGCTTAAGGGTGTGACTGTAAATGAAAATGTATGATAAGTTAAAGGACCTACTTAGACGTACTAGCCTTGTAAGGTAGTATGTTTACCATACTTACCAGCCAACTCAGGGGTAGGTTATTAGCATGAGACTATTTTAGGGATGGTTTCGCATGAGGTGGAGAACATAAGTAAAAGTCACACAGTTTGGACAACTAATTTAATCTTCTAACACACAGTCCGTCATCACAGTTTCTTTGTATATTATTAAGTAGGTACATAAAACTTACTTTTAAATGGGATACACTTTACCCTTATATGATATGCCCTATACCCTTACCCTTATATAGTTTCAATACTGGAGATGAAATGGGGTGCATGAAAGGAGCCTCCCCGAGTGGCGTTAATCTTAATCGTACTGCGATTCCAAACGCCCGGCGCACCCTGGACAGCTAGCACTCGGTAACGCAGAGTCTAGCTGACCAATCCTTTCTCCACGATGGCACATCTAAACGGTTCTAGTCAGAACTATGATCAACGACCCTTATTAAGGCCAAAATATAACAAAAGAGTCACCTCTAAGGACATCCACCACAAGCTCTCAAAGCCCGCCCTTATTATTACTTCAATTAACATCGAAGGATTCTCTGAAAACAAGTCTCAGTTGCTGTCTCAACTTTGTCAGAATATAGACTGTGACATTCTCTGTGTCCAGGAAACTCATCGTGGTACCGAACATCTGAGGCCACATATCCCCGGAATGAATCTTGCTCTGGAGATACCTCACACACAATACGGAAGCGCCATTTTTGCCAAACCCTGCGTAACTATTCTGTCCGCAACCTGGAGTAATGAAAATTGCACGGAAATTCTTACAGTGGATCTAGGTACTTGCTCAATCACTTCAGTTTATAAGCCGCCTAACCTACCTTTTGACTTTCACAAACCACCTAATTTTGACATCCAACAGACTAAAGTAGTTGTTGGTGATTTCAATAGTCATAGTATTTCCTCGGGGTACCGCGACACTAACGCAGACGGCAATTTAGTTGAGGAGTGGGCTGATGCATCAGATCTATCACTCATACACGATGCCAAGCAACCTGCATCTTTCAATAGTCGACGTTGGAAACGTGGCTACAACCCAGATTTGGTATTCGTCAGTACTAATATAAACTATTTGTGTTCTAAACTCGTCCTCCAACCAATCCCAAACACACAGCACAGGCCCATCACGTGTGAGATTAGAGCGGCAATTAAGCCCCGACAGGTCCCCTATAAAGCACGCTTTAACTTTTCGAAGGCAAACTGGGAAAAATTCTCTACCGATGTGGACGCCAATTTACGAGACACAGAACCTAAACGTTCTAACTATGATCAGTTTGTGGATACCATATGGAATGTGTCACGTCAATGCATACCTAGAGGCTGCCACACATCATACATAGCCGGCCTTACTCCAGAATCTGTGGATCTTCTTAAGACCTACGAAGACCTCTACGAGAATGACCCCTTTTCTGAGGATACAATCGCTGCTGGGGATGCGTTGGTGTTCATGTTGGGTGAAACCCGTAAACAAAAATGGATCACTACAGTAACAGACACCAACATGACCCACAACAGTAAGAAAGCCTGGTCCACAATACATAAACTTACTGGAGACCCTCCGAACCCTGTCAACCAGGTCTTCGTTACAGCCAATAAAATAGCCCAACAGCTGCTACTCAACGGAAAACCTCCCCATAAACTTCCAAGGGCCAAAAGGTCTGTTAATGCCTTTGAAAGTTCTAATAAAATCAGCAAGTCTTTTACTCTCACAGACATCATTTCGGCCATCGAGGCGTTAAAAAATGGCAAGGCGGCTGTCGTCGATGACATAACTGTTGATCAGATAAAACACCTGGGACCTTTGGCTGTATCGTGGCTATTGGCACTCTTTAATAACTGCATGGCTTCTGCAAACATTCCCAAATTATGGAGGAAGACCAAAGTCATTGCACTACCAAAACCAGGTAAGCCCTCCGACGACCCCAAAAGCTACCGGCCCATTTCTCTATTATGTCACACATATAAGCTGTTTGAAAGACTTCTTTTAAACCGCCTCACAGCAGAAATTGACTCGGCTCTAATCCCTGAGCAAGCAGGATTCAGACCTGGTAAGTCTTGTTCTAGCCAGGTTCTCTGACTGACAGAATATATAGAGGATGGGTACGAATGGTACGATTATTGAGTCTCTGGTGTCGTACTTGTTGATCTTTCGGCAGCTTACGACACCATTAATATCAAAAGACTGCTAGGGAAGGTCAGGAGCCTTACTAAGGACCAGGGTTTTGTACGCATACTGAGTGAACTCCTGCACAACCGCCGTTTCCAGGTGTGCTTCCAGTCCACCAAGAGTAGATGGCGACGGCAAAAAAACGGTCTCCCTCAGGGCAGTGTGTTGGCGCCGACGCTTTTTAACATCTACACGAACGACCAGCCCACCACACAACACACGGAGCGTTTCCTATACGCGGATGACTTGGCCTTAGCAACGCAAGCAGCGACTTTTGAAGCCGTGGAACACACACTGACAATGGCACTCGACTTACTGGGAGAATATTATGACCGCAATGCTCTGCGGCCCAATCCATCCAAGACACAGTCGTGCGCATTTCACCTTCTCAACTTGCATGCCAATCGGACACTCGCTATCTCGTGGCGGGGAACTAAAGTCGAACACTGCTCGAACCCCAAATACCTGGGAGTGACGTTGGATAGGGCCTTAACATATAAGTCACACTGCTACGTCACAAAGCAGAAGGTCGGGAACCGTAATAGCTTGCTCCGTCGCCTTATTTCCACCAACTGGGGAGCGGAACCCGATGTTCTCCGCACAACTGGTATGTCTCTATGCTTCTCTGCTGGCGAGTTTGCGTGCCCGGTGTGGCACCGATCCGCTCATGCCAAGCAAGTAGACATAGCCCTAAATGAGACATCTCGGATAATATCGGGCTGCTTAAAACCAACTCCTCTTAATAAGCTCTACCCGCTGGCAGGCATAGCACCACCTGCCGTACGAAGGAATGTCGCATGTGCGATGGAAAAAAAGTTCCAGGAATCCGATTCCCGACATCCTCTCTACAACTCTTCAACAACTCTGGGAAGACTGAAGAGTCGTAGGAGTTTCTTGCGTACTACACAGGCAATCCAAGGCAGGCCGCCTGAGGAGAGGGGAAAGCTGTGGGTGGAGAAGTGCCCACCACCCCATGACTTTGTTAAGCCCAAGGAACATCTGCCCCTTGGTCATGAATTGCAGTGGCCTGTATGGAAGGCATTGAATCGGCTACGTGCCCAGGTGGGCCGCTGCAAATATAATTTGGCGAAATGGGGGATTATTGATTCGTCCAACACTCGGTGCGAGTGTGGTGCCCCTGTACAGACTATGTCCCACTTGCTGGAGTGTCCTGGCTGTCCATTCACTTGCACCCTGGAAGACCTGTACGGTGCTTCTGACGCTGCAATAAGCGTGGCCGCCTACTGGGCCCAGCTAATCTAATTAAATGTGCCATCGAATCGAAAAGAAGAAGAATACTGGAGATATGATATCTCAAACAGTATCGTCAGCTTGTGTAACTGCAGTCAAGCATAGTGCAGTCAAAATGCCAAGTGTATTCGGAGCCTGTTGCTGTAATCGTTGTATGTAGATTTTCATGATCAGTTGACCATATTTATATGTTTATACACATTAACCGCTTGTATGCCGGCATTCGAGACACAATGAAAAAGCCATTGTGTCTCGCTTAGATCTGCGATACGAGAGGTTAACTCCTTAGCCTGTAACATTAATTGTTACATGTCTTAGTTTTAATTAATAATATAGAAAAGAAATATAAAATTAATCAATTATTTACATTTATCTACATTATTTACAAATTAGGAAAGAACTATTTACAATACTGAAAAAAAAAACAAAACAAAAAGAAACTAATAATGAACGCACCAAATCAGAATTCTGCATAGCTACAATTTATCAACACGTTCGTATTCAAAGAAGCGACATATTAGGCACCCAGAGACAGTTCCTTTGTTCTCGGCGCAGGCGCATCGTTCATGTTGTTCATTCACGACAGAATGATTCCACGTCGCGGTCGCGGAGATTGATTCTTGGTGTCAAGGCGAACGCACGTCAATATTTATCGCGATCTCTGATACGGACAAACCCGTTAAAAGAAAGAAACGGTCGTCATAGCGATATTTATCCTATTAACGGCGTCACTACCGTTCCCTCGACCATTTTATTTATATACTTAATTATTGTGTGTGTGATTGGAAAACCCCATTTGGGGTTCAAGGATCACCCTTATCCTGCTCGCTTCCTTGCGGTGGACAGTAGCGAGTCAGCCCACCTACAGCTGCACCTGCATCCTGAGAGACCTGGCGATCGACACGCGAGCACTCATCTCCAGCAGTGGGCAGTGACGTCAGGGAAGTGCTGGACCAGTGGGGGAAGTTGTAATCGCTGTATAGGGCTTAACCTACTAAATCGACCCACCTACTGAGCTAAACTTTTTCATTAATATAAATGTTCCGAGTTTTCTACCTACCTGTTTTTCATTTACTCCTAAGAACCTATGCCTAGGTTAGGTGGAAAAGGTAAGAGGTAGTTCTTGAGACCGGGACAAGCCTCCACTCCTTAGCTGTACGCAACGCTTGAATGACGCAGTTTCGCGCGCGCGCCCTAAATCGTCGGGCGTGTTTAATGTACGTAGCGTAACGTAATTCGTGTTTTTTTAATAAAATGACGTACGTTGCAAAGTGCAATGTGTGTAACATTGTCATCGACGAAATGTTGTGTTACATGCAAACTAAAGTGACAGTCGTAGACGGAAATACGCTAGTGCGTGTTTGTAACTCGAAATCACTTTTATTCGAGTCAATTCCAACGGACACAAGAAAAATATTACGAAAAAACAGAGGAAAGGAGGAGCGGGGTCTATCGGATATTATAAATCTATTTAAATCTGCGGAGCCCAATATTATAACTGTTTTTGTGGCAAAGCAGCTAGACAAACTACCGCCGATCTTATTAGATCACTTTGATTGTTCCAAGTTGTTAAAGGACATGCAACAATTGAAAGCCGAAATACAATGTATAAAATCGGCATATGCAACGCAGCAAAGTGTGAACGAAATAAAAACGGACGTTCAGGGGTTAAAAAACGACTTTCTGTTGTCATCATCTCGTAATACGCCGATTATACGGTCACAGTGGTCGCAAACGGGGGTAGTTCGAGAAAGTGAACGCGATTCAAATGAGCCACAATGGTCGTGGAAAGGTGGGCTGGCGAGCGCGGGCTGCGGGCCGGGAATTGATCGGCCTCTGTTGCCGCGTCATGAGACGCGAGATATGAGGGCGCGAACCGGTTCTGTGGCTAGCGCCGTGTTGACGTCAGACGCACTATGTACACCGCCGCAGGTAGCGGATCAGCTGACTGCTACGGATAAGAGCACACGCAGTTATGGACGGCGTCAATCGGGGCGGTCGCTGTGTGTGCCTGAAACGTCGGCAAATAGTGATAACGAAGGCTGGCAGACAGTGGCTTATCGTAAAAACACAACGAAATACCGCTTCATGGGCAAATCGGGGATAGCCAGAGATTTAGAGTGCACATTCCGACGGGCAGATTTCGATAATTCCTATATTCATAACGAATGCGCATATGTCGACGTTAGAAAGGGACATAACAAGACATATTTACAATAAGACACATGAAACAGTAACTTTAGAGAAAATAAATATGAAATTCGAAAGAGGACAAACAAAGCATACCAGTTTCTCATAACAGAGTCCAATCTGCCATGGTATATGGATGAAACTTTATGGCCAGAAGGTGTCATATTTAGGCAGTTTGTGAATTTTAGACATAAGAAAACGAACGGTGTAAATTGTGTTGATTTTTGCCGGTGACACTAATCCACTAAATAATGTATAATGGTTCTCGATTTGCTAATTTCAACTGTAAGAATGTGAATCCGTTAGTGAGGCTCACAGGGTGGCCAAATGTAGTTTCAAGTATTGGCTGTTATGTGGTAGACCTAAGTCAGGGCCTCTATACGATGAGATGTGCGTGAGTGTGTGAGAAGAGTGTTCAAGTCTCGATTGAAATGATGGCAAAATCATCAGGACCAAATAAGAATGGACGCTCTGGCTGTCAAACATTGCAAAGGAGATTTCCGCGGTTTATGGCAGAGTACCAATAAATTAAATGTACGGCCGGGCCTGCATGTGAGCGTCGATGGCGTGAATGACCCAAAGGACATAGCAAACCTTTTTAGGAACCATTTTTCGGTACAGTCTCCGTTACGTGCGGTGGAGGAGGTGCTCAATGCTGACATAAGCAGTCAAGAGGTAGGGACTACCTTCCTGGCGATACATGTAGCAATCGCCATAAGGTGTATATCAAGAGGCAAGTCGCCAGGACATGATGGGCTCAGCATTGAGCACCTACAGTACGCCGGACCACACGTCGCTAGGGTATTGGCTATGTTTTACTCGTTGTGTGTAAGCCATTCCTACTTGCCAGCCGACTTCATGAAGACGGTGGTAGTGTCTAAAGTGAAGAATAAAACGGGTGACCTTACTGATAAGAGTAACTATACGTTTAGGCCTATTTCTCTTGCCACTGTTATTGCTAAAGTGTTTGACGGTATGCTTAATGCACAGTTAAATAAATACGTAACGTTGCACGATAACCAATTCGGGTTCCGTCCCCGGCTGTCCACCGAAAGCGCGGTACTGTGTTTGAAGCATACCGTCAAATATTACTTGGATCGTAAGACGCCGATGTATGCGTGTTTCCTCGACTTGTCCAAGGCTTTTGACCTTGTGGTTTATGCCCAGCTGTGGGACAAGTTGAAAAGTATAGACTTGCCACAGGAGCTCATTAGTGTGTTCCAGTACTGGTATGCGCACCAGTCCAATAGAGTCAGGTGGGCGGAGGCAATTTCGGATCCGTATCAGCTCGAGTGTGGAGTTAGGCAGGGTGGCTTAACATCCCCTACCTTGTTTAATTTATATTTAAACGGTCTGATCGTAGCGCTCAGCAGTCGGCATGTCGGCTGCCACATTGATGGTGTGTGTGTCAACAATTTGAGTTATGCTGACGATATGGTGCTGTTGAGCGCGTCGGTCTGTGGCCTAAGGAAGTTGTTGTGGACTTGCGGGGAATATGCCTGTGGCCACGGATTATTATATAACGTAAAAAAGAGCCAATGGATGGTCTTTGGGACCGCCAGTGCAAAATATCCTGAGAACTTACCTCCAGTTACGTTGAATAGTGCTCCTCTGGAAAGAGTTAAGCAGTTCAAATATCTTGGGCATGTATTGACTGGCGACCTCAAGGACCATGCAGATATGGAACGGGAGCGAAGGGCGTTATCTGTGAGAGCCAATATGGTTGCTAGCAGATTTGCCCGATGCTCGAACGAAGTAAAGGTTACGCTATTACGAGCTCTTTGTACATCACTGTACTCGTGTAGTATTTGAGCCCACTACACCAAAAGCAGCCTAAATGCCATACGGGTGCAGAACAATAACGCGTTTAGGGCGGTGATGTGACTGCCCCAATATTGTAGCGCCTCAGGTATGTTCGAAGAGGCACACACTGATGGTTTCAACGCGGTTATACGCAAGTGCGCTGCTTTTATGGTGCGCTGGGTACGGGCCAGTTCCAACACCGTCCTGGCGATGATCGCGGAAAGGTTGGATAGCCCTTTCCTCCGACATTTTTCTGACAGACATGTCACTGTGCCAGTGCCGAAGAGAAGGTACTAATACTTCCAAATTTATTTTGTTTGAATGAATTTTGTTTTATTTTATTTTTTTAGCTACTGTAATTTATTCTGTTTTGATTTGACATTACTTTACTTTATTTTGATTTGACTTTACTTGTGACTTGATTTGACATAACTTTTTGTTTTTGACCGTTATTTATATATGATATTATTTTTATTTTTATAATTCTGATGTTTATTTTTAATGTAAAATGGGTGTTTTTGGTGTAAAACCCATGCCAAGGAAAAAATCTATGATAAGCATCCATACATTGATTCATATAGAATCCTTCATCTTGACGCTAGCCAACCTCGTTCCTCGTATCATCAAGATTTGGATAAAACTTCGATTTGGTAAAGTTTTGGATAAAATTTAGATGCCACTGATCTAACGTGCAGCGTTGTAAAATAATTGTCACTCTTCCCAACCAAAGACATTGATTGAGCGTTTATAGACCAATAGACATATTACATCTAAGGTTTTCTTTATGTAAACAATTCTAAAAAGAATTTAATATTTTTTTGTTTATGTGTTGAATTGTGTGTTTGTTGAATAAATTATTACACACAATTCTAATATATTTTAAGATGAACATTTTTTAATACCTTTCAGATACCAACGCCATCTATTACTAAACCGCGATCAACTGGTGACACACCCAAGCTGGTTCTTACGCATTACATCTAAGGTTTTCTACCAATTCTAAAAAGAATTTAATATTTTTTTGTTTATGTGTTGAATTGTGTGTTTGTTGAATAAATTATTACACACAATTCTAATATATTTTAAGATGAACATTTATTAATACCTTTCAGATACCAACGCCATCTAGTACCAAACCGCGATCAACTGGTGACACACCCAAGCTGGTTCTTATGTCTGGCACCAGATGTCGCTAATATATGTAACGCAAAAAATCAATTGTTACAGCCTAACAGTCCCTACGACCCTAAGACCTATAAGCCCTACAGCCCTAAATAAAACAACCAACTAAATATATACATAATTTCAGGATATCTGCACCATGCGACCTAAGGTTACAGACGGATAGTGGGCAGAATTTATAGGTTCAGGAAGTGTACACTCACTGCCAGTACCGTAGACTCACGAGATTCATCAGAAATGGTTAAAGGTGTCTTGACCACGGTGATGGGTAATGCGACAAGAATATAAAATTCAAATCTTAATCTTTGGGCGCACGGTTGGCGCAGTGGTTGAGCTCTTGACTGCTGCGCTGCGTGTCGCGGGTTCGATTCCTGCACGGAACAAATATTTGTATGACCTACAAATAGATTTTTCAGCTCTGGATGTTTGTGTATTTGAGTTTATGTTTGAAAACACACCCACGACACAGGAAGAAATTCCTAGAGTGGGGAAAATTAAAAAAAAAAACTGATATTTCAATATTTTACAGCTTATATATCATTTTGTCTTAACAAACACTATTGTTCAAATTTATCTGAGTCTTATGCGTGCCAGGTGCAACCAAATCAGTATATCAAAGGTCTATCCACACATATCAGCGCCGGGCCCAGAAATTGAAGCCCCGTCACTGGCCTGTGCACGGACGTGTGTGAACGAGTTCATATAAAATGTACACACCGATATTTTATGAGTCCCTGTCGGGGCACGGTCCGTCCACGTCCCGGGCACGGCCCAGATATGTGTGGATAGACCTTTAATATACTGATTTGGTTATCCTGTTATAGACATATCTGGGCCGCGCATGAGCTGGTTTGAGTGTGTTGTCAATATCCAAAGGTAACATTGAACTACAGAAGATAAATTAGACCGTCTCCATAACAAAAGTTCAACTTGTTATCCTTAGTAAACCATCAAAAATACGATGGCATTTCAGATTGTAATTTAACACACAAAGCTTAAATGCTACAAATATTATATTTACTTATTTATCTGTTATAGACATCAAATTAAGAAAACGAATAAATAAAGACTATCAAAAGAAATATAAAATGTGGCCTGCATTACAAAATGGCAAACTGCAGTAACACAACGGTGTAGTTAGTAAAAAGACTCATCAGACTTAATTGTAACGCAGCGTCTACGTAGAACAAGCCACACACACGTATCTTGTTGAATGATGCTTTATGCAAACGCAGTACGTTCTTGCACAGATTTTTCTTACTATCTGAAAAAAAAACTACTTTGATCTCGAATCGTCTCCACTGTTTGTTATCATAAGACATAATTATTTGATGCCACCACTAGTAATCCCACCAAGTCAGGCTCTAGAATATATAGCAGGTACCTTTTCAATGACAAGCCAAATTTTTCCAGTAGTTAGGTATCAATTAGCCGCTTTGTACATTTTGCCGAGTTAATGCGGGCATTGACATGGTATATTCGTAATGTAGAGTCTTGTAGTGGAATAAAATGATTTTTTTCATAGCTTTGCCCGCATTTCGCTTCAATGGCTTGAATTCCGTAGAATACATGCATCTCGGCGACAGTGTTTTTTTTATCAGTTACTGAATTTTCGTTATCATATGAGTCCAGATGAGAAAGTTACGGAATTTTTTTTTTTATCTTTTTGACATTAATTTAGAATTGGTACCTGAGCAAGTTGTCTTCAACATAAGTGCGCATGTATCTTGAACACTTTCAATAGCCAAATAGAATTTTTCGCATTGATGACTCAACATTGTTTGCCACATCAAACTCTTCATCTGCCATAATAACATGAAGATCGTCGCTAGATTTGCTATATTCTATAACAAAAGACATGTCATGTCATGATACCAAAACAGCTGAAATAAGTCTTTTCTAATAGAAAAGAAGATACAGGTACATAAACCTAAACTGGAAGTCAGGGTTTTTCACTGTTGAACTACTTAAGCCATTTTTAGAGCAAACATAATGTTACGCATGTATGGAGACATAATAGATAATAATTATTAAAAATAAAATCATCTTCTTGGCCTTATCCTAATTTATTTGGTTTCGGTGTAGCATGTCATCGTCTTCCATACGTCTTTATTCGATCGTCGTTTTCTGTGGCAAAAATGCTTTTTCATTCTGTTCTTTTCAATCTGATATCAACTCGACAGTTACCTTCTTTCTAACATTATGATCCTGTACACAATCTAACCATCGTTTCTTTGGTTTCCCACTACTCTTACATCTCATCTCATCATCTCACCTTACATCTCATCTTTCTCTCTACATTTGCATTCAAATACTTTAAATTTTTCGCGTACTACATATTTCTTATTCCTCCGCAATACATGCCTATTCTATGACAATTGATTTCCAAACATGTTTTAAGCCCCTGCGACCACTTCAAAGAAACTTACCTTAGAATTTTCTTCTCCCTTCCACTCGTCAATTGCTTGTTTAACATAAAATAGAGAGTGAAAGAATACTTCTATAATATAAAAGAGTATCTGCAAGGCAAAACATATTGTTAAAAATGTGCCTGTTCTACTAAGCAATCACTCTTTTGCTTGACATACGAAGATGGTTCTAAGAAATCAAGTTCTTATCATAATTAATAATAAATAATATTATGTTAATGCATTTATGGTATAGTACTTACAAATTGTTGGAAACAAACTTGAACGATGTTATAACACTGTAATATATCAACGAAAGTTTGGAGGACTTCTTTACAATAAGATTCGTCGCGCTCACCTTCTAATTCTTGATAATTCAAAACGTAAATATTCCATAGACGAACCTTATATTCCAATATTTTTAGAAATCGCGAGGCATAAATCGTATTTAAATCGAAAATTACCAAGAGTTCGGACATAATTATATAACAATAAGATAAATTAATTAGAATGCAAAAAATAATCAGAAGCGTAGTGTATAAACCCAGAGCAATGATCACTAAAATCCAATTCCAAATTATGCAGTTCTTAAAACTGTTTTCATCATTGAGTAATCTGTGCACTTTTTGAAAAGTTAGAACAAACTGGATATTACGTTTGGTTTGAATGATTCCCATCAAGGAATTAAAAGCGAAAACAAAACAGTAGTAAACGCAATCAAAATAAATGCTGAAAATCAAGCTCGTGTTTTCGAGACCATCTGTGTCACCGAACTCCGTATAGGTATAATATATATAAGAAAACACATATACTAGAGTTATAATCATTAAAACGAGATTGAAGAGACTATTTGATGTTGGAATATTATCTTTGGAGCGATATTTAGGAAAAATTAAATTCAAAGGCAGAAGCATTGACTGCACATCTTTATCAACTATATATATAGGATATTTTGGATAAATGTTTCGGTACGTGTACATGTTTATGGAACCTTAGCACTGGGTAGGTGCCTAGTCATTGGTAAATTTACTGACAAGGCACAAATTATGATAATGATTGTTGATGTTATCAAAATTGAATATGTAAATATAATTAAATGAATGGCATAATAGTACGGGAGATACCGTGGATTTTTTTTCTTGAAACTTATGTAAACCACTGAAAAAATTAATTGTGCAAAATATTGCTGTACTAAAATAATTGGCGAGAAACGGTCGATATTTACAAAAAAATACCTAGTTTACTTACTCATCTTTGCATTGCTAGAATTATGTTGACTTTACTCTTTTATTGTGTGTTAAAAGTCCTTATTAATAAATGTTTTTTTTTATTCTAATCTATTTACTCACATCTAAGAGTGTATGTAGCAGTATTGTTGTCATATTTGACCCAAATGCATCACATTAATTGACGATCGGCTCGTTTTACAACTATTGTTATTATAATAACCAAATGAAATATGAATACTCCAGACACTTTACCAACAATAAAATAATATGTATGTATCATTTGAGTGCTGTAAAACGTCTGTTTACGTTAAAAAAATGAATTAATTTCTAAATATTAGAAAAAAATATCCTGTGGAACTTGTTTCAAATCACTTTGTGGACAAAGATGTGCAGTCGATGCTATTGCCTTTGAATCTGATGCAATATATTTTGTTCTGTCCTAAATATCGAAACAAAGAAAATTCCTTCCCTAAGAAGAGACTATAAAGAATGACAGTCATTCTTTATAGTCTCTTCATAGGGAATGGCTAAGCGTTTGCAAATTTGTGTTTTGTTAGCAGCAACACGTGTGATAATGCCCATAATTGGTGTGTGCAGTTACAAATATAAGGTTTAGCGAGCTGCACACTACAATGCCCCTGGGTGTTCACCTCCTGCGTGTTTTTGCCGTGCGCGGGTCCCATACGGAGGGATGAAGAGATCCTGGTGGTTGAGTAAGGCAGGTTGTCACTACTTTGACACAACACTCCACTTTGGCCCGGATTTCCTCTTACACGGGAGTTTGTGGGGTAGCTACCCACGATCAACCGGCTGGGTCATTCCATAAGCGGAATGTCAAGCGAGGATCGGTTTAGTGGGGCGTGCAGCCAGCGGCGCGGCGTGGTGTCTCGGGGTGAGTTGCGGCATAGTCTCGTGCCGTATACTGTCCCGTGATCTTCTCCGTCACGTCAGTTTCGTCTACTTTTCACTAAGCTGGTCCTCTATCGAATGGAGTAGCTCTGGCGTTCGCTCGTTGAATGAGCGACGTCCCCAAATGAGGGCTCCGTGGAGGGTGGAGAACTAAAAAGTTGGGTCCCGGTCGTCGGATGCGCTTTCACAAAACACTCCAAGGGTCGCTTCTTCAGATCGCCTTTTACAACTAACCCAAGGGTTGCGTCTCTAGATGCGCCTGAGCGAGATCCGCCTAAGGCTGCGTCCTCAGATGCACCCAACAAACACAAACAAACACAAATGCTTGGCTGCGTCCAAGGATGCGATGAGGAAGGCAACCGCAAGGGATGCATCACAGGCGACTCGAGGAGTACTGCAAATGTAGATGCGCCCAAAACACGGGTTGCGTCAACGGCTGCGATCTCCGAGAGGGATCTGGCGAATCTAGCCGAAGCCCCACTGGCAGGAACATCTGTCGCCAATAATTGGCAAACAGTTTCCAACAGAAAGACATTCCACAAGGCGGTGTCGGCTACGGCTAACACACCAAAGACAAAGCTGACACCGGCACTAAGCGCAAACTCAGCACGAGGCCTAGAGGACATAAGAATAAACAAAAAGTCATCATGGAACCACCTGCTGTGGTGTGCTGTGTGTCGCCGACATGGCCGAGTACATCCTCTAATCTAGTTATTTTGACTGTTCCTAAAGGACCCTAGGCTGATAAAAAAATCGTTTTGCCTAAAACGCCCTACATTTAGAGTTATAGGTCGGCTACTTCTGAAGAAGTAGAATCAGTGCCCCTCCTCCGCACAGAATTATAAGGTTCGACTGATTCCTGACTTGGACACCTTTCCACCGACTATAAGTGTATTCCAAATTATGTTTATGTTTTGTTATGGAATTCACTGTTATAAAATTATAGCTTGGAAGTGGTTTAGGAAGATAAAATATAACTAAAAGGATATAAACTAAATTGGTACAATTAAATAAAGCTTGTGTGAGAAACCCTTAACACCTAATGAATAGAGTATTAAATCAAAGACCGAATAGTAGTCGCGGATAGTGAATATACATTCATGAATTAATACAAATACAAGTAACTATAGGTCTACCAGAATCTCATGGCAAAAAGGGAAATAAAAATTTGTTGTATGCAATACTGGGGAAATTGGATCAAACGATCTTGATACTGTTTAATTTTTATTTATGTCTTAATATTAATGAACATGAGGTACCTATATTATAGTTGTCACAACGAATCTTTGTGTCTTTGAACTTGGTCCTGCCAACCATTGCGTAAGAAACAGTTTGTCATCGAGTATACTGCATAGAGTAAGCGAGATACGACGATGACAAAAAAGACAAAAGATATTTATTTCAACTAGGCCACCGGCGGCACTTTTGAATGTCACAATTTAAATTTACATGGAATAAAAGTTGATTCTACCGTGCATTCGGAAAGTAGCTTGTTATGGAGAAGAATGCACAAGAAACTCCGTAAGCTTATGTGACATACATAAGCGAGTGAAAGAGACAGTTATACAATGCTATCTTCACCTTCAACATTGACACAAAAATTGCTACTGCGCGGGATCTTGCAACCAATTCAGAGACACAAAGATCCACTGTGAGTATTATAGGTATGTGTATGAATAATGTTGTTATACATCATGTTCTTAACATAGGAAAAATAAATCAATTGAATATTAATTTATGTACTAATTTATTATTTAGCATTTAAATCATACTAATAACTTAAAACCTCATTCAGAACTAGAAAACTAGAATACGATTCCATGAACTCCACTGGCATTTCAAAAACTTGTATCTTTTTAGTTTTATGTCATCTCTCTCCATCAAAATGGTTCTTTTTCATTGGCATTTAACATATTCAAAACCAATCTCTTTATGTATAAAGTCTGTAAAAAATAATAAAATGTATCATGTTACTTCAAGTCATTCATCATCATCAGTCTATATATTTTTTTTATGTAAGTTTTATGGCCTCGTTGCTAGGACCTTTTAGCCACGTCTTTGGAAAGAGTTCTGGATCTTATATTTATTCTTTAGTATGCATAAGAATGCGGATGTAACAGATTCTAATGTTTTTTGGAGTATTTGGCAGCAAATTGTATCGAGTCAGTCTTCCCAGTAAGCTTTGCAGAGGCAGTCAATACTACAATAAAATACACCGCTCCACTATCCCCAGATCGCTTTTGTCAATGATTTTACAAATTGTCCAGTTGCGGAGACAGTTGAGATACAAAACTACACCAATAATATATCACAATATCCACTAGGAATCAATTTTGCAAATAATATTAACAGCCACTGAACTTCACTCGACAAAAGCCTGCCAAAAACTCCCGTCTATATACACGTCCCACTGCAGGGCGCAGATTATTACTTAATATTTTTCTTACGTCAAAGATTCTCAATCTCCGTTAAAATCAATATCTTGTCGAAGAATTAGTAACAGTTACATTACTGTTGCCATTTCCTTCCGGCTATCATTCGATGTGCCCTGACCTACGATTTACCATATAATAGTAATGGAAAGAAATTAAAATAAAGTAAGAAAAATATAAAATAAACTAAAAGTATCAAAACAAGTCAGTCCAACTTACCGGTCCACTGTACGACGCACTTTAAAATCAAAGATTGAGTTTGATTTACGCCTTCTTCTTCCCTTATTTTATGATACACATTGAAAACAATATGTCTCGCATGAGATCGAAGTGGGTTTTTCGACATTTTCACAAAAATAACAAATTTTCAAGATAATATCAAAAAATTTCGGCAGCGGTTGACACATCAAGTACTTTGATTCGACAGGTGACAATTGACATTGCCATATGAAAATCACAATTTAAAAAAAATAAAAAATGCCATGAGATTCTGGTACACCTATAATATAGTCGAGAGATTAAGCTCATGATGTAACTGGAGTTGATTGGATCAACTCCCCTACGTCTGTAATGGCCCCAAAAGCGACCAACCCGTCATCATTCCCTAGTGTTATAGCTTGTAAGAAAAAAAGATGAAACAAACTGCCCAGCTCACATTTCTGTCTGTTAGCCATGACTATATTTATTCTTTATTGTACAAGAATACATTACATTTTAATAAATTGATAATAAAATTCATGTACAAAGGCGAGCTTAACTACAAATGTATGTTTCTTCCAGCAAACCTTTGAGTGATAGAGATCATAATAGAGGGCAGTAATCCAGTGTACAATATATATACCTATAAAGTAAGATTAAACTATTTACATAATAATACATAAAATACCTACTTACGTTTATAAAGATAAATACACATATATTTAAATAATTCTATATGTAAGGCAATAGTGATATATGAAGTTAATTAGATAAAAGGATTGCAAAGTAAAATATTTACCCAACGAATGGTCAGTGGAAGGATCGCTACGCTTGCATTGAGAAATATAGTACTTTGAATTACGTTAATGAGTTCCTTGACAATAGTCTAGATTCCCACCGTAGTGACGGGCGACCACTTTACAACAGCAGGCATGTCGTACGTGTACTGCTAGGCCTATAACGCCAGTCCTAGGAAGGACTAGCAGCGGTCCCAGCAATACGCGTTTCCCTAAATTCCAGCATGCCTTGCCCAGTTTTAAGACAGTGGACAGTTTTGTGCCTAATTGCCTCTGCCATTGAGCGAGGCATGCTTCCAGAATAACTAGACGCGCACTATAATAAATAGCTCTCTTTCGACCCAATCAATATTTATTAAAACAATACAAAACTATATAGCAAGCGTAACGTAGACTCAATCTGATGTAGGTTCCCACAATTGCCTTGCTATACGTCGGAATGGATTAAGTCGTCACTCCACACTTCTTTAAATTCCTTAATTTCGATGATACTTTAGTGTAATTGGCAGACGTGCGACGTCAACAACGTGCTGTTTCCACTGGACATCCAACGTGTCTCGCAAAATATTATTTTTTTACACTAATAACACTAGAGGTTGGCCCGAAACCCTGGTGTGATTTAACTGACTCACTCAGCTGTGTGAGCGAGCGCACGCGCAGCGAGTGTCAGATCGAGTGGTCAGTGACCCTGTGACGTGATAATGTTGAGAAATAAAGTAAAATGTAATAGTTGTAATGTAGTGATTAACGAGTTGCTTGTGTTTGTGCAAAACCAGGCAGCCCTTATGGATGAGGTTAGCATGATACGGTTATGAATCGCAGCATTTAAGCATGAAGATATAACGCTGGCAAAAGATTTACTTTTCAAGTCGGCTGATTCATCCGGAAATCTAATAGACGGAAGGAGGGTAGGAGCTGAAGAGATATTGAGAATATCATTACAATGATAAAGGAAGTAGATCCGGCGTTACTTCCCATTTTTGTAGCCAGAAATCTCAGCAAACTGCCACCAGTAGCGTTTGATCACATTGACGCTACTTGGCTTCTGAGAGATCTATTAAAACTACAGGAAGAGATGGCTGTGATTAAAGAAAAGTATGTATGGACATGAAGGTGACAAGTCATGATACCTTTTTTTATTTTTATTTCTTTGCTTATCTTGAAATCAGTTTAAAACTATGAGCAGATGAGTTGAAGGAGGATTTAGCGGGTAAGAACTATTCCCCATCAGGAGCAACTCTCTTATTATTAATACGAATGTCTTTTGAGTCTGCTGACACAATCTAGTATTGTGAGTTGAGCGGCCATTTGGTTAGGGTGTCTCTCCAGTCTGGACTTGTATTTTTGAGAAAACAACCTTATTTCTTCCTTGACTATGTTCATGTGCAGGTGTTTGTGTACTTCAGCGTTCTTAATAAACCATAGAGCATTTCAAATTTGTTTTAAGATGTTGTTTTGAGTTCTCTGAATTATGCTGATATTTGAGTCAGACACGGTGACCCACACTTGAATGCCGTAAGTCCAGATAGGTTTTAGTATGGTCTTATAAATCAAGACTTTATTGTCTACGGACAGTTTGAAGTTTCTACCCAGGAGCCAGTGCATGCCTTTGTATCTAATGTCGAGCTCTTTTCGTTTTGATTCAATGTGCTTTCTCCATGTTAGTCGCTGATCTATGTGCATACCTAGGTACTTGACGCAGTCGCTTTGCGGGAGTTGATTAGGATCAAGTTTCACGGATAGACATTGCTGGCGTCTAAGCGTAAAGGCGACCTGAACCGATTTCGAGGTGTTGGCACGAATCCTCCATTTGTCAAGTCAGTGTTGAATTTTATCCAGACTCTCTTGAAGTATTTGCGACGCTTTGTTGGGGCAACTGCTACAAGCCAGGCCTGCGGTGTTATCTGCATAAATGGCAATTGTCACTCCAGAGGTTTGCGGTAGGTCTGCCGTGAAGATAGTGTACAGTACTGGACCAAGAACTGAGCCCTGGGGTACTCCCGCTAGTATGTTATAGAAATCAGAGGTACTGTTATCTTCCTTTACCTGGAATATTCTATCGGATAGGTCCGATTCCAGAATGTCGTAAAAGGAGTGTGGCAAGTGTGATTTTATATTGCATATCGACTCATCTCTCATCATACTCGACAGAGTATGGCATAAGGAACTACCCTTATGCCATACTCTGTCGAAGGCCTGTTGTACGTCAAGGAATACTGAGGAACAGTATTGTTTAGTTTCCAAAGCATTTCTGATGACGCGACACACTCCGTGAATTTGTTCTGTAGTGGCATGTTCTGGTCTAAAGCCAAACTGATGATCAGGGATGATTGACTTGAGGAGCCGGCGTAACAGAATTTTCTCAAAAAGCTTGGAAAGTACAGGCAGAAAACTAATGGGTCTATAGGATGTCATTTCTTGGGACGGTTTTCCCGGCTTGTGAATCATAATGATTTGATACATTCCACAGCATAGGAAAATAACCCACTCTTAGCATTCTATTAATTGTTGGAATTGGGCAGTTCCACGAGGATTTTTCTGTCTATGAGATCAAACCCTGGGGCTTTTTTCTCATCTAAATAATCTCCTGAAGCGATACAGGTTTAATTGGCAAATCCAGCTGGAAATCATACTTCAGTGTATCGCCTATATCGCCATCATCTATACCAGGTCGCCATCATCGTTAGGGACAAAAACGTTCGCGAGGTGTTCAGCGAAGGCATTTGCTTTTTCTTGGTTTGTTCTAGCCCAAAGTCTTCCTTCTAGTCGAATAGGTGTTTTTTGGTGTTTTTGCTGATTTTTGCTTCTGCATACTTTCCAAAGTGAGTAAGCAGTGGCGCTGGTTGCAGACAGGAATTGCAAGTGTGCTTCTAAAGTAGTATCCTCTGCATCTTTGATGGCTTACTTGAGGTCCACTACAGCCTTATTGAAGGCCCGCTTACCGTCTGCATGGCGGCTATTGTGCCACACCCGACGCAATCTTCGCTTTTCAAGGATCCCTTGACGAATTTTCAGCGGCACTGTATTATGTCTTGGTCCACATTTATTAGCTTCATGTGTGCACTTCCAACATGTGTCCTGAATTATTTTGGTGAAATCCATAACTCCATTGTCTAAATCCTCACTGTTTTTCAGAGCTGTTTTGAGCTTGAGCGTCGTATCAACAATATTGCGGAATTCGTTCCAGTCTGTTCTGCTATTGTACAGTCTGGGACTTTTTGACGATTTAGAACAGTCGCGCCAATTGTTAGAATGACAGGTATGTGATTTGACGAGCCGTCCAACCATGATTATATGCTAAAGAAGAGGCTGTTGAGTCCCTTTATAATGAAGAAATCCAGAACGTCAGGCAGTTTGTTGGCGTCCGTCGGCCAGTGGGTTAGATCGGATGTGGCAATTGTAGTCAAATGATTCACATCAATACACTTTTTGAGTTCTCTCCCTCTGTTCGTGTTTAGTCGCGAGCCCCAGTGGATATGCTTTGATTTCCAGTCTCCGCCTGATAAAAAAACAAGGCCCAAGACTCCTCATATAAATAGTAAATTGCTCTTCTTTAATTTTGTGTTTTGGAGGACAATACACAGAAGACACGGTGATATCTCCATTATTATCAAGGATGGCTATTGAAGTTGCCTGTATATGCTCCGTGCTGAATTGGGGCAGTTCGTGATGTTTGATGGAATCTCTTATTATGACAGCTGTTCCACCATCCGCAGTGCCATCAGGGTGATTTGTAGAGTATATGTTGTAGTTTTTTATTATGATTTGACTAGTGGATGTAAAGTGTGTTTCGGATATAAGTACGAGTCATCAGGGTCTAGACTTCACTTTTGTTGGGAGATAGTCCGTCGATGTTCCAGGTGGCTATTTTGATTGTATTGATCATTTTGTGATTTTATTGACGAGCGTAGTTATGAGTCCTAAAAGGGTGCACATCTGTTGTAAGATAATGTCAATCTTTTCACATCTGTTGTAAGATAATGTAAATCTTTTCACTTTGTTTTAGGAACTTCTCTTCCAGCTTGCTGGTGGTTTGTTGAGTGGTTTGTTCATATGATGTTTGAGTTGAGGTTCTTACATGCGGTATTGCTTTTACCGCATCTGCGTATTGTTTGCGTTTGTTCGTAGCTTCTTTGTATTTGACCTGTGAGTAAGGTTCTTCATTTCTGGTGGTGATCTGTGTGTTTTGTGGGGGTCTGCTTTTTGGCCAGGATTTCTTTATAGACTTTACATCCTTTGTTGCTTGCTGGGTGTCGACCTAGGCATAAGGCACAAGTGGCTGGGGAAGTGCGATCAGTCTTTGGACATTCCTTGGTGTTGTGCGATTCTGCGCATTTTAGACAACAGTAAGGTCTCATGCAGTAGTTTTTTGAGTGACAATACTGCTGACACCTTTGACACTGTACCGGGGCTGTCCTTTTCTTAGGGTCCTCTATAACAATTGCCTGATGATAAATCACTTTCACCTGTTTTGCTGCTTTATAATTTGGTCCCGATTGCAGATTAATGAAGAAGGTGGATGTAAGTATTTTATCGGGTCCATATCTGGAGTTTATGATTTCACCCAGTACTATGTTCCCAGTATGTTCGAATGCCTCCTTGATAGCTTGATTTGGTGTTGTGTGGTGTAAGTTTTTGATAACAAGTCTGAGATTTCTTCTATCTTTTCGATTAAAGGTATGACCTATCAGATTGTGTTCTCTGATCACTGTCATTAATTATTAGCTGTTATTTATGTCTTCGCTTGTAATTCTTAGCTGGTTTTTATTGATTATTTTATAGGCGAACTTAGTATTCTCAGTTACTGTTTCTAGAAGCTCTGTGAGTTTGTTGACATCGTCAACCCCATAAAGCATAATAGGTGGTGTTTTACTGACTTTCCTTTCCTTGGTCTGTGTGCTTTCATCAGGACTTTTTTCCACCGGTAATCCGGAATATCGGTTAGAGACCTCTACACCCTCGGGTGACAGTGGACTGTTGAGTTTCCTTTTCTTGGTGTTTCTGATAGTTGGAACTCTTTGCCAATCGGGTGGACAATTGCTGTGTTACTTTTGGTATTCAGGTAAGTTTGAACATTCCCTTCCTTGGCTAATGCTGACTAGAGGCTGGTCGGGTCTATGATTAGTGTTGCCCAATGAGGAACTCCTAGGTCGCTAGATAAACAGGCTTGGGTGAAAAGCTTATTGTAATTTTTTTTGCTGCTGCTATTGCTGCCAGACGCATTTACTATCACAGGGGCCTGGTCGTCTACCCCTGTGAAGTCTTCATCACTCATTGTATTAATAATTTTTCCTCTGAGGCAACACATGTCGAAATGTCATTTGACATTTGGAAACGTTCCAAATGTAAAATGACATTTCGACATTTGACGTTGATTATTTTATGAAATGTAGGTGGATGAAGAAAATTTTGAATCCCAGGTGTCACTCTTAAATTTTGATTACTGTTTTTGTTAGGAATCACTGATCGGTTTGAGCTACCAATAATTGTACAAAGTTATCACTTTAAAAGGTTTGGTAATGTTTTAAACACAATATCGCGGTTTTATACACAATATCAATATAACTTTCGGACCTATGGCTTTTGACTTATGGTCAGTATGAAAATGCGTGTTGACAGTTTGTAATGATACAAGTGATGATACCTGTTATAGGAGCATGAATGTCAATCGTAAGAGAGGAGCTGTATGTTTATTAGAAAATAATTTTGAGTACGACAGTGGCTCAATTGGTCTCATTACTCAAGTTATTCCGGAGAAGTCAACGAACTCTGCGATCGCAAAATGTGTGCAAGGTGTGAGCGAGACATGTAACGATACTGAACAGGCTTTGGGATGAATTCCCTAGTCCCTTCCTTTACTTTATCTGTGTATTTAGAATTTGCCGCCAAAACGCACTGCTAATCTGCGAGTGCAGGAAAGACCTTATCTCAGCTCCGCCATCTGACGGCGGATAACAAAACGATTCAGTAAGAAATCGATTTTCAAAGGCGGCTTATATCGGCCCTATCAAGTTAAATAAGAGTTTTTGCTCCGGATGTCGACCGGTAACCTATCGAACAGCTGACGACCGAACTACGGCATTACACGGGGAGTATTCCCCTTCCTCTTGGACCGCGAAAGCGAACGGACGTGAAATTGTTTGACTTTTTTATAAATATTTTTTAAATTAAGTTAATTTTGGCATAAAATTAAAAAAAGGGTTGATCTCGTCCTTATCATCTAAGGTAGACCAGAGCTTCCTAGAACTCAAGCAGAAAAATGAAGAGCTTAAGGAAAGTTTGCAATTTATGTCAGATAAATATGACTTGATTTTTAGGACACTTCAAGACCTGCAAGAAGATAGAGCAGATGATAAGAAGACCATTCATAAATTGGAAGAAAAGATTGAAGTTCTTGAGCGTAAAAGTAGGTCGGCTAGCTTGGAAATACGAAATGTGCCCATCTGCTTGCGAGACGAAAGAAGATTTGAGTCGAAGGAGGATGCCAGTTTGATAGTGAAAACCCTCTCGAAAGCTGTGCAGGTGGATGTTCAGGACTGTGACATAAAAGACATATACAGAATCCAAACCCACAAAGAAGGCAGGAAAACCATCATAGTTGAGCTGAATAGTGTCCTAAAAAAGGACAGGATAATGCAGGGGGTCAAGAACTTCAACAAGAAGAAAGGAAATGAAGAAAAATTAAACACTGAACACCTCGGTATACCCGGACCTGTCAAACCTGTGTTCATATCAGAAGCCCTAACACCTAACGCGCAGAAACTATTCTATGCAGCTCGACAGTTTGCAAGGGAGAATGGTTTCACATACTGCTGGACCTCACGGGGTTCCATATTCCTGCGTAAAGCCGAAGGTGAGCCTCAAATTCGAATCGAATCCGCAACAAATCTAAAACTCTTAGCTAAAAAATGACTATCCTGTACAAACTACCCCAATGTCATGTCTCACAGTATATTCATTATAAACTATTTTTATTTTAAGTTTAGTATTGGAGTAAATGGTCTTGTTGGTTTGCTGGTGACCTGTATGGTGAATCTAAAAGGTATGGTTAACCAATATTTAATAATTATTTTTTATATATTATTTACAAAATCTGTTATTGTAGAAGCTTTCTCAGTATTTCACTGTGTTTTGATTTTATAGTTCACCTTGTAAACAACCGTAGTTTATTTAATTTTTCGTTTGAAACTAAATTTGTTATTAATCACAATACAACACAATTGCAGTTACACACTCAAAACATTCACACCAAACATTATCTCAAATCCCTTGTTATAAATAGACTAAACACACTAAATTCCAAATTCTACACTACAGTACTTACATACATAATACTCTGCAGCACAAACATAAACTGGTCATTAATATTCCAAATCATTAATTCGATAACCTAAATAAATTTATTGATTCCGTAGAATCATTTAATATCTCACGGTCGTATGTGAGTTTGCCGGAACAATGTTCGAAGCATGTAGATACTACCCAACCAACTTTGAACATACTGCATGTTAACATCCGAAGCCTAAATCGCAACTTTGATGGCCTCAATGTCTTAATACATTCCATGGATGTTAAGTGTGATATAATAATCCTTTCCGAGTGCTGGTTAAGTAAAGTGACAGATATGCCCGTATTAACTGGCTTTACCTCAGCTAGATCCTCATTTAACAACCAAAATGATGGGGTGGTAGTTTATGTGAGTTCTGGTGTGACTCATAAGTTAGTTGAACCGGTATTCCAGGACGCTAACTGTCTTATTTTGAGGCTAGGTCTGGATACAGCTATTGTTGCAATATACCGTTCACCCTCAGTCAGAAATTTAGACAATTTTCTTAACTCCTTAAATAATATTTTAGAATCCCTGGCGTCAATAACAACTGTTGTAGTGATTGGAGATTTAAATATAAATATTAGACCAGATAATAATGACCCAAACTCTGAAGAATATTTAAATGCAATGGCTTTCCATGGGCTCCTACCTGCCCACGTTCTCCCCACTCGCATTGAAAACTGCCTGGATCACGTATTTTTAAAAACAGACAGACCCTCCACAACTTTGGTTCTGGACTCATACTTTACTGATCATGCACCTATCCTGTTTTGCACTGTACGAAACCCTAATATTGCTACAAAACCTAAAAGTATAAAAAGGCATTTAAACCTACAAGATATTGTTAGCTGCTTAGAAAAAGTAGATTTTTCAGGTGTTTTAACTAGTACAGATCCCAATCAAAGTGCGGAACAACTCGTCTCCATTATATCAAACGCAATAAATCAACACAGTACGCTAAAAAAAGTTCCTAACAGGAAGCAGACTATTAAGCCATGGATGACCACTGGCCTCCTGAGGTGCGTGCGAAATCGGGACCAACTCCATAAAAAAGCAATGCAAAATCCTAAAGACCTTACTGCTAATCTAATATATTCTAGATACCGAAATTACTGTAACAATTTACTGAAGACTGTTAAACGCAATTTTGACCAAAAAGAACTCTTAAAGGCCAATGGTAACCCCAAAGCAACTTGGGACGTCATAAAAACTATCAGCTACAAGAACACTTCACCCATAAGTAAGTCAGGAGAACTCCTTAATATGTGCAGCGATCCAAACTCCTCTGTCAATGCTATAAATAAGTACTTTGCAAACGTTGGAGTGGATCTTGCGAGGCAGGTTGCACAGGGTCAGCGTGTAATTCGCGCAAACTTTGAATTTGACAGCTTAATGAATCCTCAAGGTAACTCATTCGTATTACTAGAGACGAATTTCTCGGAAATAGAACATATCATTATGGAATTAAAACAAAATTGTGCAGTAGGTCACGATGGAATACCAGCCTCAGTTATTAAGTCGGCCAGACATGTACTTGTTCCATCAATAACGCATGTCTGTAATTTATGTATCTTAAAAGGGATTTTCCCCGACACTTTTAAGAAGGCATTAGTCACACCAATATTTAAGGGTGGGGATGGTGACCGTGTCGAGAACTATAGGCCTATATCTGCACTCACCACACTGTCCAAAATTATGGAGAAGGTCCTGAACAAAAGATTGCTTAGCTATCTTGATAGCAACAACATAATTGCGCCAAACCAATACGGTTTTAGGAGAGGCGTATCAACAGAGGATGCTGTTCTTGAACTGACAAGCCAAATTGTTAAGAATCTTGACTCTAGGACTAAAACTATAGGTATATTTCTTGATTTAGCCAAGGCTTTTGACACGGTCTCTACTCCGATCCTTCTGCATAGTTTAGAAAGCTTGGGAATAAGAGACATTGCTTTGAACCTCTTTCGAGACTATCTAACAAACCGTAGCCAACGAGTTAAGGTAGACAACTACATCAGTGGCGATGAGAATCTAACCTTTGGCGTACCACAGGGCAGCGTGCTAGGTCCCACCCTTTTTCTTCTATTTGTAAACAGATTGTGCCAGCTGTCAATCCCAAACTGCAAGATACTCGTATATGCAGACGACACTGCGCTTATCATAAGTGGAGAAACATGGGTATCTGCTCGCCACGCAGCCGAAAATGCTCTTAGCATAGTGATGGATTGGCTTGCATTAAATTTACTTACGCTAAACGTCTCTAAAACCCACTATGTCCCTTTCTCAGTGAACTCTGCTACACAGCCTAGTATGCTAGACGTTAAGGCCCATAGTTGTCACCGTACACTGACCCCTTGCAGCTGTCCTACTATACAAAGAAGCTCTTGTGTTAAATACCTGGGAGTGCACATCGATAACACATTGAGTTGGCATAAGCATATCAGTGTGACAGTTGCGCGTGTTCGTAAGCTAATGTTTCCTATGAAAAAACTAAGAGGAGTAGTTGCCGCCCGATTGTTAAAAACTATTTATTTTGCCTTGGCTCAGTCACTTCTTACCTATTGCATATCTGTCTGGGGTGGTACTTTTAAAACGTATTTACTTCGCCTTGAGAGGGCACAAAGAGCTGTCTTGAAAGTCATGCTTCACAAACCTTATCGGTACCCGACTACCCAGCTCTATAAAGAAGTATCTGTACTCACTGTCCGACAGCTCTGTGCACTTAACATCACTTTACGTGTACACTCACCATTGAACTATGACCCAAGGTTACTGGCGCAAAATAAACGACGTAAAGATCCTGTATGCACCCCTGTCACCACCAAAACTGCTCTGGCGAGGCGAAGCTACCCGTGGCTTAGCAGTCACCTTTATAACAATATTAACAAAACTTGCAACGTATATCCCTTACCTAGATTTAAATGTAAAACTGTAGTAAGTAGTTTTCTCCAAAACTTAACCTACGATGAGACTGAACTCTTTGCAAAAAAATCTTACGAACGCATCTAAAAACAGATTTAAAGTGCTCCTTTATTATATATTATTTTATACTGTGTAATATTCCATACACACAACCAAACACACCCACACACACACTCACACATACACTCACACACACACACACACCCACACATACTCCTATTCCTTGTTTACATAAATTTTGATAAGTGTTATGTGGGTACTTATATCTAAGTTTATGCTTATTAAAACTACTACAAGGTGCAGCAAATTGTAAATGAACTGTAAGAGGAAGGCGCCTGTGTCTGTAACACAGTTTATACTAGCACAGACACAGACGTTCACTCTGTCTCAAATAATGTATAGTGTTTACATCATAACATGGCGTTTTTATGTTTAATTGAGATGGAAAAATTGTATTTGGCTTTTTTGATAATAAACTTTATTTATTTATTTATTATTTAGTATTGTTTACTTACGTTTTTATAATTATAGCACACAATATTAATTAACTTTGTAATACGCTCTCCCTTAGTTTTTAACGAAACAATTTTGCTAATTTAGCACTCTGTAGTGTTTGTAAATCGTTTCGTTGACAGCGTAGAAAACGAAACAAAATCAACATTAGGCCCATTTAATTAGTTTTATTAACTGATTCTTATCCTCTACTTTTACCAAACGCTTATGATTATTGCATAGTTAAACTATTAAACTGCAATAAATCATACATTCATATTTTGGGCACGCTACCCACATTAAATAAAAGTAATGCTGAAAGGCAATCAAAAGCAAAAAACTTTTCAAGCCAATTCAGCAGCCTACCTTATTTCGCTTCAGCATTAAACTAACTTTTTTTTTCATTTTATTATTACCTATTTTTTTATTTATATTTTTGTTTTTGTTACTTCCCTCCATTTCCAAGTTTTCTGTCTTTTGTCTATTCTTTGGGTTCTCACCTGTTCTTTAATTCTATGTTCAGTAAACTATCCCGAAACCATGCCTGTGATGACACGTAAGGCTACTGCTCAGGACTTGGAATTGAAACTAAGAACAGCACTCCAAGAGCTGAAAGAATCGCAACATCAATGTCAGGCAATGTTGCAGGAGAGAGATGATTGTGAAGTAGAAGTGCAGAATGTCATCTCTAAAAACATAAGCCTGAAGCGGGAGCTAGTGGTGCTGAGTCAGCAATATCAAAATGTTGTTGATGAATGCGACCAACTGCGGGTAGTCACAGATGGTTTCCATAGTTGTAGTGATTTGTATGAGGAGGCTTTGGGTAAAGTTAGGGACCTAGAAGATGAATTAGCATGAGCTAATTGTCAAATTGAGAATTTGCAAAAAGAACAGTCATGTACTCAGGTACAGGAAACATGCCATTTATATAGTGAACTAATAAAATCAAATAGTAAACCTCATTCCATAACCACTATTGACCTGACTGAAGATTCCTTATTAAATGAGACAAATAGGTATAAGGTTAGTCATAAAAAACTGAAAAAGTATGCAAAATTTAATAAAATAATTAGAAATTATACCCAGTACAGGAAACAACACAAACTTTTCTTAAAAAACATTCCACTCAGAAAAGAACGTGTTGACCTGCTTAATAAATTAAATAATTACCAGATTAAATTAGAAGACAGCATAAAAATATATGAAATTGACACACGGCGTTTACAAAATGATATTCAGGTACTTGAGGACCAACTGGGCTCCCTTTACAATAAATATGTTAGCTCCCAGTTTCAAATTAAAGAACACATTCTGGCCGCAAATGAGTTGGTGATGTGTCAATGTAATTGTCAGATAGTCTCAAACCTGAAGGCTGTCCAGCCTGAGGCAACGGAGGGCCCGGCCCAGGCTGAGAGGGTGTCTCGGGTCGGTGTCTTTGACCAAGACCAAGACATAACTGATATTTCACAGGAAATGTCTCAAGTAGACCAGCCTGAGACTGCTTCCTTTGCATCTAGTGATAGTAATCATGGGTCTCATTCGGTTATGTTTACAGATGGTGTTGGAAGAGATTTAGGAAAATTATTAAATAGCAATCAGAATCATTCGACTTTGAATTATTGTATGCCTGGGTCATCTTACAAGCATATCATGAAATCTGTAACAAAGAGTATATATAAATCAGATACCAATTTAACTGTCCTTATAGGTAACAGTTTGGATGTAAAAAAAGATGACATCACTGATAAATGATAAATGATAAATGATTTTATTTCTGTAAGTTGGTTTGTACAAACGCTTTTACATGTCCAAAATATTTTTTTTTTAAAACTAGATGAGGTCGGCGTTTCATATCTGACTACTCTGAGAAGAAAGGCCGAAACAAACTCAGAGGTCACAGTCTCTTTTAAAGTCCTGACAAAATCTTGGTTCGATCATGTGAAGACCATGTAGACTGATGTCTGAAATGGTCTTTTGAGGAAAGAACCAGCCAGATTGAGTGGACCTGTCCAGTCAGTGCACGCATTTGTCAATAACCGAGCAGCTCAACTCAGAATTTAAGGAGCTCAACGATTCGACGAACAATACCAAAGAAAGGACATTCGGGTAGGCCGCATAAACTACTCAAACTGCCAGACCATGATTAAAAACTAAGATAAATTAAAAAACAAAATAATGATCCACATAGTCTTCACATTCACAATAATTAAAATAAAATAATATAATACTTTAAAAAGTAAATATTCTTGTCATTGCAAGAAAACAAATAAAAAAATAATTAAAAAATTTAAAAAATAACAAAATTCATGGTGCAAAATATTTAAACAAAAAAAAAACTAAATTAATTTAATTGGAGCAGCTCACTCCCAAGCCGTTTTATCCTCAACGTAATCTTTAATGCTATAAAACGCTTTTTGGCACAACTTACGTTTAATGAATGATTTAAATTTATTAAGACTTAGATTTTGTACGTGGCTTGGAAGCATATTATAAAAGCGCACACATTGACATCTAAACGAGCCACCTATTTTCTTGAGCCTTGTTGTAGGTATTACAAATTTGTGTTTGTTCCTAGTATTTATATTATGGATATCACTGTATTTTTTAAACAATTTTATATTTTTATGGGCATATAAAAGATTTTCATAAATATACTGAGAAGGCACAGTCATTACATTAATCTCCTTAAATTTCTCTCTGAGAGAGTGTCTCGGGCTTAATTTATAAATTGATCGAACAGCTCTTTTCTGCAAAACAAAGATAGTCTGGATGTCGGCGGCATTTCCCCACAACAGAATACCGTACGACATTACACTATGAAAATAGCTAAAGTATACTAAACGGGCTGTCTCTATGTCCGTTAAATTACGAATTTTTCTAACAGCATATGCTGCGGAGCTTAGCTTCTTTGACAATTTATCTATATGTGGGCCCCACTGAAGCTTAGCATCCAAAGTTAAACCTAAGAATACTGTGCTATTTTCAGGATTCAATTCTTCGCCCTTTATCAGCACGTCAGTTTTCACCTGCCTAACGTGAGGTAGGGTAACTGAGTGTGTAACTGAGTTGATAAAATTGAATTGCAATAAAATCATATTGTGTGCTTTTCCATATTTGGAAAAATCTACTAGTAGACAAAATAATTATATTCATATGCTGAATAAACATGTTCATTTCCTTGTCAGCCATTACAGTGACAAATTATTATTTTTTGACATCAACATTTTTGTTGATAAATTAAAGTCGACAGGCAATACAGTGTATCTGCCTCTTAGGTTAAGACGTCAAATAGCGAGGCTATTATCTTTTACTATAAACTCAGACATAAATAGTATGTCGAAGTCATGTACTGTAGTTGATATTAGTAGTAATACTAATTTACAGGTGGTCAATAACATTAATAACGTTAGCAATTCTGCTATTAATATTTATAATTTAAACTAGTTTTTAGGACAACGGAGGGTACCAATAACGAAATAGTTAGGAGTAAATCCACCAACAAGAAGGTACCTTCTTGCTCTCACATAGTTAATTTAAAAAAGGGGCTAAGCAGAATTCTTTGAAATTATTCCATCAAAACATTCAAGGTTTTTCTGCAAAGCAATTGGAAATAGAACTGTTTTTAGAAAAGACAATGTTTGAAATTATTTGTTTTACTGAGCATTGGCTGAAGGAATATTCAATGCTTATTAATTTTGAAAATTATACTGTAGGCAGCTGTTTTAACAGAAATGTTATTTTGCGTGGAGGTTCACTTATATTAATCAAAAATGGTATTAAATCAAAACCTCGTAAAGATATTGTAGATCCTGTTGTTGATCCTGTGTTGAGCTGGATAAGCATGTTATAGTGTGCGTTTACAGACCCCCCAATTATAAAAACTACTTTATATTTGAGTCAGTGATGGAAGATGTTCTGGCAAAACTTGCAACTGGTAATAAACTAGTCATAATCTGTGGTGACTTTAATATAAATATTTTAGAAAATAATTCAGATAGCAGTAGACTATTAAATCTCTTCAAATCATTTAATTTGTCGCATGTGTTTGAGGAACCAACCCGAACAACTGTGACTACTGCTACATGTATTGATAATGTTTTTTGTTGCTGCGAATACTTAAACAAAGCCATTATGAATTGTCTGCCTTCGGATCATAGTGGGCTACTGGTAACATTTGAGTCCAGCATACCAATACAACAAGTGCAGATTCAATCCAGACCAATAACATCCGGTAAATTAAATAAATTTAACAGCACTTTAACTGGTAAGTTAAGTTATCAGGACCTCACAGTGAATGATGGTAATATTTTATACAGAAATGTTTTCTCAGTTGTTCAAACAAAATTCAATAATACTTTTAAGAAGAAAACTAAAACTATATGCCCTAAGTTTTTATTCAGTGACTGGGCGACAAAAGGAATCAGGAAAAGTAGGGAAAGACTTTACGAGCTGTATGGCCTTAAGCCTTATATTAACACTGAAACTTTTAGTAAGTATGTTGCTACTTACTCAAGAATTTTTTTAAATACGTGTAAACTAGGATCAAGGATATAAGGATATATAAGGACATATATGTAAGGATCGTAGCAAGTGGCGTTGTGTAGTTTCTGCCTACCCCCATGGGAAAAAGGCGTGAGTTTATGTATGTATGTATGTGTAAACTAGCTAAGGCTATATACCTTAGCAATAAGGTTAAATTCGCAGAAAATAAAATTAAGACGGTTTGGAAAATTATAAACAATGAAACAAACAGGAACAAAAGAAATAATACTGATTACACGCTTGAGACTACACATGGACTTATTAGAGATAACAAAGAAGTTGCTCAAGAATTTGTAAATTTCTTTACCAGCATCCCAATTAAAACTACTGAACCCTTAAATTCTTCGCCGTCGCTCGCTTCTGGTTTATTACACGCTAACGTTTCAGCCTGCCCGACTGAATTTCACTTTTCACATATAAACCCAATAACAGTAATAAAGGCTTTTAAGCAAATAAAGGTAAAACTGACCGAAGATTTATGGGGCATGTCCATCAAAGTTTGTACCTCCATTATTCAGACTATAGCGCCGTACTTAGCTTTGATTTTAATTTGTGTGTAGATCAAGGAGTCTTTCCGGATCTAATGAAACATAGTAAGGTTATACCACTTTTTAAATCCGGGGACAGTAAAGACACAGATAATTATAGACCAGTGTCCGTGCTGCCGGTTTTCAGCAAGGTATTTGAAAAGATAATGCTAAATCAAATGCTCATTCATTTTAATACGAATAAAATCCTACACGAGAAACAGTATGGTTTCACCAAAGGACGCTGTACAACCGACGCTGGTGTCACCTTATTAAAACACATCTTTGATGCGTGGGAGGAGGGGTAAGATGCCATAGGTATTTTCTGCGACCTGTCGAAGGCGTTTGATTGCGTTGATCATGAAACATTGCTTTTGAAACTTGAGCATTACGGGCTAGGCCTTTTAGCATTAAGTTTAGTAAAATCCTATTTGAATGATAGACAGCAATTAGTCCAAATAAACGGTGTCAATTCGTCGGGGATGAACGTGAAAATGGGGGTACCCCAAGGCTCAATTTTAGGTCCTTTCTTATTTTTAGTATACATTAATGATTTACCCCATCTATTGAAAAACAAACTAAACATGGTGTTATTTGCTGACGACACTTCTTTGATTTTTAAGATAAATAGACGTGCGAGTAACGTTGTCGACGTAAATAATGCATTGCAGCAAGTTCTGAATTGGTTCACTGCTAATAATTTAGTTCTAAATGCTAAAAAAACTAAGTGTGTAAAATTTGCCTTGCCGAATGTCAAAAGTTATGATTGTGACATTATATTAAACAACGAGAAGCTAGAATTCGTCGACAAAACGGTTTGCCTGGGGATCACGCTAGACTCAAGGTTACAATGGAGTCCTCATATAATATCACTTGCGGGGCGGTTAAGTTCGGCAGCTTATGCTGTTAGAAAAATTCGTCAATTTACTGTTGTAGATACCGCGAGGCTGGTCTATTTCAGTTACTTTCATAGCATAATGTCTGCAGCCCTTCCCCATAGTAATATTTACTATGGGAAAGGGCTGCAGACATTCAGTCAATTTTTATTCTGCAAAAACGAGCCATCAGAGCGATATACAATCTTCGCCGGCGCGATTCTCTAAGGGAACTGTTTAAGGATATTAACATCATGACGGTACCTTGTCAATATATTTACGAAAACATCATGTACGTGAGAAAGAATTTACATCTTTTTAGTAAAAACTGCGATAGACATAGTTATGTTACTAGAAATAGGGACCAATTAATTCAACCAGGTTTCAGGCTGCCTAAAGTAGCGTCATCTTTTATGGGGTACTGTATAAAATGTTACAATAAAATACCGCCTCACATTCTAGAACTGAATGAGGCGAAATTCAAAACTTTTATAAAACGCACACTATGCAGGCAGGCATATTATACGTTGGGGGATTACATCGCTGATAAAAATGCTTGGCTCAGCGCTAGTCCAGCTCCACAGTCACTAGGGCACAATAACAAGTTATAAGCAGAAAAGTTCTGAAGTATTGTTGGACCTGCTGAAGACTGTATGAATGTATTTGTGTTGTATAATCTCAATGTATTTTTATAACTGCTCTCTAATGTCGCTCTGATGGTGGCACATGTGTTGGACCATTCGGTTCCCTTCATGATGGTTGAGCTGAGTGGTGCCGATCCATGTGTCATGTTCGTGAACGGGCGCCATCAGTTGGGATTGGTCATAAGTTAGCTGCCTCCGCCTGTTTTTAATTACCTAATTATTGTATTTTTAATTTTTTGTTTTACTGTAGAAGCTTTTAAGTGCGTTACTATTTTTTTTTTTTTTTACATCGTTCTCACATGTATGTATTTTTTTTTTCAACAAGATAATGTAACCAAATACTTGTAAAACACATTTTTTTTAAAAGAGTATGGAGATATGTGGAGTTTCTTGTCCATTCTTCTCCACAACAAGCTACATTTCCGAATGGACGGTAGAATCAATTACCCCCAGTTTCCCAGCTCGGAGTTGTCGGGGGGTTGGTGAGGCGGGTTGTCGGGCGCGCGTTGTCTGCTGTGATTGGTTGAATGAATTATCAACAGCCAGTCGCGGCGGATAGCGCTTGCTTGGCGGTTTGTCGCATTGGTTCTCCGATGATTTTGGGCTGGGAAACTGGAGGTTAGTATTAGAGTCAATTTTTTTTTTTTTTTGACGTTCGAAAGTGCCGCTTAATGTCCTAATTGAATAAATACATTTTGATTTGATTTGATTTGATTTGATTTGGCCGGCTCAAATTCACGTGCGCAAACAAAATTATCGCGAAATAAGACTAAATGGTCAAGTGTGGTGATCACCCGACTCCATGCAGTGTTCTAAGTATCCTGTAAGTACCTTAATACCTCATTATATCCTTAAGCCTGTTTTTGTAGGAATAATTACTTCAAGCTACGTCTTAGGTTGGACGTGAAGCACATCCAGATACCATCATAAATAATAGTATCGTTTCGCCGCCGCACACTGGTCCCAAATTAAAAAAATGTGGACATTGATAGCAGACCGCTGATATTTTTTTTTATTGTTGATACAGACGTTGCGTTGGAAGGCCTCCCACCAGGTGGACCGATGACCTCGTGAAGGTTGCGGGGATCCGCTGGTTGCGAGACGCACGGGACCGATCAATGTGGCGACGCTTGGGGGAGGCCTATGTCCAGCAGTGGACGTCTTTCGGATGATGATGATGTTGATACAGTGATAACAGATAAGGCAAAAAATGTTATTGTCCTACTTCAAATACTCTTCTGTAAAAAAAATATTTCTTTTTTTTTTGTATGGGAGTTATTACATTTTATTCAATTTCTCAAAAACCTTCAGTCGAGATGGCAATCACATATGTTAGAAAACTAATAATTCTGAGTATTTGGCTCGAAGAAACTTATCTCTGCGTACTTTCGAGATAATAGTGACAGAAAATAACATATTTTTTGAATGTTAATTGTTCGCTTTTTTAATCATAGCCTTACTTTAGCACATATAATGTATGCTAAATGTCAAATAAATAAAAAGAGACTTCTATGTAAAAGTGCTTATGGGGGCTCACTAATGACTGAAAAGCTATGACTTTTCTAAAGGAGTACTTTCATCAGTTCTAAAAAACACAACCAAAATGAAGACAAATAAAGCTGCAGACATAAAGTTGAATATGTTCACAAACGATTCTGAAAAAATATTATGGTGAACGATTAATATTTGGGTCTATATTCTCTTGAGAAATCTCTATTGCCTCGTTTTCCAACGAAAGCAATTCATTGTTTAAGATCAAAGCACTAGTCTCTGGGAACAACTGTTTATGTAAACGAGCAAACTTTGGTTTTATATGGCTGATGTAAGGATCTGAGCTAATTAGAAAGCTGTGGCCATCTTGTTATCCCGGCAAACTCGCGTCGAAGCTCCATTTTGCTGACCAGCGGACCTATTGCAATATTTTAAAAATAGCGTGTTATGTGTGAACAAACGGGTTATTTCTGAAAATTGTAATTATGTATTGTAGCGTTATAAAATAAAAAATAAAACTTTTTTAACGCAACGATAACGTATAATTTTAAAAATAAATACACCGAAAATATAAATAAAGTAAAAAGGCAAAAGACATTCTTTTAAAAAAAAGAAGAACCGCAATAGTCAATATAGTATTAATTATTTTTAAATATTAAGTAAACATAAAACTTAAAAGTGGAATTTAGAAAAAGGTTAAAAGTTAAAAGATGAATTCACATGCCTATTCTTAAACGCAGTTGCAACCGGTTTAATAATGGCATAAGCATACAAGTTAAGTACGATAACATAACATGATATAAGTAAGGTAGTAAAAATTTTAACTACGGAAACTTAAAAGGTAAGCTAAGTTAAAAAATTAAAAGAAAGAAAATTAAAAGAATGATAACAGCTATTCATCGGGAATCCCCGCTGGATGAAGCGCCTTTGGTAGTTCCTCTCCAAACACAATAAAATATGTACGGAACCCGTTCAAAGATGTTCGGAATCCCGAAGACTGCAGGTACTCCAGGGGTCATTCGTTCTGTCCCGGGGGTAGAAAGCCGAAATCGGCTCAACTGATATCTACAGACAAGGAAATGGACCATTTAAATTATGGAACCAAAAGGGTCTGAAATACCAGAAGAAAACGACATTCGTAAGAACATTTAGGAAGAAGAGTCACATTACTTACCAGTTTTGATTCATGAAGCATAAACTCATGTCAGCGACAAGATTTCTTATGATTAGCTTGTCACCAGTCTTGGCAGGACCGCCCAGTCCTCCTGTCTGTCGCTCGGCAACTATGAGGCATGCCCTGGTAGCGAAATGATAGTTGGTATCTCTGAGAAAGCTCAGTAGCAGAGACATGCGGTCCGCGAGCTCCGGCGCGCTCGTGGACTTGTATATCACGTACCCTTGGCCTAACGACGAGGAATATGCCATCCCCGCACAAGAATTGACATATCCATGGTCATAATGTTACAGGTCATTTTAAACAGTTCCTATAAAATATTAATTTAGTAGAAGATTTCAAAGTCAAACATTTTCTATAAAAAACCCATCTGTCACTCACAGAAAAATTGTCTTCTGTTTTCTTGACAAACGAAATATAAAAATGTTAATAAATGTAACCTGCCTGCTTTGACAAATTAAAAAAGGCTAAAGCAAAGCGTCTTGTAGCGATCACGCTACACTATGTTTTAATTCTATTTTGAATGTTCAAAATGTACCAGGCTACAATTTGTTTTGAAAAAAAACGTTATTTATGAAGTGAGCGTTTAAGTCATTAGTTAGCCCCAATAAACCCTTCATAGTTATTGTATTCATTGTTTTTTTTTTTTTTTTTTTCGAAATTGACTCACACACTGTTCCGTTGTTGTTGAAATAGGTATTTTACCTATGTTTGTAATATTTGTAAGTATGTGAGAACCATGTTCCTACTTATCAAATTAATTAATTTTTCTGTTAATGCTTTTTAATACTTTATACCTGTACGTAGTATAGTGTGTAGAGCTATTCTAGGTGCATCGTCCTCACATATATTAATGTATGTACTTATATAATGTAAAACACCTATTTTTTAAAAAAAGAGTAATTATGGAGTTTCTTGTGCGTTCTTCTCCATTGCAAACTACTTTCCGAATACACGATAGAATCATTTATTTTTATTTTGATTACTCGTAAATTTTAATTTTAATTTATGTGACGTTCAAAAGTGCCGTTTATTGGCCTAATTGAATAAATATATTTGACTTTGACTTTATATGTGCTAAAGTAAGGCTATGATTAAAAAGCGAACAATTAACAAAAAAAAATTGTTATTTTCTGTCATTATTATCTCGAAAGTACGCAGAGATAAGCAATAAATTTCTTCGAGCCAAATACTCAAAATTATTAGTTTTCCAACATATGTCATTGCCATCTCGACACCGCTGAAGGTTTTTGAGAAATTGAATAAAATGTAATAACTCTCATACAAAAAAAAAAAATATTACAGAAAAGTATTTGAAGTAGGACAATAATATTTTTTAGCCTTATCTGTTATCACTGTATCAACAGTATAAAAAATATCAGCGGTCTACTAATCAATGTCCATTTTTTTTTAATTTAGGACCAGTGTGCGCCGGCGCACACATAATCGGAGAGAGGCGAAAAGGGTTCCGAGCGAGGTGGGGCCCATACTGCGGTTTCGACGAGGATGGAAGTGTGCGCAATGAGGACAGCGACAATACCTGCGAAGGAAGGAGCGAGGGACAGTGCGATGAGGCCCACTGTGGATGCGTCACGGACAGTGACGTATTGGTGCATGTCGAAACTCCAAGCGCGTCAACTCCGAGCCGTCGAAAGTGTAAAACATTTTCAAATGTAGTGTGTGAGGGTAATTGGAGAAATGAGTCTCCTAGTGAGGGTTGAATTGAAGTGCAATGTAAAAGAGTGCGAAATCGTTTTGTTGGGTTGATGGGTACGGCAGATACACTGCCTCATTGTTCATTTAAGGCAGCGGATATTAATGTGCCTTTTTAACCGATTTTCCAAAAAAGAGGAGGTTATCAATTCGACTGTATTTTTTATTATTTTTATTTTTGTTACCTCAGAACTTTTTACTGGGTGGACGGATTTCGATGATTCTTTTTTTATTTGAAAGCTGGTGCTTGTCATGTGGTCCCATTTAAATTTCATCAAGATCTGACGAAGAACTTTGGAGATATACATCGGAACTCTTCAATAAATGACTGCAAATCACTCGGAATAGCTGCAATCGCATGTCTGTTTATTGTTTTTACCATTACATAACATAACATCACACTGGTACGCTCTAAAGAGGGTACGCAGGTGTGAACAGTTAACCCTGGTATACTCTCATTCCACCGGTTTTGTTTAAGTTTCATGTTATTGGGATAATCAATTCTGGCTTCACTTTGGACATTATAGGTACCTAACCTGTAGAACTGGTCCATTATGTACCACAACTAAAAAGTGAAAAATAAAAAAAAACTTTTTACAAAAAATACAACCGACTTCCAAATAAAAACACTACAAAGTGAAAAATAAATTCAATTTCGGAAGTCGGTGTCAAAAAACGAAGAAACGAAATCAGGAACACCGACTTCCGATATTGAATTTATTTTTCACTTTGTAGTGTTTTTATTTGGAAGTCGGTTGTATTTTTTTTATATCTACAATTTAAACAAAGACACCAAGATGGAAGATGTTGTTACCTACATTAAAAACAAAACAAATGTTGACGTTTTATTGCATAAAATAGATATGAAAAAGAATAAGGGATATGCGGCATATAAGTTTTTGATACCTAAGCGGGAGCTGAATGTATTTATAAATGAAAGCCTGTGGCCCGATGGTGTATATTTGAGTAGTTTTGTTAATTATGGAAGCATGAGCGAGCGGCGGCAGGGTGACTTGTCTCAATCTATTATATATTAGTCTATGGTGACTTGCAGCCGAGTGACGGTACTTATAAAAATGGTAAATGGTTAGTACACAAACAATGGATAAAAATAATATTTATTTTCTAAGTTTGTAAGTTGTAAGTCTATGGATGTTATTGCGCTGCAGGAAACCTGGTTGCTCCTTCATGAGGTGTCATCACTGGGTAGCCTAGATGTAAATTTTGGAGTATTGAGGGTAAGACCGTATGGGGGTATAGCTCTTTTGTGGAGAAAGTCTGTATTGACATCTATTTCTGTGGTGCCTTGTGTGAGTGACCGCGTCGCATGTCATGCTGCGGTCGCACTTTGTTATTGTTTAGTGTGTACATGCCTACTGACTCAATAAATAACTTAAGCGAGTTCTATGACTATTTAAGCGAGCTAGCAGCTGTTATTGAGAGCTAGAATGTAGATAATGTTTGTATTCTCGGTGATTTTAATTCCCACCCAGGCGGTCTATTTAGTCGAGAAATGTTAAGTTTCTGTGATGATCTGTTCATCTGTTGGCGTTGTGCGGACTATATTAAACTGCCTCATAGACTCCGATTCTTATACTTTTGTCTGTGATGCTTGGGGAAGTAGACGTTGGCTTGACCATTGCCTGGTTTCTGAAGCAGGCTGGAAATCACTTGAGAAGGTTGAAGAGTGTCATGATGTGTACTGGTCTGACCACTTTCCGCTTGTCATTCATGTCAACCCGGGCCAGCCGGGCCATCGTATGCTTCAGTAATGCCACGTAATAACTGTAATAAAGCTATATGGGGTGAAAGAAATGCTGACCAGGCAATGTATGGAAATTGTCAAGCATATAAACTTCCCATATGAATAAAATTGTGTGATTATTGTGATAGTTTTTGGCAAAACAAGGACCATAGAATTATTTTTGACATCATATATAACAATATGTTACAGCGCTTCGGCAAGCGGCAGATGGCAGTTCTGACTTAGGCGATTATCACACTGCCACGCATCACGCTGCATGTTGCGTGAAAACGCACCTACGCGCGTACTTGCGTGCGTTTTTTCTATACAAACGGAGACACGCAAGTACGCGCGTAGGTGCGTTTTCATGCGTTTTCACGCAACATGCAGCGTGGTGCGTGGCAGTGTGTTAACCGCCTTAGTAGGAAATAGTGGAGGTCGGCGTACAGTTATTGGGCGGAACAGGTATGTCAGGGACGCTCACGGGAGTTCAAGGTGGGCCTTTCTCATCTGGGTTTGGAGTGGAAAACCTCATTCTGGGCAGATTTTCATAGAAATGAGGGAAGTGCGAAAGGCTTTTAAAATAGTTTTGAAGTTCTGTCAGGAGAGTGAAGAACAGGTTCGGATGAACATTTTGGCTGCGGAACATCAAAGCAAACGATTCCAGAAGTTTTTAAAACCCACCCAGCGTTTGAGTCCGAAATCTGTTATTCCGGTGGGAGTTGATGGCAAGGCGGGCGCGGGGGAGGTTGCGGACATCTTCATGAGGCACTTTCGGGTAGCCTCGCGACTTCCATCGAAGGCGAGGGAACATGGCCCCAAAAGAATTATTTATTTATTATTTATTTATTTACTTTAACATAACACGGCCAAAGGCCAATTAAATTAGTTAAAGACCTGTTTATAAAAAAGCATTAAGAATAAAAATAATAAAAACAAATAACAATGATAATATTTATAATTACACGGCAGTCATACGCTCATCTCACAATATTGCAGACATACAGACAAAATCTTCTTCCATTCGTCCGCGAACACATCAAAATCGGGCTTAGCATCCAAGAGAGCGTTGAGCGCGGCGAGTGTGTAAAAGTCTCTGTGGTACCAATTAGCATTTTCTCAAAGGAAATCAGCATATTTATAAAGACCATGATCAGGGGCAAGTCTCCGGTGGTGGCAATATGTACGGTGCATGCTACATGGGTTTTAAAATTGTCTATTAAGTAAGAGTTGAGCAATAAGTACCTTTGCACTTACGCGTGCGACCTACTTTAGATATTATGATAATCATGCAGCAGCAGCAAGCAGAGCATTGATGATGCATTTGTATCAATATTTAATTTAGTGTTCTAATAGTCGCGGTTTGGATCGGACAACTTGCATTTTTATTTCTTGATTCCAGACCGTTGGCACTCATAGACATTTTACATTACACTGACGATTATTAATTTTTGTCATCATCACGGCCTTATTTATAATAAGTCGGTTAAAAAACTCGACGGTGTTTAGCGGTTCATTATCATCAGCCTTTTAATATTCTCAATGCTAGGACACAGACCTCTCTGTGAGAGGGGATGGGGGGGGACCAGAAATCCTAATGGGTCTTATTAGGATTTCTGGTTTCTCGATTTTTTTTATTTCTCGACCAAAATTTATCGAGTGTATCGATATATTTTTTATATAACACTATAATTTTTTTTTTTTTTTTGGCTTATTACAAATAAGACTGACAGATGATATCAATTTAATCGAATTGCAAATCTTTAATTTAATTACCATAAATTTATCAATTAACAACAAACAATAAATTAAACAAACTATACTCGGCTGTTCTGTGTAAAAAGTACGTAGGGTAGTACTTAACATTTTTTATAAGGATTGCGTCCCTACCAGTTTCCATATGTACAACAGTTTTTAATTAAATAAAAAATAATTAGTGTAATTAAATTAGCAAAATTAGTAGTACATGTTATCTATAAAAACATGTTAAACAAAACAAAAAAAAATGCTACCAAATAAAAATAAAAATGCCTTATTTGCAATTATGCACATTGCTTGTTTGTTTTTCTATTGTGTTAAAACATAACAGTCTTTCTCGCTTAAAAAAAAAACATAATTAACTTTCAATCCTTTTTTATTTTTTGAGAGTCTATCAATCTCAATAATCAAGAATATCAATCTCAATATCTCGAGTTCTCGAGGTATTGAGATTGTGTTTTCCATCTCGTCACAAATGTCTTCGAATTTTGGTTCTATGACATGCCGGTTTCCTCACGGTGTTTTCCTTCACTTTTTTGAGAGCCAGGTTGAGCAATTGCTTAGCAGATAAATAAATCAAACAATTTGAAAAAAAATAGTCCATTGCTAAACACAGTCGAGATTTAAAACATAAGGGTGCTAATGACAAATACCTTTTCCAAACTATGTAAGGCTCAGCTTCCAGTACTACCGGGTGCAGATGAATATTACATTTACATATATAGTATTTTACATTGAGCTTCTGCCTATCTGACCTCCGCAAACAGATATATTTTGTTATTTATGAGTTTCTCATACGTGTATATTTCTGCTAGCAGTTGCCCGCGACTTCATCCGTGTGGAATGCGGTTTATCACGAACTGATTAGTGGTTAATAATATAAATATTCGTAGACAGATCAGTTTACGTTAATAAATATATAATTTGAAAAAGAAGTTAGTAGAGTAAGATACATAAAAAAAAAGAATGTTTATCGCTCTGGGGCTCATATAAAAACATGATTCGTATTACTAACCCGCGAGCAAGCCACATACAGTTGGACTTGGGAAAAACAATTAGATCTTAGGACGACACCAGCGGCCTTTAGGTTCTACCCTTGACTCTTGTTTATAGCCATCGCAAAGCAAGCGGCTACCGGAAACTCTATACGCTTCTAACGAAAGTGATGCCCTTTTGTTATTTTTATATTTGAAAAATGAAACGCGCAGAACTCAAACGTTTTAGGGTGCTTTGCTACAAGAGATGTGCGAGGTAGCAAGGCGGTGTGCGATTTCTTTGATGCGGTATTTAGGATAGAACATTATATTTTGCATCAGGTTTAAAGAGAAGAGCATTAACTGCACATCTTTGACCACCTTATTGTTTGCTACTCACTTCACAGGATGTGATGTAACAATATTTAGAATTGTCTTAATTTACATCAACATACACAGTAGCTTTCCAACATGAATACCTTATATTTCAATCGATCGAAATAAACAAATGACACTTAAATAGATTGTTAATGTGTATATGAACTATTTACATAAAATTCATAATGGGATTAGTTTTAAGAAGGCGAAGTCCATCAGTCATCCTTCGTCGAAATCTTTCGACTGAAATGTTGATGTCATAAATATCGGGACTGCTTGTTACACGAACCTAATAAGGTTTTTCTGTTTTTGTATACTGTGTGCATATGTGTGTGTTACATTATTTGCCAAACCCTAAATATAAAATTTTAAGATAGGTAATAAAAACTCGAAAAGAATTTTGTGGGTCCAAATGATACCACGTTAGCTTAGTTTTCTCTTGATCTATAATGCATCATCGTTCAACAGCACCCGGTAAATGATTAATGGTACCGATGACTCTTTTTCATTCGTTAATTCAATAATGCAATAGTGTCTTCTGCCCACAAAATCAATCGGTTGTAACGAGGATTACAAAAATGCGAACTGAAGCTATACAATGAAATAGTTGGTAACAAAACTCATGAGACTTAATTATAACGCAACCAACCACATGGATAAAACCCACTTTTCAGCGCATTCCTTTATTTCCAAGTGACAGTACACACTGTGTTCTTCATTGTCTCGGATCAGCTGAACATCGCAAATTGACTTGCGTCGGTCACCGGTGCGATAGATAGGGTGTTTTAATTTGCACATTAATCTTTTGTCCTGGACCTTTTGGTATTCTTGAACATCAGATTGTTCGAGGGGTATGAACGAATATTGGTTGGCGTTAAATGCTATTAGTTCAGAATTTGGGATGACGTCCATCGCCCGATTAATGCCGATGCGTTGAAGTATGCTAATGAGCATAATTAAGTAATGAGCTAATTCAGCTCGTATAGAGCATCATTCAGAATAGGTATAATATGTAATGTAAAATATGTATATGACTAATGTAAAATGTTATGTAAATGTGCACTTAAAATCCATAAATATAATTGTCAAACTCCCTAATCACACAAGTCACTATGTTTTTAAGTGCCAAATTTCACTTCACTTAAGGCGCGGTCAACACTTATCACTTTGTTCACTTTTGAATCCCGTTTGTTGACTTTGCTACACCCGTCCTCGATGTAATCTTCTTCTTCTCATTATCTTCTGCTTATCGCATCTCCTTCCAACAAAACCATAAAAATGATAAATAATTATTGATAGCATACATCTCCTCGTAAAGTGTTCATTAATTATTTTATGTACTAACACTAATGGATAGACAATTTAATAACAAACATTTTTGTCGTTTCTTTTTTTTCAAACGACTAAAAGGGCGCTGCGGGGTGCCAGCTGAAAACCAGCGCTGGATGTCTGACGCCCAGCAAATGCTGAGTTGGTAACCCTTTCGGTATGGGCACGTTCAGCGCAATTTGTCTTTGCATTTATTTTTTGTCTTTTACTCCATGTTTGTTGCTGTTGTGTTGTGCCTGTGTCGAATAAATATATTTCTATTCTATTCTATTCTTTCTTACTAAAATTCGATTTTATAAAGATTTTATTCTAAAATCTGGGCGTATTCACTAATGTAATTCATGCGCCACTAGTGCCGCTAGGCCAATAGGAATGCTCATATCTCATGCTGATTTTTCGGTCAGGGTACCGCCTTAATAAACAATTTTAAAACCCATGTACGTGTACCGTACAATAGGTGTGCAGTAACTTTCAATTTTAAAATGTTTACTATTTCGGTACAAAACAAGGCATTTTATAATTTATTTATTTTTATATTCACATGCATTTGCTAGAGTTTCATTTCCAAATATTTTATTTTAGAGAAATTGATGACATAATAAGAATAAGACCGTCTCCTTGTTGTTATGCTTAATATACCATAAAATACGACGACATTTTACATATTAGTTTAACACTCTTACCTTAACTGCTACGCATTATATCTACTTATTTATCTGTAATTTGTATCTACTTATTTGTAGCAACAGAATAGTGTAGCTAGTAAAAAGACTCATCAGGCTTAATTGTAAAGCAGCGTCTATGTAAAACAGGTATCTTGCTGAATGCACACACACGTATCTTGCTGAATGATACTCGATGAAAGCGCAGTACATTCTTGCACAGTTTTTTCTTACTATCTGTAAAAAAGTAAGTTTGTAAATATTTGTACCTACTTTGATCTGGAATCGTCTCCACTGATTTTTATCATAAGCCAAAGTTCTCTGATGCCACCACTAGTAGGTAATCCCAGCAAGTCACGCTTGTACTATCACGGTCTGAAGTGCAATCTTACTTCACGAAGCTACAGCATAACCAACCGGGCGCACCTACGACCTTCTCCTATAGACACATCAAACTCATACACATACCTGTATATCGAACTCTTTCATAATGAACCAATGAGAACGAGATATGGGAGATGGGTAGGAAAATTAAAGTATGTTTTAAATTTTAAAATATATTTCGTCTAATCTTTTTGACCGTCAATGATATCCATCAAAAAGAAAAAAAAAAACAAAAGAAATAAAATCTGAAACTTCTCGAGGTTGAGGCAGACCCCGTCCAGACACCGTCAAGGGTGATAAAGTCAAGCAATCTGACGTGACGCCCCGAGTGCGTCGTTTTGATGACATCGCCATCAGCACAAACTAAGTTTTGGTTATCTGCACAAAGTATTGTTGTGATGATTATCAATGTAAGTGCCTGGTGATAGATGGGGTGCATTATCTGGTTCCCGCAGCATGAAGGCCTGTTTAATACGGTCTATCGAAACGGTAGCCTGTTTGCCATTAACAAGCAACTTGAAGACTTTATTACCTCTCTAAACGACCTTGTGAGGACCAGAATAGACCAGTTTTAGACAACCACCTAGAGAACAGTCTCGAAGGAATACATGAGACGATGTGGATAAATCCTTAATAATAAAAGTTTTCTTTGAGCTGTTATGCCTAACCGCTGGTGATGGTTGCAGGTTTCTGGCAAAATTCCGACACCTTGACAGATAGTCAGTCATGTCAAAGGTCTCATCAGCCTAAAACACCTGGAAGATGTACTGCTTGGCCATATACAAGTTCAGCGGCAGAAACTTGTAAGTCTTCTTTAGATGCGCTGCGTATCCCTAATAAAACTAATGGATGTGATTCTACCCATCTGGCATTAGCGTGGCAGGTAATAGCAGCTTTAAGCTGACGGTGAAGTCTTTCCACCAGACCATTACAAGCAGGATGGTATGTTGTTGTTCTGAGATGTTGAAAACCAACAATTCTGGCAGTTTGATTAGTGCCATGCGGCCTACCCAAATATTCTTTCTTTGGTTTTGTTCTTCGAATAGATGAGCTCCTTATTTTTTAAATTGAGCTGCACGGATACTGACAAATTCGTGCACTGACTGAACAGGTCCACTCAATCAGTCTGGTTATTTCCTCAAAAGACCATTTCAGACACCAATCTTTATGGTCTTAGCAAGATCTGAGCAAGATTACGTAATTTGGACTTTAAAAGAGACTTTGACCTCTGAGTTTGTTTCTCAGAGTAGTCAGATAGGAAACGCTGGCTTCATATAGTTTTAATAAATATGATCGACGTGTAAAAGTGTTTGTACAAACCAATTTACGGAAATAAAATCATTTATCATTATAATTTATCAATTTGTGACTAATTTAAAATATGAATTATAAAATGATATTTAGTATAAACGTGATTTTTCCAAAAGAATCTAAATATTTAATAATATTTGTATTAATGATTGAATATCATCCGAAACATTTGTGAAGCATTTGCCAAATAAATGTTTGTAAAGCGAGTTTATATAAAATAAAAAATGCGGAATAAGTTTTTTGTGAAATAAAGAATATTTGAAACGTGGGTGGTAAACAAAAAAATGTCAATTGTGTTTTGGTGAAACATTAGTGAACCAGTTATACCATTTTAAAACAGAAGCAAATGTTTAATATTGTATTGAGGTCAATTTGCAATCCTCTTTTTCTTGTGAAAATAAATAATTAAGCTATAACATTTAAATCAAAATCAAATCAAAATGTATTTATTCAATTAGGCCATTAAGCGGCACTTTCAAACGTCAAAAAAAAAAATTAAATCTAATACTAATTGATTCTACAGTCCATTCGGAAATGTAGCTTGTTGTGGAGAAGAATGGAAAAGAAACTCCACACTTACTCTTTTAAAAAAAATGTGTTTTACAAGTATTTGGTTACATTATCCTGTTGAAAAAAAATACATACATGTGAAAACGATGAAAAAAAAAAAAGAAAGTAACGCACTTAAAAGCTTCTACAGTAAAACAAACAATTAAAATACAATAAATAGGTAATTAAAAACAGGCGGAGGCAGCTAATTTATGACCAATCCCAACTGATGGCGCCCGTTCACGAACATGACACATGGATCGGCACCACTCAGCTCAACCATCATGAAGGGAACCGAATGATCCAACACATGTGCCACCATCAGAGAGACATTAGAGAGAGCATAAATTTAAATAATAAATAAATATTTTTTTATTTATTTCAAAAAGTACAATAAATAAATCAATGCAACACAATGTGATTGTGTTGCATTGATTTATTGTTGATTGTCCAATGATCAATGTTGATTGTACAGTGGCACACTATCAACTGCCAGGGCACACTGAAGTCAACGAACGACACAAAGGTATAGCAAATGGTAGATTTAGAGTTCGTACATAGTACTCACATATGTGCTGTGTAGTTATATAATACAAAAATAAATTATATACAACACAAATACATTCATACAGTCTTCAACAGGTCCAACAATACTTCAGAACTTTTCTGCTTATAACTTGTTAATGTGCCCTAGTGACTGTGGAGCTGGACTAGCGTTGAGCCAAGCATTTCTATCAGTGATGTAATCCCCCAACTTATAATATGCCTGCCTGCATAATGTGCGTTTTATAAAAGTTTTGAATTTCGCCTCATTCAGTTCTAGAATGTGAGGCGGTATTTTATTATAACATTTTATACAGTACCCCATAAAAGATGACGTTACTTTAGCTGGCCTGAAACCTGGTTGAATTAATTAACTATGTCTATCGCTGTTTTTGCTAAAAAGATGTAAATTCTTTCTCACGTACATTATGTTTTCGTAAAAATATTAACAATGTACCGTCATGATGTTAATGTCCTTAAACAGTTCCCTTAGAGAATCGCGCCGGCTAAGATTGTATATCGCTCTGATGGCTCGTTTTTGCAGAATAAAAATTGAGTGAATGTCTGCAGCCCTTCCCCATAGTAATATACCGTAAGACATTATGCTATGAAAGTAACTAAAATAGACCAGCCTCGCGGTATCTACATCAGTAAATTGACGAATTTTTCTAACAGCATATGCTGCCGAACTTAACCGCCCCGCAAGTGATACTTTATGAGGACCCCATTGTAACCTTGAGTCTAGCGTGATCCCCAGGGAAACCGTTTTGTCGACGAATTCTAGCTTCTCGTTGTTTAATATAATGTCACAATCATAACTTTTGACATTTGGCAAGGCAAATTTTACACACTTAGTTTTTTTTGCATTTAAAACTAAATTATTAGCAGTGAACCAATTCAGAACTTGCTGCAATGCATTATTTACGTCGACAACGTTACTCGTACGTCTATTTATCTTAAAGATCAAAGAAGTGTCGTCAGCAAATAACACCATGTTTAGTTTGTTTTTCAATAGATGGGGTAAATCGTAAATGTATACTAAAAATAAGAAAGGACCTAAAAGTGAGCCTTGGGGTACCCCCATTTTCACGTTCAACCCCGACGAATTGACACCGTTTATTTGGACTAATTGCTGTCTATCATTCAAATAGGATTTTACTAAACTTAATGCTAAAAGGCCTAGCCCGTAATGCTCAAGTTTCAAAAGCAATGATTCATGATCAACGCAATCAAACGCCTTCGACAGGTCGCAGAAAATACCTATGGCATTTTGCCCCTCCTCCCATGCATCAAAGATGTGTTTTAATAAGGTGACACTAGCGTCGGTTGTACAACGTCCTTTGGTGAAACCATACTGTTTCTCGTGTAGGATTTTATTCGTATTAAAATGAATGAGCATTTGATTTATCATTATCTTTTTAAATACCTTGCTGAAAACCGGCAGCACGGACACTGGTCCATAATTATTTGTGTCTTTACTGTCCCCGGATTTAAAAAAGTGGTATAACCTTACTATGTTTCATTAGATCCGGAAAGACTCCTTGATCTACACACAAATTAAAAATTAAAGCTTAGTACGGCGCTATAGTCTGAATATTGGAGGTACAAACTTTGATGGACATTCCCCATAGATCTTCGGCCAGTTTCACCTTTATTTGCTTAAAAGCCTTTATTACTGTTATTGGGTTTATATGTGAAAAGTGAAATTCAGTCGGGCAGGCTGAAACGTTAGCGTGTAATAAACCAGAAGCGAGCGACGGCGAAGAATTAAAGGGTTCAGTAGTTTTAATTGGGATACTGGTAAAGAAATTTACAAATTCTTGAGCAACTTCTATGTTATCTCTAATAAGTCCATGTGTAGTCTCAAGCGTGTAATCAGTATTATTTCTTTTGTTCCTGTTTGTTTCATTGTTTATAATTTTCCAACCCGTCTTAATTTTAGTTTAGCTAGTTCAAAAATTCTTGAGTAAGTAGCAACACACTTACTAAAAGTTTCAGTGTTAATATAAGGCTTAAGGCCATACAGCTCATAAAGTCTTTCCCTACTTTTCCTGATTCCTTTAATCGCCCAATCACTGAATAAAAACTTAGTGCATATAGTTTTAGTTTTCTTCTTAAAAGTATTATTGAATTCTGTTTGAACAACTGAGAAAACATTTTTGTATAAAATATTACCATCATTCACTGTGAGGTCCTGATAACTTAACTTACCAATTAAAGTGCTGTTAAATTTATTTAATTTACCGGATGTTATTGGTCTGGATTGAATCTGCACTTGTTGTATTGGTATGCTGGACTCAAATGTTACCAGTAGCCCACTATGATCCGAAGGCAGACAATTCATAATGGCTTTGTTTAAGTATTTGCAGCAACAGAAAACATTATCAATACATGTAGCAGTAGTCACAGTTGTTCGGGGTGGTTCCTCAAACACATGCGACAAATTAAATGATTTGAAGAGATTTAATAGTCTACTGCTATCTGAATTATTTTGTAAAATATTTATATTAAAGTCACCACAGATTATGACTAGTTTATTACCTGTTGCAAGTTTTGCCAGAACATCTTCCATCACTGACTCAAATATACAGTAGTTTTTATAATTGGGGGGTCTGTAAACGCACACTATAACATGCTTATCCAGCTCAACACAGGACAGTTCAACACTATGTTCAACTGATAGATCTACAATATCTTTACGAGGTTTTGATTTTATACCATTTTTGATTAATATAATTGAACCTCCACGTAACATAACATTTCTGTTAAAACAGCTGCCCACAGTATAATTTACATAATTAATAAGCATTGAATATTCCTTCAGCCAATGCTCAGTAAAACAAATAATTTCAAACATTGTCTTTTCTAAAAACAGTTCTATTTCCAATTGCTTTGCAGAAAAACCTTGAATATTTTGATGAAATAATTTCAAAGAATTCTGCTTAGCCCCTTTTTTTAAATTAACTATGTGAGAGCAAGAAGGTACCTTCTTGTTGGTGGATTTACTCCTAACTATTTCGTTATTGGTACCCTCCGTTGTCCTACAAACTAGTTTAAATTATAAATATTAATAGCAGAATTGCTAACGTTATTAATGTTATTGACCACCTGTAAATTAGTATTACTACTAATATCAACTACAGTACATGACTTCGACATACTTTTTATGTCCGAGTTTAAAGTAAAAGATAATAGCCTCGCTATTTGACGTCTTAACCTAAGAGGCAGATACACTGTATTGCCTGTCGACTTTAATTTATCAACAAAAATGTTGATGTCAAAAAAAAACTAATTTGTCACTGTAATGGCTGACAAGGAAATGAACATGTTTATTCAGCATATGAATATAATTATTTTGTCTACTAGTAGATTTTTGCAAATATGGAAAAGCACACATATTATTATTATTACATAGTCAATTAATTATAAAAAATTACCTATTAAGAGTATCCTATTATTTAAACCAATACAATGGTATAATAGTAGTTAATGTAATGGTCATAATAGGGTTTATTAAAACACGAGAGTGTTTTAATACCTAATTATATGCCGTTGCATACACTATTTTATCTTCACTCATACAGTTGAAATCAAATAAAAGTGGAAACGGAAAAAATATGCAGTGTGGCGGGCAATTTAGATTCTCATTGCATCATGACTGTCAATGTCAATGAGCCCTTAAACGCCAGTAAATTAAAAAGTAAAAGTGTGCTATAAAAATTAAAAAGTTATTTTGCAGATGCAGTTGTTAATCGAAGGAAAACGTTGCACTATAATGGTATTTTTTTAAATTGTATCTATCAACCAAAATAAAGTTCGTGTTTATACAATATTTTTTGAATTCATATTTAGAACATTACATTGTGAGTGTAGATAAATAATATTAATAAACAAACTTTACTTAACAAACTTTTATTTTACATTATTTCATATCTATGTAAATGTATGCAATATTTACATAGATATGAAATAAAAAAAGTTTCCTTTTCGCGTAATCTTTAAGCATTGTTTCTGACATATAATGAGTGTAGGATACGCAAAAAGAATCAAAAAGTAGTTTGGGCTGCCAAGATTCGAACCCATGTCACCCAATTTAAAGTAGCATATTGTCACTCACGACTCAACTACGATTAAATCGATAACAATGACGAAGTTTAGAACTACTTTTGAACAGAGTCGTGGACGCCATTCGCGTTGAAAGATCATACAAACACATGCAGGGAACCGTGCGGGTGATTATAAACATTTAGGTGCGACTGCAATTTTGACCCATGACTGTACAATATTATATTCGTAAGTATGTACAGTCTTGCAGTGGAGTAAAAATTAATATTTTTATAGCTTTTCCCGCGGCTTCGCTTCCATGGCTTGGAATTCTGGAATATCAACGCATAGCGTTAGTGTAGCTTTATTTCAGTGAGAGAATTTTCGTAATCAGATGAGAGCAGGGGGGTGACCATAACCTCTTAGAGCAAGGTTATTTCCAGTTTGCGTGAGAGACAGACTGAACTTGTAAAATATATCGGTACCTTAGTCACAGTCGAACAATTATAGATTTGACACATCATGATATAGGGGCAGATCACACAGTTACAAACAAAAAAGTTACCTCTTTGTGATATTCATTTAGAATTGGTACCTGAACAAGTTGACTTCAACATAAGTGCGCAAGTATCTCGAACACTTTCAATAGCCAAATAGAATTTTTCGCATTGATGACTCAACATTGTTTGCAATATCAAACTCTTCACCAGCCATAATAATATGAAGGACGTCGTCATGTTTGCCATATTCTATAACAAAAGACTTGTCATATCATGATATCAAAACAGTTAAAATAAGTGTTTCCTAATAAAATCATCTTCCTGGCACGTAGCTAGGGGAGGGCATTGTGGAGCAAGGATATTGTGATTTTAAGGTAGGGGCCTTGAAATCACAATGTCCTACCTTAAAAATACCAAGAACTAAGATAAATTATTATAATAAAATTGGTTGTTCATAGTTTGAGATAAAACAAATTGTAGGGATAGAAATCTCAACTTTTCCGAACATACCACAGTTTGTGACATTCATTTCATATTTCAATAATTCTTTGTTCTGTGTATAGATGGCATTTGAAGCGCCATCATATGAAGCGATGGGTCTGTTTAATTATAATATCTGCGACGCAGAGGGGAATCCCTTTTTAAACTAAAATAAACATAAACTAAAGATTGATTATGATTGTTTTTAGTTTGGGTAGGTGAAGTGTAAGTACGGTAAAGAGTGTTTTAGTCAAAAATCGATACAATTGTTATTTTTATTTCTATAAATTGAAGATTCATTGATTTCGCGACGGATATACGGGATTTCTTTGAAAGAAAAAAAAAATAAGTTTTTTTGGTTGGCTTCGAGGGCAGATCAAATTATATTTTTTTACTTCCGCCCTACCTGTCACCAATACTGCCCCACCTCAAATTCGACTCTAGCTACAGCCCTGCTTCCTGGCCAATAAAAATAGAAACAAGAAGAATTTGGGGTAGGTATACCATGTCTTCGTATTCCATAAGTCTCTATTCGATCATCGTTTACAGTGGCATTTGCATTTTTTGCTTTATATTTATTTTCTTTTCAATCTGATATCATCTCGACAGATACCTACTTTCTATTAATATGGCAATTACACAATCTATCCATCACTTCTTTGGTTTTACACTATTCTTATGACCATTTACATTCATATACTTAAAACTTCACTCACGACATATTTCTCATTCCTCCGTATCACATGCTTATTCTATGATAATTGATTTCGACACATCTTTTGGGCTACTGGGACCACTTAAATGAAACCGTACCTCGAATTTTTTTTCTCCATTCCACGCGTCAATTGCCACTTGAATATAACATAGATAGTGAAAGAATGCTTCTATAATATAATATAGTATCTGAAAGGTAACACATATTATTAAGCATGTGCCTGTTCTACTAAGCAAACACTATTTTGCTTGACTTACGAAGATGGTTCTAGGAAATCAAGTTCATGTATTTATGGTATAGTACTTACAAATTGTTGGGAACAAACTTGAACGATGTCATAACACTGTAATATATCAACGTAAGTTTGAAGCACTTTTTTACAATGAGATTCGTCGCGCTCGTCTTCTGTTTCTTTATGATTCAAAACATGAATATTCCATAGATGAACTTTATATTCCAACAATTTTAGAAATCGCGAGGTATACATCATATTCAAATCAAAAATTACAAAGAATTCGCTTGTAATTATATAATAATAAGATAATTTTAATTGAACGGTAAAATAAATCAAAAAAGCAGTGTATGAACCGAGAATCACGATCACAAAAAGCCAATTCCAAATGGTGAAAATTTTAAAACTGTTTTCATTGTTGAGTAATCTGTGCACTCTTTGAAAAGTTAGAACAAACTGGACATAATTTTTGTTTTGAATGATTCCGGTAAAGGAATTCACAGAGAAACCTAAAGAGTAGTAGACGCAATCAAAACAATGGTTGAAAATCAAGCTCGATCGTTCTAGAATAGCTGTGTTATTGGACACCGTATAGGTAATATATATATATGAAAACACAAATAGTAGAGTTATAATAATTATAATAAAATTGGTGACGAGACCATTTGAATTTGGAATATTATCTTTGAAGCGATATTTAGGACAAATTATATTCAAAGGCAGAAGCATTGACTGCACATCTTTAGCAACGGTATTCATAGGATATTTTGGATAAATATTTCGGTATGTGTACATTTTTAACGGACACTTAGCAATGAATAGGTGCCTATTCGTCGTAGATGTATAGCCACATTACCAACAAACAACGATAATTATCGTTGATGTTATCAAAAATGAATATTTTAAATGAATGATATAATAGTACGGGAGATACTGTGGCATTTTTCACTTGAAGTTATGTCATCATCATCATCATCAGCCTATTAATGTTCCCACTGTTGGGACACAGGCCTCCTCTCTGTGAGAGGGAATAGGCCGTAATCCACCACGCGGGTCCAATGCTGATTGGTGGATGTCACATATCTCCGAATTTTTGGTTCTAGGTCATGCCGGTTTCCTCACGATGTTTTCCTTCACCGTTTTGAGAGCAGTGGTGAAGAAATAATTTACACAAAGTAAAGCGCCTGCCTGGGCTCGAACTCACGACCTACAACTTGTAAGTCGCGGCCGATACCACTGGGCCACCACTGCTCTGAAGCTATGTAAACGCTTGAAAAAATTATTGTGCAAAATATTGCTTTACTGCAATAATTGGCGAGAATCGTTCAACATTTACAAAAATCACCTAGTTTACTTTCTAATCTTTACCTATTAGATTTAAGTAAATTTTACTCTTTTTTATGGTTCCGTACCTCAAAACGAAAAAACGGAACCCTTATAGGATCATTTTGTTGTACGTCCGTCCGTCTGTCTGTCTGTCAAGACCCTTTTCTCAGGAACGCGTGTAGGTATTATTAACACACATCAACACGGTCTAGGGATATTTCATACTCAATTAAATAACTCGAAAAGTACTGGCCGCATTGGAATCTTTTGTACACCGATTTGTTTGTAATTTATCTCAGACAAATTCCAAAATCAAATTTTTGAAAGTTCTTTTGTTTCGGTGGCATAAAAATGTCTTGATGTGTAGGAGAGGGAATTTTCATTTGTGCGAAATTTAGAAAACAATACGAATTACGTTTAGTTACAGTTTTTTTTCATTTTTAAACGAAAGATAAAGTTAAAATTGAGGTATTGTAGCCAAAAGAAATAATACTGATTACACGCTTGAGACTACACATGGACTTATTAGAGATAACAAAGAAGTTGCTCAAGAATTTGTAAATTTCTAATTAATCTTAATTAATTTTAATCATCCCAATTAAAACTACTGAACCCTTAAATTCTTCGCCGTCGCTCTCACTCGTCGCTTCTGGTTTATTACAAGCTAACGTTTCAGCCTGCCCGACTGAATTTCACTTTGCACATATAAACCCAATAACAGTAATAAAGGCTTTTAAGCAAATAAAGGTAAAACTGACCGAAGATCTATGGGGCATGTCCATCAAAGTTTGTACCTCCATTATTCAGACTATAGCGCCGTACTTAGCTTTGATTTTTAATTTGTGTGTAGATCAAGGAGTCTTTCCGGATCTAATGAAACATAGTAAGGTTATACCACTTTTTAAATCCGGGGACAGTAAAGACACAAATAATTATAGACCAGTGTCCGTGCTGCCGGTTTTCAGCAAGGTATTTGAAAAGATAATGCTAAATCAAATGCTCATTCATTTTAATACGAATAAAATCCTACACGAGAAACAGTATGGTTTCACCAAAGGACGTTGTACAACCGACGCTGGTGTCACCTTATTAAAACACATCTTTGATGCGTGGGAGGAGGGGCAAGATGCCATAGGTATTTTCTGCGACCTATCGAAGGCGTTTGATTGCGTTGATCATGAATCATTGCTTTTGAAACTTGAGCATTACGGGCTAGGCCTTTTAGCATTAAGTTTAGTAAAATCCTATTTGAATGATAGACAGCAATTAGTCCAAATAAACGGTGTCAATTCGTCGGGGTTGAACGTGAAAATGGGGTACCCCAAGGCTCAATTTTGGGTCCTTTCTTATTTTTAGTATACATTAATGATTTACCCCATCTATTGAAAAACAAACTAAACATGGTGTTATTTGCTGACGACACTTCTTTGATTTTTAAGATAAATAGACGTACGAGTAACGTTTTCGACGTAAATAATGCATTGCAGCAAGTTCTGAATTGGTTCACTGCTAATAATTTAGTTTTAAATGCTAAAAAAACTAAGTGTGTAAAATTTGCCTTGCCGAATGTCAAAAGTTATGATTGTGACATTATATTAAACAACGAGAAGCTAGAATTCGTCGACAAAACGGTTTTCCTGGGGATCACGCTAGACTCAAGGTTACAATGGGGCCTCATATAATATCACTTGCGGGGCGGTTAAGTTCGGCAGCTTATGCTGTTAGAAAAATTCGTCAATTTACTGATGTAGATACCGCGAGGCTGGTCTATTTTAGTTACTTTCATAGCATAATGTCTTACGGTATATTACTATGGGGAAGGGCTGCAGACATTCACTCAATTTTTATTCTGCAAAAACGAGCCATCAGAGCGATATACAATGTTCGCCGGCGCGATTCTCTGAGGGAACTGTTTAAGGACATTGTTGGGAGTTGAAATGAAACGGATGTAATTATAAGTTATATTTAATAGGATAGCCGAGCGCTACAGAAATTACAGAAAATTCTTTGTTACTATTTGCGAGTAGGTAGACGCGCGCACTCGGTCCTTCATTTTTTCCGAATGAATGCCGGCGGGGTTCGCGCGAGCGCCGCGCCGCCGCGCCGGGTGTTTCTCCCCGCGTCCCGCCCGCGGCCCCCGGTACGTCCTGCGCCTGTACATCTTCCCAGCCTTGAAAGAGCTAACTTTCAACAGGTTCCTCAGCTTCTTCTTCACAAGGCAGCCGGACGATGTAATGGATGGCTCTGCGGATTGTTCCTTTGGACGTGTAGATATCTACAACACGGCAAGTGTTGTCTGCGCCCATGTGTAGACGTGTAATGCGGCCAAGCCGCCAGCGTTGCGGAGGCAGATTCTGGTCCTTTATTAGTACCATGTCCCCAATTCTAGGACCGATAGACCCAGATTTCCATTTCGATCGCTGCTAGAGTTCCGCTATGAACTCTTGAGACCATCTCCTCCAGAATTCAAGGCGTAGTTTGCAGATGAGGTGGTACTTCGGTCTGCAGTCTTCCGCTGAAAAGAGAGGGCACCGACATCAGTGGCCGTCCGATAAGGAAGTGCCCGGGGGTCAAAGGGTTTAAATCCAAGGGATCAGAAGACAAAGGCGAGAGAGGGCGAGAATTAAGGATTGCCTCTATTTGTGTAAAAAGAGTTGACAACTCCTCAAAAGTAAGAGAAACATTTGCTGCTGTTCTTTTTAAGTGATATTTGGCTGCCTTTACGCCTGCCTCCCAGAGCCCACCAAAATGTGGTGAATAAGCCGGAATAAATTTAAACAAAATGCCTTCGTTACTAGTATAACCAATGACGGAGTCACGACTGGAGCGTAGCACCTTACCCAGTTCATTGCTTGCCCCCACGAAGTTGGTGCCATTGTCACACCAAATCACATGAGGCTTACCTCTGCGTGACACGAATCGTCGTAAGCATAAAATAAATGCTGATGTAGTAAGATCACTTACCAGCTCTAGGTGAACCGCTCTGGTACTTAAGCAAACAAACAGACAGAGGTAACATTTAGTTATTCGGTTACCTCTTCCCCTCTTACTAGAGATTTGAAACGGTCCCGCGAAGTCAGTACCAGTCGAGTGGAAAGGGAAAGTAGGTCTCGTCCTAGCCGATGGTAAGTTGCCCATTATAGGCTGTATGGTCTTACCACGAAATCTAGTGCATATAATGCATTGTTTATATACCTTACGCGCTAAGGCCCTTCCACCTACAGGCCAGTATTTTTCTCTTACAGAAGCTAATAATAATTGCGGACCTGCATGAAATAACCGTTGATGTTCATTTTTCATTAATAAAAGGGTAAGTCTATGTTTACAATCGAGTATAATTGGATGTTTCTTGTTATAATCGAAACATGAATTGTCAAGACGACCTCCTACTCTTAATAAACCTTCAGAGTCAAGGGATTTAAATTAAATATCTTGGATTTTTTAGGTATTCCTAAACCTTTATTTAGTGATTTTAACTCTATATCAAACGATTCTTGTTGACATATTTTAAAGAGAATAGTATGTGATTTATTTATTTCGCTAGTTTGTAGTGAATTATATACTTTAGTTTTGTTACTACAATTGTGTACAAAACGCAATACATATGCAAACACGCGACTTAAGTGATTAAACTTGGAATATTTATTTAAATCAATGATTGAGTTATGACTGTCATCGTGAGCCACCTCTGTTTGTACATGAACCTTTAGTTCAGGTAATTCCAATGGCTTATGAGGTTGCTCTGGCCAAGCAGGTGATTCCTCCTTTAAGAAGGAGGGTCCTTCCCACCACAAAGGTTCAACCTGCAGACGCTGAGGGTCTACACCTCTGGAAGCAAGATCTGCAGGGTTAAGATGAGTGGGTACATGCCGCCACGTAAAGCCCTGTGTCAGCTCATTAACTTTAATTACACGGTTGGCCACAAATGCCTTTAAAAGATTTGGTTGTGCATTAATCCAGCCAAGCACTACTGTTGAGTCCGTCCACATTACCTTTTTTGTTATCTTATGACATCGGATCGACTGGATTACCTTTGTGGACAACCGTGCGCCAAGCAATGCACCACACAATTCAAGACGAGGTATGGTCATTGCTTTCAGAGGTGCAACCCTCGCCTTCGCACACAACAATCGTACACAAACAATTTTTTCATTTTCAATCGATCGTAGATAGACACAGGCTCCGTATGCTTCCTGGGAAGCATCCACGAAACAATGTAATTCTACTGACTTGGGAAAATCACATACTATATATCTTGGCAAACTAATTTTAGACAGATTATTAATATTCTCCGATATCTTCACCCACTTTTTCTCGATATGGGGTGGCACAGGATCATCCCAGCCTAACTTTTCATTCCATAATTGCTGTAAAATTATTTTTGCTTTAATTATGCATGCACTTAGCAGCCCTAATGGATCAAAAATCTTACATGTTAATGATATAATAGTACGTTTAGTAAGTTTCCTACTCATATCCATGTCAACCGTAAAATGCAATGTGTCCGGTGCTGGTGACCAGTTCAGTCCTAATACTGTGGAATGTTTACTCAGATCAAGAGTTTTAGAAGTGGTCTCTGTTTGTAACACCTTGGGACAGTTTGTGCGTATTTTATGAAGAGGGAAACAAGCTGTAGTTAGAATTTTAGTGACCTCATCATATATTTTCTTAATGTCTTTTTCTGACTGACATCCAGTATTTAAATCATCCATATATATATCATGTTCTAGAATATTAGCAATTATGGGATTTGAACATTCGCGAGCTAACTGAACAAGGCACCTCGTGCTCAAGAAAGGTGCAGATGCTGTCCCATAGGTGTCAGTGTTTAGCTGCAAGACCTTTATTGGCTGAGAATGATCATCCCTCCACAGGATTAGTTGCAAATGACGCTGAGATGGATCTATTTCTATTTGCCTATACATCTTTTGTATATCCCCTGTGAGCACATACTTATAAGTTCTAAACCTTAATAAAATAGACAACAAGTCATCTTGTACCACTGGACCTACATACTGAATGTCGTTTAACGATTTTCCTGAAGTTGTTTTGGCAGAGGCATCAAAAACAACTCGTAATTTTGTTGTTTCACTATGTTCTCTCAGTACTGCATGATGTGGTAAGTAATATCCAAATGTAGGACGCTTAATTTCATGTAAATGACCTAAGCTCTTATACTCCTGAATAAATGCAGTGTAACTTTGTTTGAGCTGATTATTATTATTTAATTTTTTCTCCTGGTTGAGGAATCGTTTTTTCGCTAAGTAATAGGATTCGCCTAGTGCCTGTTCAGGAATCTCCTTAAATGGCATTTTAACCGAAAATCGACCATTGGGAAGACGCTTCACATTTTCTAAAAAATGTCGTTCACATAATTTGTCTTGGGGTGAAGTGTTATCAACACTATTTATTTCTTCAACTTCCCAAAACCTTTTAAGGTCATTATGAATTTCTTTTGTGAAGTTACATGTCAAGTGACTAAGGCTACATTCTCCTAAACGGCCACTGACTAACCATCCGAATTGTGAATTCTGTAGGATAGGTTTACCTACACCCAATGAAATACGCTTAGTCCCTACAATATTCCAAAAAACATCCGCCCCTAATAAAACATCAATATTAGAGGGATAATGGAACTTCGGGTCTGCAAGCACGATATTTTCGGGTAAATTAAGTTCCTGAATATTTACAGGTGCACTTGGTAACGTGCCTGTAATCTGTGGTTCAATTAGACAATTTATTTCCATATTAAACGAATTTAGTCGCGATTTTATATTTACAGCACAACGCTCGGTTATATTGAAAGTAACATTATTAATACCTGATATCCGTAAAGGTTCAGTAGTTTTAATCGACAGTCCTAACTTGCTTTTCAGGTTTTCTGTCAAAAAGGATGATTGGCTGCCCGTATCTAATAAAGCCCGAGCAAGGTAAGTCTGCTGGGTGTTTTCATTTTCTATTTTTACCATAGCGGTACACAATAGAACCTGGCTGATGGAGACAGCAGACAATGAAACTGGTAGTGTTTGAGCTGATGCAGTAGGTGTAGTGGCAGTTGAGTCTGTCTCAGTACTATTATTATGTTGTGGTTTATTTACATGTAATAAACTGTTATGTTTTTGCTTACAAAACTTGCATGATCCTTTCATACGACAACGAAATGAATTGTGACCCTCTCGCAGACAATTTGTACACAATTTTAATTTTGATGCTTCTTTAAGCCTGTCTTGCACATTCATATTTTTAAATTTAGTACATTGGTGAATGCGATGACCCTGCTCACTACACAATAAACACAAATATTCACACAAGTTCTCAACCGAAGAGACAAAGGAATTGGATCTTTCAAGTTGTTTATTTTTCCAATTATTGGCATGATTATTTTTATTAAAATTTCCTTTATCATTTTTATTTGGTTGTGATGTGACTGATGTAGTTTCTAAAATATCCGCACGACTACGTATAAACTTAAAAAAGTCATTTAGGGTTGGCAAGTCTGGTAAAATATTCTTATGTTCTTCCCACTTTACACTCGTACTGGTATCTAACTTCCCAGTAATTATAAATATTAACAAAGGGTCCCACTGATCAGTCGGTTGCCCCAGAGTGTTGAGCGCTCTTAAATTTTTTGAAACAACATCTACCAAGTTACGTAATTCTTTAAATGATTCCTTAGTTAAGGTTTCAATACTGCATAAAGCTTTAAGATGATTGTTCACCAGAAATTTCTTATTATTATATCTATCACAAAGTAACTCCCATGCTACTATGTAATTTTCAGAGGTAAACTCCAAAGACTTGATAACTTCAATGGCACCACCCTCTAGTGAGGATCTCAGATAGTGAAACTTATTGATGCCTGGTATTGATTCATTACAATGAATTAAGGATTGAAAGGTGTCTCTAAATTCTAGCCATTTTAAATAAGAACCATTAAATGTTGGCAATTTTATTGTTGGTAGTTTTATTGACTGTAGGCCATGTGTAAGGCAAGTTGTATGAGAACCTTTGTTACTACACGCGTCATCAAATTTCTCCTTGCCTGACCCTCGTTTTTCTAGTATATCCTCAATAACAGACATAACGGAAATAAATTTAGTTTCAATCGATTCTCTTAACGTGATATGTTCATCCGTAGCAGATACATCACAGGTGTTTTCAATTAATGTTTGAATGTCATCAAACTGTCTGTATAATTCTTGACAATTATCCAAACGTCTACTTAATTCCTTTATATTTACGCTGCTTAGAGCACTAATGTCGTGCTTTTGCATTTCCTGTATATATTCGTTCAATTTAGTTAAACGCCCTCTAATATTACCGCGTTTCCTAATTAAATCACTTAATTCACCTTTGCCCTCATCCTTATCCATGATTGGCATCTCTAAGTCACACTAACCGAGACTACAAACAATGAAATTGATAATTTAATAAATGTGCATCAAACCAATCGTAGGTATGTACGCTCCAGGCGCAGCTCGCAGCCACGCGGTTACACGGCATGCACGCCGCACGGCAAGATGGCCGCTCTGCTGCTTATTTCGCGGCAGCCGAGGAGCCCCGTAGACGGGCGCCGGGAGGCAGAGCGCAGTCGTAGCCGACGATTTCCTGGAATTGTTCGGCAAATCTATTTGAAGCACGGATGCAGTGCAAGGCTTTAAGCTGTGCAATTGGTGCACGAGACACGGAGTCGGGAATTTTATTACAATTGTGCAAACATCAATGAATAAAAGTATTATAGGTAGTTATTTTTCCATAAATAGCGAATGCTGAGGCACGATTATAGACATGCTGGACTTGAATAGTCGCTAAATAGGCTAAATTTTTTTATTTTTTATAATAGGGTATCTATATATTATAGGTATTACCTATTGATTTTTAAATGACCACAATGCGATTATGCTAGCGGTTAGCTGCCCTTTAAAACTGAGGACGCAGTAAAACCCTAAACACACAAATAGAAGCGGAAATCGGGAACGGAAAAAGTATAGGAACGAGCTTACTTCCCTCGGACAGACCACCTGACGCGATGCCCGCTATATCCAGGTAGATCTTCATAGGTAGCAGTAGCCTCCTTGTTCCAGCAATTTCGACGCAGTTGCACGTGGTGGCCGCGATGAGCGGTGAACAGCGGTGTTTTCGTGTGGATGGCCGGTTCGAGCAATCGGAACACGACACGCCACCGAACTGTCTTCGCCCCAACTTGCAGTTTCTTGTTGCACACGGTCGCCAACTGTTGGGAGTTGAAATGAAACGGATGTAATTATAAGTTATATTTAATAGGATAGCCGAGCGCTACAGAAATTACAGAAAATTCTTTGTTACTATTTGCGAGTAGGTAGACGCGCGCACTCGGTCCTTCATTTTTTCCGAATGAATGCCGGCGGGGTTCGCGCGAGCGCCGCGCCGCCGCGCCGGGTGTTGCTCCCCGCGTCCCGCCCGCGGCCCCCGGTACGTCCTGCGCCTGTACAGACATTAACATCATGACGGTACCTTGTCAATATATTTACGAAAACATCATGTACGTGAGAAAGAATTTACATCTTTTTAGTAAAAACAGCGATAGACATAGTTATGTTACTAGAAATAGGGACCAATTAATTCAACCAGGTTTCAGGCTGGCTAAAGTAGCTTCATCTTTTATGGGGTACTGTATAAAATGTTACAATAAAATACCGCCTCACATTCTAGAACTGAACGAGGCGAAATTCAAAACTTTTATAAAACGCACACTATGCAGGCAGGCATATTATAGGTTGGGGGATTACATCGCTGATAAAAATGCTTGGCTCAGCGCTAGTCCAGCTCCACAGTCACTAGGGCACAATAACAAGTTATAAGCAGAAAAGTTCTGAAGTATTGTTGTATAAACTCAATTTATTTTTATATTATATAACTGCACAGCACATATGTGAGTACTATGTACCAACTGTAAATCTACCATTTGCTATACCTTTGTGTCGTACGTTGACTTCAGTGTGCCCTGGCAGTTGATAGTGTGTCATGCTCTCTCTAATGTCACTCTGATGGTGGCACATGTGTTGGATCATTCGGTTCCCTTCATGATGGTTGAGCTGAGTGGTGCCGATCCATGTGTCATGTTCGTGAACGGGCGCCATCAGTTGGGATTGGTCATAACTTAGCTGCCTCCGCCTGTTTTTAATTACCTAATTATTGTATTTTTAATTGTTTGTTTTACTGTAGAAGCTTTTAAGTGCGTTACTTTGTTTTTGTTTTTTTTTTTTTTACATCGTTCTCACATGTATGTATTTTTTTTTCCAACAAGATAATGTAACCAAATACTTGTAAAACACATTTTTTGTAAAAGAGTATGTGTGGAGTTTCTTGTCCATTCTTCTCCACAACAAGCTACATTTCCGAATGGACGGTAGAATCAATTATTTATTCAATTAGGCCATTAAGCGGCACTTTCGAAAGTCAAAAAAAAATTGAATCTAATACTAACCTCCAGTTTCCCAGCTCAAAATCAACGGCGAACCAATGCGACAAAACCAAGGGTAATTGGTTTCCCAGCTCGGAATTGTCGGGGGGTTGGTGTGGCGGGTTGTCGGGCGCGCGTTGTCTGCTGTGATTGGTTGAATGAATTTTCAACAGCCAATCGCAGCGGATAGCGCTTGCTTGGTAGTTTGTCGCATTGGTTCGCCGTTGATTTTGAGCTGGGAAACTGGAGGTTAGTATTAGATTCAATTTTTTTTTGACTTTCGAAAGTGCCGCTTAATGGCCTAATTGAATAAATAAATTTTGATTTTGATACATTTTGATTTTGATTTCATGCAACGCCAACATTTGACGAGGGCGGAGATATTACGAGCTGTGGGAATGCTGGAAGCTGGGTCTGTTCAGCGTAATGTTGCTGAGGCCATAGGGACCCAAAATGTAATTTCCAGATTGTGGACACGCTATCGTGCCACAGGTGAAGTAGCGGAGAGGCACCGGGGGCCAAGTCGCATCACTACCCCCAGGCAAGACCGATTTTTGCAAATTACTGCGCGAGCTCAACCAAATGCAACGGCGACTCAATTGGTCCAAAGGCTGCGTGTGGAACACCAAGTGCTTATGAGTGACCAAACTGTAAGAAGGCGACCGCATGAAAGCAATCTACGCTCTCGTAGAACACTCCGGGTCCCACCTTTACGGAGAGGCAATCGTGGACGACGATTAGAATGGGTTCGGAACCACGTGGACTGGGGCCGTGAGCAATGGTCCAATGTGCTGTTCACGGATGAATCCAGGTTCGGCTTCCATCCAGATTCACGAAGGACGCGTGTTTGGCGAGTTCCTGGACGATGGAGCCGTCTTCAGAACCCTCAGGAAGTTCACCCATACCAAGGAGAAACAATTATGGTTTGGGCTCTTGGAGGGAACCAAAATAAGTGAGGGTGACATCCAGGTCACTTGTAGGCGAAGAGCGAGAAATCCGCTGGCGAACCACGTGGTGTTGCAGGTAAAACCAATTATTTGGCATCGGCTGACCACGGCGAGCCGAATTCATGTAGACCTGCAAAGGGTAGCTGTTAGAGATCAGAGCACGCTCATACAATGCACAAATTTTCTTCGCTACGGACACAGCAAAAAATACTGCAAGGAGCCAGCTACCCTTTGCAGTCACTGCGGCGAACCGCACACAAGACCGGAGTATCCTGGGTTCACCCTTAATGAAGAGCCTAAATTCAGAAACTGTAGTCAGGCTAAGAGGGATGCAGCTCATAATGCTTTCGACAGCGAGTGTCCCATTATAAAAACGTGGGATGCGCTGGCCCGGTCGGCATTAGCATACTGCTAAGCTGGATGAGGGGACAGGAGCTAAAACGGTTGAAAATATAAAATACCATGTCGTGCAGGCGAACCTGCAAAATAAAAAAACTGTATGCTGTAGGGTAGGGTAGATGAATGTTTGGTGTTTTTATGGGGTTCCCTACTTGAAATCGAATGACGTTAGATCGAATAATACTTGCTCGAAAATGTTTACTCGATAGTACTTGAAATCGATAAATTATGAGCGCGACAGTTCACTACCTCGATGCAACAAAATCTCAAATAACTAGAAGCTCGAATCATCAGCAGCGCGACGGCCCATTATCTAGAAACATCATTTCTCGACCGACCATCTAATCGATTTACAGAATAGTTTTTAACCAAATTCCCAAAAAGGAGGAGGTTGTATGTTCGGATGTATGTATTTTTATATGTAGGATCACCAATTTCTCCGTCAATTTTGGACCTATTTTTAAATTATTTTTGTGTTTGAAAGGGTGGTTTCATTGTCACCAATTCAGAATCTGATGATAGTATCCCATAGAAATCAAGAACTCATCAAATATTATAGGCGTACATATAGCGTATTGAGTATTTTCAAAGTAATCATTTGCACTCAGAAAGTATAATATGGTGAAGTGGAACTGAAGAAGAAGACTAAAAATTACCACTGGAACTCCTTAATGATAAGTAATGTCACGTGTATCAGATATCTTAAATAGTTAACTGACTACGATGACGCAAATACTTATATATAAATGGTAATAACGAAAATGGTACCATCGAATTGATCTGACGATGAAGCCGGAAGCGCACTGAAACGCCGTAATAAAACATTTTATCCTTGTCGTGTTTAGGCTTAATAGAATCTTCATGAGATTTACTTTGAATATCAATGATTTTCATGGAAATTTGAGGTATCAAAACTAAAAAGAGAAAAATAAAAACCTTTTTAACAAAAAAAAAACCAACTTCCAAAAAAGCGAAAAAAAGTAAAGATATATACAGTATTCTATCTTCATACAAACGGTCGGAACGCGAGTCATGCTACGTGACTCGAGCTCAGCTCACACTCGATATACTACCAGTCGCGGACGCACCGCAGTGACGAACGAACGGTGTGACGGTTTTGTAACCAGTAAGCGTGCGATTTGTGAATATTTTATTCAAATACGTACAAGTACTTAATTACTTAATATGTCAAAGAGAAATTATAGCCTATATTGTGCTGTTTTTGGTTGCTTGAATTCTTCTATAACGCACCCAGAGATAACATTTTTAAATTACCTGGAATCTCCGAAAGGCAAGACAATAGGGTAAGGTGTGTATGGGTGGGATGTCCACCATGTATCGATGACGCATCGCCGTACGTCTTGTAGTCCGATGATGGAACGGGCTAGGAGGAATCAGTTCATGAAATTCCAACGCATACTCCCCGAAATGTAACCGATAAAAAACCGACTGGCTGACAACTCGACGCCGATGTTCAAGGCTCTGGAGCCTAGACTCGACCAGTATCTCATTGCCGATAAGCCTCTTGGCCCGTTTTTCGATCAACTCGAGTGCATCCAGCTGGTATTTGGCAGATCCGTCCCAGAGATGAGAACAGTACTCCATGCATGATCTAACTTGCACTTGATACAAGTTAAGCAACTGCTCTGGGGTGAAGTACCGTCTCTCCTTCGGAAGAATCGTCAACTTTTTGGCAGCCAGCTGACCTTTTGCTTCAATGAATGGACCAAAATTGAGGGTCGATGTCAACGTAACGCCAAAAAGCTGAAGTCGGTCTGTTATCAGCACGGTCACATCTCGGAAAGAAGGAGCCGGGTGGAACTGGACCCTTTTAGCGGAAAAAGACACGCCTGGGTCTTAGCAGCATTGAACCTAACCAGATTGGCATCGCCCCATTTGGAGACATATATTATTAAATTAGACAAAATATCATTATTAAATGATTACCTATGAGATTAATAAATGGTAGGTACCTACCTAGTAATATTTAAAATAAATTTAATAAAAAAATATAATATTTACCTCAGATCAGAGAAAAGAATCTGAGATATTTACAATCACAAAACTAGAAAGAAACTCAAGTAGGTACGTAGGTAAGGTAGGACGCGAGATTATAGGCACTTAATTCATGGTCAGGGCCGAGTCACAATACTGTTAGATATCTTTACCGTGATTATATGGTCGGTCGAGAAATGATGTATCAAGGTATAATATAATGGGCCGTCGCACTTCCGATGATTCGAGCTTCTAGTTATTCGAGATTTTGATGCATCGAGGTAGTGAACTGTCGCGCTCATAATTTATCGATTTCAAGTAGGGAACCCGTTTTTATGGCAAAACAAAGTTTGCCAGGTCAGCTGTCAAACATGCATTTTAGGGATGCTCGATTATAGACGTCATTAGACAGTAACAAGAGGCTCTAGACAAGTGTCATTCAATGTCAGCAATGGTGTTAGTCGAAATTTCACATGACTAGGGCCTCTGGTTGAGTAAAGTAACCAAATTGGTAAACATAATTCATTAATCGATCCAGTAATGATATTAAAATTAAACTGATGGGCGTCATAAGTAAATTTACCATCAATTTTCGTCCATTTGTGATAACGAAAGCTTCTGTTAATGTTGAATAAAATGGAGACATTTAGAAATATCAGAAAAAAAACTATCAAGAATCTTGTTTTAAACAATTTGGTAGACAAAGATGTGCAGGCAATGCTTTTGCCTTTGAATTTGATGCAATATATCATGTTCTGTCCTAAATATCGGATCAAAAACGCTTTTATCCATCCATGTAGCCTCATTGCAAAAAGCGCTTCTATGATTGGAACACTACTAATCATACTGTGTTCCATAAACAACGCGTTGAGCATGTACAAAGAAAGTCCACGATATATCTCTGTCATGGCTGGTGTCTCTTATTTAAACTGCATCTTCTTTTGTTTTGGTTTCGCAATGAATTTCGTGAACGTGATCATTAATTCCAAAAATTCTATCCAATTTGTGATTTCTTTTCAAAGGGTGCACAGGTTTCTCAACAATAAAGCAAGATTTTACCATTTCACTGTTTGGAACTGGATTCTTGTAATATTAGCTTTGAGTTATTATGTCGTCTTTTTCACTGCATTTCACATACAAATGGGTGCACCTTTCTTTTCAGTATATGTTTGCTACTTTTTAGTTATTTTTGACTTCAATATTGTTTATGCTACGCGAGTCATTAATTTGTTGGAAAGTAAAGTAGTTCTATGGAATCTTTGCCATTTAAATTTTCAAGAAACAGAAGACGCGCTTGAAGCAAATCATAGCAGAAAAATGTTTCAGGCTTACGTTGATATATTACAGTGTTATGAGATATATAAAGTTTGTTTCCAGCAATCTGTAAGTACCTTTCCGTAGGACCTCATTCATAGCTGGTGAAGTCTCTTAGCTAAATGACAGATAAAAACCATAGAACCAAGTGTTTTGGTAAAAGGAAATGTTTGATTTTGGGCCACCATTATGTGCACTACATAGAATAGGATTAAAATAGAGGTATGCCATTAAAATACTAACAAATTAAATTGAAGAAGGGTACAGGCGTACAAAAATGATCATTGGAAAGTTTTTTTAATAAGATAACCCTATTTTTAGGGCAGCCATGACGTACTTGACATGACGTTGAACGACTTTGACAGTTTTAAGAAGTGACGTCTTTGAGTCTTTCTTTGCTTTGACTTTGAATTGGATATGTTTCGAAGTTTTTAGTGCTTGTTTTAGTTTAGCAACCCCGTTTACTACTACAGACATTGATTAATTGCTTCTCTGTTGCAATTGAATTCTATAGTTTGTTTTTAACGAAAATATTACGATAACACTTCAATCAAATGTCATTGTCAAAATGTAATTTTTCGCATACTGCTGATCTAATCCACCATGTTTAATTTTATGTTGTGTTGCTTTAATTGACAAAGTTAAATTGAGTTAACGTTGTAACGAAATGCAATTAATGAAAATTAACAATAAAAAAAGGTTACTGTATTTTAAAGCGATTTTACATATAGTGTACATAGTGTTTGCCCTGGCTCCATACATTTCTGGAACATCTCCTTTAGGGGAAGTCTATTTCTATCAGTGTCCTGTTTTTGAATCTGATAACTTGGTTTGGGCAAGACCGGTTGTGTACTGATAAAATCTAGTGCAATTCTATTGTGTGATTTTTCAGATACTTTATTACATCATAAAGGTATTCTTTTACTCTCTTCTAAACATCGAATTTGCAATTAAAGTTTTTCAAATAACCATTATGACGAATTACTCGTATCTCGTGAGTATTACCAATTTTTTTATATTTTGTTATTATTGCCTTTATGTTATGTGAAAACAATATAATTTTCACGGGAAAATTTAACGCGATGATTTCGATTGTTTGTTTACCTATTTCGCCCGACGTTTCGGCCGTGTTGCAACTACCGTGGTCCCGGGTAGACTGGTGTCTCGGTGTACTGGCTCCGTTGGGGAAAAACAAACACTTTGGGTAATAGATAAACAAACAATCGAAATCATCGCGTTAAAATTTCCCGTGATAATTATATTGATTTCAATTATGAAACGCGAAAGTTTTAAAAGTTTTATGTTATGTGTCATAACTTGATTTAAATGACGGTCATGTATGTAAGTTTCTTGCACGTTCCAAAACGTAGATTACCATGAAGGAGAAAAAATATTTTAGGTAATTGTTAAACTGACCTTGACAGTTCAGAAAAATAGGTATATATAGGTTCTTCTTCTTCTTCAGGTCAATGATTCCTTCTTCATAATGTATGTTTTCTTCATCCTATATTTAGATTTGTCCAGCCTAGCATAGGTATCTTATGGCGCGGGAGTTTTTTTCCTAAGGATTCGTTTATAAAGATTATGTGTAATTAATAATTGAGTTCGCGGTAAGTTTTTACTTATCACCCTGAATTAAACAGCACTTTTTATGAACTAAGACTTCTCGCGTCAATCATTTATTCCGTTGCAGGTACCAACACGAGTATCAGCGACCGTTTTGTGTTGGTTGATGAAGGATTTAACGTGGCAAACAATATTTATTCTGCAATGCGAGAAATTCTACATAGCTATTGAAAGTGTCCAAGACAGTTGTGCAATTACTTTGAAGACATCTTGCTCAGGTTTGTTCTTTATAAATGAATACTAAGCGTTTGTCGTTAATTTTAATATAACATAAATTTTACAGATCATAAGAAAAAGCTATGCAAGAAAGTGTTGCGTTTGCATCGAGCTTCATTCAGCAAGATACGTGTGTGTGGCTTGTTCTACGTAGACGCTGTGTTACAATTAAGTCTGATGAGTCTTCTTACTAACAACACGATTGTGTTGCTACAGTTCGCTTTTTTGTAATCTTGTCGACACTAAATTGATTTTGTGAGAAGTCGAGATATTAACATTATGTTTGTTTAAAGAATACTAGCTGACCCCAGCGGCTTCGCTCCCATCAAAATTATATCCTATGTTACTCGGGAATAATGTAGCCTTCCATAGGTGCAAGAATTTTTTAATCCGTTCCAGTAGTTTTAGAGCCTATTCGGTACAAACAAACAAAAAAATCTTTTCTCTTTATAATATTGGTATAGATTATTGATTTAAGCATTAGATCGACCATAAACAATTTTTTTTCATCGACGTATGTTTTCAACTAAAGTGCCTACATGTTGCGTAATCCAATTTAATAAAGTAATTAATGATTAATGAGTTATTTTCAAACTACTGTCGTTATGCATTCCATGTAAATACGTAGGTTAAATCTATTTTTTCGCAAAAATTTTAGCTTCTTATTTTGTGTTAGGTTTCGTGAGTCAATAAAATATCAAAGTCACATTCCATGTTTTAATTCCCTCTAGTCACATTACAATGAACATTATACGCACACACATAAGTTTTACAAGTCGTTAACGAAATGGCTCAGCCTTTAATTATTTAAGATGCTGTTTTAACCGTGTCATTTCCATCTTAATCCCATCCAAATTTCATCCAAATTTCATCCAAATTTCATCCAGTTTGTACACAAAGTAAATAATTTCATCAATATTTGATAAAATATATGAAATTGTTGATAACATCCATGACATTGTCTTATCGATTATGAACCTCCACTTTAGTGTTCAGGTTTTGTTAAAAATGTACCTACACATGCTAGCTCTGTATAGAGAGGAGGTTGGAGGTTGTAAGTCTCCTGTCCAAAGCGCGTTGATGCCCTGTACCTATACTTCAGTTTTCAAGAGTCCTGCAGTCTGGGATGTTGATTGAAGGCTGCTATGTGTTGAGAGGTGAAGGCTTCTATCGTAGGAAGTAAAATAATTGATTCTTTATGACTATTTGAAGCGTTTCTGCAGGTCCTCAGAGAACAGAAGGTGCGCAGAACAAACTAATCTCATGTCAATGGCTACAAATCGGTCGACGTGCATGCGTATTATCGTACCCCATCACTTAACTTTATTTTCCAGGAAGAAAGAGGGATGAAGGGAAATTTTGTTGAATTTCCAACTTAGAAGCTATTTTCTCCTAAAACTATACAGCTTACAACTAGGATACTACATGGGTCTTAAAGCCCTTCTATAAAACTGTAGAAATACGTTATATCTACAGTTACATTTACATCTTTCAGGCTCGTCACTGCCTGAAAGCGTCAGGCTGACGAAAAGGTACAAATTTCTTACATCAAAAGTTAATTTGTATTTAAACTATCTGAGGAATTTCCACCTGACAGGTTACCCTGGAGTAGCACTTTGTTGGGTACAACTTCAACCCTCGAGCGAGTATTTACCATAAAAGGGCTGATTCCACGAGAAACTCGTAGGACCCTGCAACCCAGCAAGAAGGCTGTCTCCCTAACCACCAGAGCTAAGCTCCTTACAGGAAAATGGACTATCGAATGGTGAGACCAGGATAGGTATACCTGTGAGCTTTCAGGTACGGACGAAGCGACTGAGTTTGTAAAAATCGTTCGGTCCCACTGCTTGATGAATTTGTTTGAACGAGAACGCTTGGTCGATGTTCATCGCCCATGTCTGGTACAAGGCTCCAGCCAGCGGGCTCCTGAAAAGGAATGCTTCAGCAAGCATATCGATAACCCTTCAGGCACCAAATGTGTCTGAAAGCGGTGAGCCCGCTAACTAGTATATATAACTTCTATACTGGTTCATACAAACACATTATCTCAACTAAGTGGTTTTTATATACTAGAATTACATGAGTCTAATCTAAATAAAGGGCCTAGGTACAAGTCTAGGATACCTAGAAGTGCTTAAACGAAAATAACAAGTTTTCTGACCACTTATTCGAGGAAAATGTCTGTGCGTTAACCGTTCCAGGGTGAGATACTATTAGACCTTGCTATGTACTGTTTTTCAGTCATAGACATAGGGTAAATAAGTTAGAACATTTTATTTTTATTATATAGGTGGTAAATCATCCAATGACTTCTCCCACTCTGGGTGAAGCGGGAGGGTGTGTCAGAATTTTACTGACTAAAACCCACCCGTGTTCCTTCAGTTGCTTGTGTCAACTCCTTTTAAATTTATCCGCGATCCAGACAGGCATCGGCCCTAGCGGACCCCGTCGGCTATTGCTGACATCTCTTTGAGGCGCGCATGGAACACTACGCCCCGTCTTCTCAGTCCTGGTTATTATCGGACGACGAGCTACTCATTACTCGCCGTCCGAAAGCCCGCACCTGCGGTGGCCGGGAATCGGCTTGCGACTCCCGAAGCCCAGTGCGTGTTTCTGCGGTGGCTTGGGGCGTGAGGGCATCCCCGTTGTGTCTCCCTCACGCGTTCTGCCTCCTCCTTCGCGAGCAATTCTGCTTAGCAGAAGGAGGTGACAGCTTCCCATGCCCTCTCACTCCACACCATGGCCTGAACCAGCGCAGGACGCGAGAGGTCGCCACCGCCAATCGGCTCCTCGAGGACACGGCGTTGCTCAAGTGGGGCAGACCTCCACCGTATTTTCTACCGTGTCCTCCGGGCGATCATCACAATGGTGACACCCAGGTGTTTCCCCCCGCCTTATTCTGAACAAGAGACCTCCCGAAACAGCTGTGTCCGGTGAGGACCTGCGTCAGGCGGAAGGTGAGAACGCCCTGACGCCTCTCAAGCCACTCCTTAAAGAGGGGCCTTATCACCACAATTGCGGCGTGCCCAACACTGGGTTGCGACAGTCGCCCCCTCCATGTCGCCATGAGATCCTGCCGGAGCTCTGTCCGCCGAGCCGTGAATTGTCGCGGCAGCGGAGTTTCGCCCCGTGTGGTATCCCCAGACCAGCCGGATGGCCATGATCCTTTGGGACGCGTTCAACCGGCGGGCTGGTCGCCGCCTCAGGGAACGCGCCCATACTGGTGCCCCGTAAAGGGCCGTAGACCGCACAACCCCCGCGAAGAGCCTTCGGCAGGAGGCATTTGGACCCCCTAAAGTGGGCAAGAGCCAAATGAGGGCAGCCCCGGCCCGCTCCATTCTGGGAGCCAAACGTAGGAAATGCTCCACAAAATTCCACCGGCTTTCGAGGACGAGTCCCGGGTACTTCATCGTCGATCCTGTCACTACCGTGTCATTTATCTCTAATTAATTATCAGAGAAGATTTATAATTAAATAGCCACGTGCAGGCATAACAATAAAGGCATTCGTTACAAAAAAAACTTAAGAGGACGACATCTGGCAGCTATAAACGTTGGACGAGTCGTCGCTGGGTGCGCAGACAAAAGGACAAAGAATGCAAAGGAAGTGACCATTTTACGATAACACTTGTGAAGTGTTAAATAGAGGAGGGTCGCTTTAATGGCCAACACAAAAACAATTAAACCAATGTACAAAAAACTTCAGGCCGTGAACAGAATATCGTAGTAATTATTAGAAATCGCAGGCGTCCCAGGGGCGAGAGGGAGTAAGGAGGAAGTTCAGGTAGCTAACGCAACTAACAAGGTTTAGAGGCGCTTGGACACTTAGCTTTAGGCAGAGAGATAAGACAGACGGATTGTGAGGATTGGGAGAAATCGGTGCTGGTCGAGATACGAGAGTGTTGGGAGTCATAAGGGATAGCTTTGAAGTCAATATTCAAAATTCGTGTCGAAGCAGTTATCGTGGTAACGAGTTTAATTATTAAGTTAATTATAATTTAGTCTAGTGTCATATTAATATAGTGTGAGTGAATGTCAGTATCGATGGGTAAGTTTGAATCATTATATTGCATAGACAGGGACAAATCACTAATGTACTAATATACTATGTAATCACTAGCGTGGCGAGATCTTATATTTATCTCGTAATCTACACCTTGGCAGATATTTGTCACTAGCATTTCGTCTAGGGAAACGGTGAAGTCTTTTGTCACACGATACATGCTCTAATCCACCATTTATACACCACACAATTACTCATTTGATTATGTACTATCGTTGACCTTTAACTGACATTACATACATGGCAGGCGGTACCGCTAATATTCACTTCTGTATAAAATAGTCTAAATTGCCGCTTTTAATTGAGAACGTAGGAGAACCAAATGTTAGTTGTTAAATTCTGTTTCCCATAGAATGTCTGACTGCGGATCTCATTGCATTGCACTCGATATATGTACACTTATAAACTAAAGCGGGTAGTCATCGCTGAACATCACAAACTGGGATATGATCATAATAATGAATGTTAGAGTCGTGTCTCATTAAATTGCACAAGGCTTTTGGGCCAATCTCTGAATAAATATAATATTTAACTAGACACGATGGATGCCCTGTGGAAAGCCCCGTCGTTTACAAGGGACTAACATTCATACATACATAAACTCACGCCCTTTTCCCTTGGGGGTAGGCAGAAACTACAGAACGCCACCTGCTACGATCCTTACATACTTATTTTGCTTCACACACATTCATACATCTAGTTATACACACACGCCAGTTATGGGTACTGCCGTTGGTCACAATGGACTTGTGGACGGTAAAGCCGACACCACCCTGGGAATGCCGGTCACCCTCTCGGAAATAGAGCAGATTACCGGTTTAGAAGATTATCAAGTCCTCCCCTTCTCTTCGGACTTCAGATAAATCTATAATGCTCCATCGTAATCTGCTCGATTCTTCCTCGAGTTCGGCTATCTTCTCGTCGGTCCGAAGTGTTCGCGTGTTATATGTTCCCAGGTCTAGTCAACAGTTTTATTGGGGTAGCCGGGTCCACTCCGGGGATTCTTTGCACCCCTTGCCACGCCATCGCCACGACCGCTACTGTAGCCGAGGGATGACGGGCTGCCGGGCAATCGTGGCCTTTTATCCTGTGTGCTTATTCATTTTGGTTTGTGGGGGTTTGCCATAATCGCCACTGTTGGCAGGCGGATTGGCGATCGCAGTTTGTTGGTAAAATGCACAGAGAACGCTGCTGCCCATTCTCTGGTGTGTCCCTTAGTCGCCTCTTACGACACTCACTGGAAGATATGGGAAGGTGAAATTTTTACGTCCGTCACCATATGGTACTACTATCATGTTATTCATTTTATTGTAGTTACATATTAATTTTTGCAAACATCAACTATAACTATCGTTATTTTTGGGTAATTTGGAAAAACATCTACCATTGACACTCGGTTTAAGTGTATTTCTATCTTAACGCCTAACATGTCTTTTGTTATTATTTAGCTTCTGCCAGCGGCTTCATCCGCTTGAATGTCGAAAATTATTCCAAGGGAATATATTCCTGAGATAAAAAGTATCCTATGTGCTATTTCAGACTATAATCTATCTCTGTGCCAAATTGCATTCAAATCCGTCCAGCTGTTTGAGCGTGAAGAAGTAACAAACATACAACACGCACACTCACAAACTTTCGCTTTTTAATATTATATATATAAATAGTGTGAAGTTTGATTATTGTCATGATGCGTTAAAACAAATCGCCCGACACTGTTCACATTATTATCGCGGATGAAGAGCTTTATGTGGCAAACGATGTTGAGTCATCAATGCGCAAAATTGCTGAAATAGCTGAAAAATCACTAACAGTTTCGCACAGAATGGCAAGGGTAGGGACTGAAATCAACTAGCAAGACACGATACTTGAAGAAATTCGTAAATTATGCCAGGAAATGAGTGAAAAGTTTGAAAGTCAACAGGCCTCATTGGCGAAATTCCAAAACAGTTTAGCTACGGTCCAAAAGGATGTTAATGACAAAACCGTGAGATTTTCTTCAATGCACGAAGACTTGGAGGAATTTAAGAAGACGTTAACATTACTCTCTGAGGCTCATCACGATCAAGTCGAATTAAATGCTAAGAACAGTAACTTTAATGCCGAGCTGTTCAAAAATAACGCTGTGTTGACTGCCCAAGTGAGGGAAATATATTTGATTTAAAATGTCAACATATTTTTTATGGAGGATATAAGTTGAATTTCTTTATTTACGACATCACGGCTAAGTTTTGCTAGAAATAACGCAATATTGTAAACTTCAATCTCAATGTGACATACGTCAAAGTAGTTTTATTTTTATTTTGGCGTATTAAAAAACGAAAAGTATTTAAACGAGCGAAAATAAATTCAAATTAAAGGTGTAAAAATACTGAATATGGCTTACTGAAATACTAAGTGTGCGAATAAAAATGTTTAAAACAGCGACTTGAAAATATAAGTTTGTAGGCGGAGCCCCGCTGCACGGGGCTCCTTTTTCTGTCTGCAGGGTTTAAAGTAACCTAACATGAAGGAGATGATGGGAGCTAAGTTGTAACAATGTTATTACCGCAGCTCACAAAAACCTTTTAAAAGGCATTACTCAAACCGGATAAATAGTTAATTACTTAGTATAATAGTCGCCCATTCAGTATATTTTTCGCCCGGTTAATAATTACCCTTAAATAACTACTTTGACTAATGTCTGCCTTTTCTCTTTTGTGCAAATGTCGCTAACGATGTTGCTCATATTGAGGTTTGAGAAATCTTTACTTACATGTGAATATTAAAAATAACCTAAGTAGGTAGATTAATTAATATTCTTACCTTTATCATAATACATTGAAGTTAATCTTGTTTCAATCTCTTTTTTTCTGCCATAATCCAGTCACATACGCGATTTAATAACGCCACTAATAATATACACTCTAAACTCGAACACATCACATTCTCTATTAGGAGATGTATTAACAAGAGTAAAGGTACACTTACACGGTTAAAAGAAAGTGGGAAATTCTTGGCTAATTCTGTACACTTTTTAAAGTGCCATTCTTTGGTATTGCATATAACCGGCACTTAACAACAGTTGCCTGCTATAATTGCGAAATGAATTGCTCGTGTTAATAATAATTAATTATTTCTGCCCCATTCGTCTCGCGGTCGTATGTGCGACTGCTGCGTGTGGGAACCCGAGTTCTATTCCCAGGTTAAGCAATAAATATTGGGTTTTTCCATTAGGAATTTCAAAGTGGCTAGTAATACTACAAGTGATTTCCAATCAACAAATAAATTTGTACTTACTTATGTTTTAAATTTTAAAATAAAGAATAACTCCGAACACGTATTCAAAAAATCTATTTAATGAGAACTACAAAATGGCGAACTGCAGCAACACGACAGTGTAGTTAGTAAGAAGAATCATTAGGCTTAGGTGTAACACAGCGTCTATGTAGAACAGGCCACACACACGTATCTTGCTGAATGAAGCTCGATTCAAGCGCAGCACGTTCTTGCATAGTTTTTTCGCCTCATCTGTCAAAAAATCTGTATTTATAAACATATAATAAAATTGTAACTCAGTGATTTCTGTTTTGACGATATTTAAAAATAAAATTTACGGAGAGGATTAATTTATATCAGCAATATAAAATATTTTTACACAAAATAAGAAATATATTATCATCATATTCATATTTTTTCTTATTATCTAATAATTGTACTGTATAATAATGCAAGCATGTCAGACTCGTTAAATAGGTACCGTCGTAGGTATGTAGATTAAGTTCATAATCAGGTATGCAATTCTAGATTCGATTATTACTAAGCTAAAAAAAGTGTGTGTACGAGCAGGCACGAAGTTCCAAATGAATCACAAAATAATAATTTACCCAATATATTATGCTCTGACCATTCAGACGAAAGTTACATTTAACTAACACGTGAATTAAACAGCGATTGACGATAAAGCTCGGAACAAATTATCGGACGCGGCGGATATGTGTGCACTGTCGTATGGGACGCGGCTGCCAGATCTCTATCAGACGTTCGAACGTCCAAGGTCACGTCCGCGACTTACGTCCGATAGTTTGCACAATGTAATGTACATTCATTACCTAGATACTATATAAGTCGCGGCTGTCAGTCGCGTCCGTAAGCCGCGTCCGATAATTTGTTTCCAGCTTAATATTTAAACTACGCCTGACGGAACCGAACGTCTCGTTTGCTCTAGACAAGTGACATTCGATGTCATTCTATAGTCAAAATCCCAAAATTTAAGGAATTGATCACGTGACATTTTGATAGCGTTTGACATTATAATAAATTTTTGTCATTTTTCAATCAACATCATCATTTTTTTAGGGCCTTAGGCAACTACTCCGCAAGCCGGTTTAACGAATTTCGTTCCAAAAATTACCTCTTTCTCATATTTGAGTTATGTAGGTACCTGAGCAAGTTGACTTTAAAAGGATTGCGCAAGTATCTTGAACACTTTCAACAGCCAAATAGAACTTTTCGCATTGATAACAGAAAATTGTTTGCCACATCAAATTCTTCATCTGCCACAATAATGTGATCGAGAGATTTGCTATATCCTATAACAAAAGACATGTTAGTTGTCAGTTACAATAATTGTGTACCCTAATTAAGCACTAAACGTTTTGGGAATATTTTCATTGTGCGTACAGCTAAGGTGTGGCTTTCCCTGCTGGAGTCTGTGTTTTCCTGAAAGCTATAAATTGGGGTTTTTAAGTCAGGAGTGAACAGTTTACTTCTAGGCAAGCTTGCTTCACCCTCAACCACGTCATCGCTTACCATCAAGTGAGATAATGGTCAAACGAGAGCCTATCATCTATACCAATATACAAACAAAATACTTTCCACTTTATAAAGTGGAAAGAAACAAAATAATCTTTCCACTTTATAAAGTGGAAAGATTATTTTGTTTGTTTGTACCGAATAGGCTCCGAAACTACTTGACCGATTAAAAACAATCTTTCACCAATAGAAAGAAACATTATTCCTGAGTGACATAGGCTATTTTTTAATCCCGCAAACGGGTCCTGGGGTGGTGGTCCACGGGAGCGAAGCCGCGGAGAACAGCTAGTAAATAATAAAAAAAATTACATCCTGGCCTTCATCATCATCATATCAGCCGAAAGACGTCTAGTGCTGAACATAACATCCCTACATCGACCGGTTCTGTGCGTCTCACTCGCCTCCAGAGGATTCCCACAACCTGTCCCATGCTATTTATTAGGTGTTGCGTGTCTTTGTTTTCTATTTGATCTCATCTCAATAATGAATCTAGCCATATACCTTTCACACAATCCATCTCTCGTTTCTTTGTTCTTTGATACTCTTATAAGCATTTCCGTTCAAATACTTAAAAATTCTCTCACGACATGTTTCTCATTTCACCGAATCACATGCCTGCTATTCTATGACAAACAATTTCCACACTTCTTCTGGAACACCCACAGCCTAATTCTGCAAGTTAATTTGGCAAGGCGAATGATTTGACCGCTATCAACCGATCAATCACAAAGACGGAAATCCACATCGCGTCATTCATCTTGCATGTGATTGGAGCCTAATTCACTTGCGCAATTAGGCTGCGGGACCACTTCAAAGAAACCTCACCTTGGAATTTTCTTCTCCGTTCCACATGTCAATTGCTTCTTGAATATAACATAGAGAGTGAAAGAATACTTCTATAATGTAATAGAGTATCTGAAAGGTTAGAAATATTATTGAGTATGTGCCTGTTCTACTAAGCAATCGCTCATTTGCTCGATTTAGAAAGTTTTTTTGAGATAAATCAAGTTCATGAGTTTATGGTAAAGTACTTACAAAATATTGGGAACAAACTTTAACAATGTCATAACACTCCAATATATTATCGTAAGCTTGGAATACTCTTTTATAACAAGATTTGTCCCGCTCGTCTTCAATTTCATGATAATTCAAAACATGGATATTCCATAGATGAACCTTATATTCCAATAATTTTAGTAATCGAGTGAAATAAATTGTATTTAAATCAAAAAGTACTAAGATGTAGTTTACAATTATACAATAATAAGATAAGTTTAGTAGAACACCAAAAGTAATTAGAATCATGGCATTTAAACCCAGAGCCGCGATTACAAAAATCCAATTCCAAATGATAAGATTTCGGAAAGTAGACTTGTTGTTGAGTAATCTATGAACTTTTTGAAAAGTTAGGACGAACTGGATATAATTATTGGTTTGAATGATTCCGATCATGAAATTCATAGTGAAACCCAAACAGTAGTAGAGGCAGTCAAAGCAAGAAATGATCAAAATCCAGATTGTGTCCTCTAGAGTTTCAGTGTAGATAAAATGTATATATGAAAACACTAATATTAGAGTTAAAATCATTGCAACAAAATTTGTGACGAGACTATTTGTAGTTGGAATATTATCTTTAAAGCGATGTTTAGGAAAAATAATATTCATAGGTAGAATCATTGACTGTATATCTTTATCCACAGTATTCATAGGATATTTTGGAATAAAATTATTATGGTATGTGTACATTTTTAACGAAACCTGAAACTGGTGTGGTGGTACATAATCGATTAAGCAACGTCAAGAATGTTATCAACAATATCATAGATGTTATCAAATATTGATGAATTTATTTATTTTGTGTTCAACATACAGGATGGGTTTGAATTAGAAATTATACGGTTGCATTTATCACTATCTCACCTGATGAAAACTGTTGATTTGATCGACGGTGAATCACGCATACCTAGAAGTAACCTATTCACTCTTGATTTCAACACCCCTTTTTTTTTTTGGTCATCTGGGAAAAAATGCATTACGCATACCCGCATATTGGGGGAATGGGGTCTATGTGGGACTTCCCGGGCAAGCCCGGTATACCCAACTTAAATAACCCAATGGCACTCCCGCATCGTCTGATTGGAGGAGAACTGGGAAACTGGCACAGCCTGTACGTCCAGTCCTCCGCTGACGACCGCCCGCCTTAACAGCGGGGTCTTCACGCCCTTTATTGGAATATAAGGTTCATCTATGGAATATCCATGTTTTGAATTATCATGAAATTGTAGACGAGCGGGACAAATCTTGTTATAAAAGAGTATTCCAAGCTTACGATAATATATTGGAGTGTTATGAGATTGTTAAAGTTTGTTCCCAATATTTTGTAAGTACTTTACCATAAACTCATGAACTTGATATCTCAAAAAAACTTTCTAAATCGAGCAAATGAGCGATTGCTTAGTAGAACAGGCACATACTCAATAATATTTCTAACCTTTCAGATACTCTATTACATTATAGAAGTATTCTTTCACTCTCTATGTTATATTCAAGAAGCAATTGACAATTGGAACGGAGTAGAAAAATCCAAAGTGAGGTTTCTTTGAAGTGGTCCCGCAGCCTAATTGCGCAAGTGAATTAGGCTCCAATCACATGCAAAGGTGAATGACGCGATGTGGATTTCCGTCTTTGTGATTGATCGGTTGATAGCGGTCAAATCCTTCGCCTTGCCAAATTAACGTATTAAGACGGTACCCTGACCAAAAAATCGGCATGAGATATGAGCATTCCTATTGGTCTAGCGGCACTGGCGGCGCAAGAATTACAGTAGTGAATACGCCCAGATTTTAGAATAAAATCTTCATAAAATCGAATATTGGTCTTTTGAAAAAAAAAAAACTACAAAAATGTTCGTTATTAAATTGTCTATCCATTAGTGTTAGTACAAAAAATAATTAATGAACACTTTACGAGGAGATGCATAATATCAATAATTATTTCTCATTTTTATGTTTTTTTGGATGGACATTAGTGAAATATATACAACATTTAAAAAAAAACTAAATCTATTATTTTAGAATCAATATTATGTAGAATTTTAATGTATTTTTATTAATTGATATTTCTATTTAAGTAACGAGTAGAAAGCTCCCAAAAACAGCACAAAAACGGCTTGCGCGGCGTTTTGCTCGGGGTACCGCCTTAACGTATTTTATTATTGGACAAAATCAGAACTTAGCCTACTACAGTTTCAATACTAAAAACATAACATATAAGAGGCTTCCAACCAAAATGAACTCCTGATTGCCAAACTAGGTAAAAACCTGTATCTTGGCAATCAGTGCTCTTCCAATGAACATAACAAGGACTCTTAGTAAGATAAGGAGCAACTAAGACAATATCAGTACTGAAAAAGAGAAAAATAAAAACAGAAATACAATAACTAATTATTGCGTGAGTTTACAGCTTGACGATGTTTGAGATATATAAATAGTGTTGTATTGTGAAAGATGTAGGAGTGTTGTGAAGTGTAGTGTAGGTAGTGTAGAGTAGTGTAGTGTACATTGAGTAACGTAACGATTTAGTTATTTCTGGACAAGTAGTAACTCTTCGGTTTTAGCATATTCAAGGTCAATGAGCCAGTTTATAACGGTTGTTTTACATTTATGTTTGGTAAGGGAATACGTATTGAGAACAAGATTAATTTTGTTGTAAAGATGGGCACCAAGAAAAGGGAAGAATCTCTGAGCAAAGTTAGTGCGGCACGCTTTAGACACACCAACTGTATATTTTCTGCGCTTGTGTAGAAATGCTAAGGGGTTATACTTTAATGAACTATGCATTCTAAGGACTGTTTGTAGAATAAAAAGCTGCCTCACCGTCAATACTTCGCAGGTTTGATAAAGGCTAGTTGTGGGATGAAAGAATGGTAAAAACAGACTTACTTTAAGGAGTGCTCTTTGAGCACGCTCGACTTTGATTAAGACTGTCTTACACGCACTTTAAATTCACTTGCAGAATTAGGCTGTGGGTGTTCCAGAAGAAGTGTGGAAATTGTTTGTCATAGAATAGCAGGCATGTGATTCGGTGAAATGAGAAACATGTCGTGAGAGAATTTTTAAGTTTTTGAACGGAAATGCTTATAAGAGTATCAAAGAACAAAGAAACGAGAGATGGATTGTGTGAAAGGTATATGGCTAGATTCATTATTGAGATGAAATCAAATATAAAACAAAGACACGCAACACCTAATAAATAGCATGGGGCAGGTTGTGGGAATCCTCTGGAGGCGAGTGAGACGCACAGAACCAGTCGATGTAGGGATGTTAAGTTCAGCACTAGACGTCTTTCGCCTGATATGATGATGATGAAGGCCAGGATGTTATTTTTTTATTATTTACTAGCTGTTCTCCGCGGCTTCGCTCCCGTGGACCACCACCCCAGGACCCGGTTGCGGGATTAAAAAATAGCCTATGTCACTCAGGAATAATGTTGCTTTCTATTGGTGAAAGATTGTTTTTAATCGGTCAAGTAGTTTCGGAGCCTATTCGGTACAAATAAACAAACAAACAAAATAATCTTTCCACTTTATAAAGTGTTCCACTTTATAGATCTGCTCTGATCGGCTCTCGTTTGACCACTATCTCACTTGATGGTAAGCGATGACGTGGTTGACGGTGAAGCAAGCTTGCTTAGAAGTAAGCTGTTCACTCCTGACTTAAAAACTCCAATTTATAGCTTTCAGGAAAACACAGACTCCAGCAGGGAAAGCCACACCTTAGCTGTACGCACAATGAAAATATTCCCAAAACGTTTAATGCGTAGTTAGGATACACTATTATTGTAAGTGACAACTAACATGTCTTTTATAGGATATAGCAAATCTCTCAATCACATTATTGTGGCAGATGAAGAATTTGATGTGGCAAACAATGTTCTGTAATGAATGCGAAAAGTTCTATTTGGCTATTGAAAGTGTTCAAGTTACTTGCGCAATCCTATTAAAGTCAACTTGCTCAGGTACCTACATATTTCAAATATTAGAAAGAGTTATTTTTTGGAACGAAATTCGTTAAACCAGATTGCGGAGGAGTTGTCCCAGGGCCCTAAAAAAATTATGATGATGATTGAAAAATGACAAAAATGTATTATACTGCCAAACGCTATCAAAATGTCACGTGATCAATTCCTTAAATTTTGGGATTTTGACTATAGAGTGCGCGCAAGATAAGTCTGCGCGCAACGGGTGGCGTGCTTAATGTTGCTAGCATAACTGGTCTTTTTTACTTCATTTAATCAATAGTAATGTTTCATTACTCGAAACTTAAAGTAATTGAAGTTAAGCATAATTAATTACTAGCTTTTTCTACTTGCATAAAATGTGATATAAAATCTTCATGAAATTATTGCAAATCTTTTATTGAATACTTAGTAGTACATACTGTTAAATTTAGTCTAACAATGGTCCTGCAGTGGCTAATACCGTCTATTTCAATTTCAATTCTTTTTTAATTGATTTAAAAAAAATAATTGAAGAAGCTGCTGCCACATACCCTCTTGAGTTATTTGGGTGACGGTGCGTTCAGAAACGCCTAAAACAAAATTACAATGATGCATTATATTACATGATGCTGGTCCTGTCCCGCTGGTCTATTTATGTACCTACCACCCAAAAAACAATACTGTCACGCACCGGTAGTACGAAAACAGCAGGGAAATTTTAGTATAATGGTACCTATCCCTAAAAGTTACCTGTCAATTAAGCAACGCGGGCTATATCTTTGTAAAATGGTACCGTAGGCCCGTTATTGTCTTGTTCACTTCAAGAAAACATCCCTGCCAGCACTTTAAATTACTTTTGGCATAATGATTGCGATTATTTACTTGGGAAACAAATAAAAACACGGAATACAACACACTCTCTTGACACCTGACATAAATCAAACCTATATTGTATACAGCAAACAATCAAATTCAATAACAATACTGTGGGCTTTCTATCCCGGAGTGACAAATAATAAGTTGCAAGTTATGTACTTATTTTATTTGTATATAACTGTGGGGGTCAATTTAAACCCAACAAGACACAGCTACCTTTGAGTGACTCAAAATGTACCACTTTCCAACCCAAGTAAGCTCATCAATAAAAAACAAACCGAAAATAATACAGCGTTCAGTGTGAACAAGTGTCCTAGCGTATACTATGTTCGTGGAGTTCAAACCACGCTCTTGCTACCAAATGTTAAATACAGGCTTGCGGTCACAACCAAGGGCTGAAGAACTGAGGCCCATAGCAGTCATGCGACCCTTGGACCTGCAGGACCTCTACTCGCGAAACTGCGATTCCGCAGCAGCGATACCTAGGGTTTCGTTGTTTGTTGCGGAACTCTTACCTGAGTTATCCGTGGCGGTCCTTGTGCTTACTCAATCCGGTGCCTGGTCGAGGATGTAGGGATAAGATATATATAATAAGGGACAATGATGGGATGGAATAGCAAGCGGGTTCCGGGACTCCGGCTGGCAGCAGGCAGAATTCTCGTTCCCGGCAAAAATCACATGGCTCGCGAAATACACACAAATACGAATGCACGGGCGATGCACTACACCAATCGCGAATGTCTATACGTGATTTTATCTCGGATGGGTGAACTATTTAGGAATTACAATTAATCCAACAAAAAACCTTCCAAACCGTATGCACGCGTTTGACCTCAGTTTTTCAAGTTCAGTGTCAAACGACAAAGTCAGCTGACAGACAACAAATTAAGAAAGAATGAACGAACGATGCGTTCGTAACAATTAGGAATTTCAAAGTGGCTAGTAATACTACAAGAGATTTCCAATCAACAAATAAATGTGTACTTACTTATGTTTTAAATGTTAAAATAAAGAATAACTCCGAACACGTATTCAAAAAATCTATTTAATGAGAACTACAAAATGGCGAACTGCAGCAACACGACAGTGTAGTTAGTAAGAATAATCATTAGGCTTAGGTGTAACACAGCGTCTATGTAGAACAGGCCACACACACGTATCTTGCTGAATGAAGCTCGATGCAAGCGCAGCACGTTCTTGCATAGTTTTTTCGCCTCATCTGTCATAAAATCTATGTATATATAAACATATAATAAAATTGTAACTCAGTGATTTCTGTTTTGACGATATTTAAAAATAAAATTTACGGGGAGGATTAATTTATATCAGCAATATAAAATATTTTTACACAAAATAAGAAATATATTATCATCATATTCATATTTTTTCTTATTATCTAATAATAGTACTGCATAATAATGCCAGCATGTTAGACTCGTTAAATAGGTACCGTCGTAGGTATGTAGATTAAGTTCATAATCAGGTATGCAATTCTAGATTCGATTATTACTAAGCTAAAAAAAGTGTGTGTACCAGCAGGCACGAAGTTCCAAATGAATCACAAAATAATAATTTACCCAATATATTATGCTCTGACCATTCAGACGAAAGTTACATTTAACTAACACGTGAATTAAACAGCGATTGACGATAAAGCTCGGAACAAATTATCGGACGCGGCGGATATGTGTGCACTGTCGTATGGGACGCGGCTGCCAGATCTCTATCAGACGTTCGAACGTCCAAGGTCACGTCCGCGACTTACGTCCGATAGTTTGCACAATGTAATGTACATTCATTACCTAGATACTATATAAGTCGCGGCTGTCAGTCGCGTCCGTAAGCCGCGTCCGATAATTTGTTTCCAGCTTAATATTTAAACTACGCCTGACGGAACCGAACGTCTCGTTTGCTCTAGACAAGTGACATTCGATGTCATTCTATAGTCAAAATCCCAAAATTTAAGGAATTGATCACGTGACATTTTGATAGCGTTTGACATTATAATACATTTTTGTAATTTTTCAATCAACATCATCATTTTTTTAGGGCCTTAGGCAACTACTCCGCAAGCCGGTTTAACGAATTTCGTTCCAAAAATTACCTCTTTCTCATATTTGAATTATGTAGGTACCTGAGCAAGTTGACTTTAAAAGGATTGCGCAAGTATCTTGAACACTTTCAACAGCCAAATAGAACTTTTCGCATTGATAACAGAAAATTGTTTGCCACATCAAATTCTTCATCTGCCACAATAATGTGATTGAGAGATTTGCTATATCCTATAACAAAAGACATGTTAGTTGTCAGTTACAATAATAGTGTACCCTAATTAAGCACTAAACGTTTTGGGAATATTTTCATTGTGCGTACAGCTAAGGTGTGGCTTTCCCTGCTGGAGTCTGTGTTTTCCTGAAAGCTATAAATTGGGGTTTTTAAGTCAGGAGTGAACAGTTTACTTCTAGGCAAGCTTGCTTCACCCTCAACCACGTCATCGCTTACCATCAAGTGAGATAATGGTCAAACGAGAGCCTATCATCTATACCAATATACAAACAAAATACTTTCCACTTTATAAAGTGGAAAGATTATTTTGTTTGTTTGTACCGAATAGGCTCCGAAACTACTTGACCGATTAAAAACAATCTTTCACCAATAGAAAGAAACATTATTCCTGAGTGACATAGGCTATTTTTTAATCCCGCAAACGGGTCCTGGGGTGGTGGTCCACGGGAGCGAAGCCGCGGAGAACAGCTAGTAAATAATAAAAAAATAACATCCTGGCCTTCATCATCATCATATCAGGCGAAAGACGTCTAGTGCTGAACATAACATCCCTACATCGACCGGTTCTGTGCGTCTCACTCGCCTCCAGAGGATTCCCACAACCTGTCCCATGCTATTTATTAGGTGTTGCGTGTCTTTGTTTTCTATTTGATCTCATCTCAATAATGAATCTAGCCATATACCTTTCACACAATCCATCTCTCGTTTCTTTGTTCTTTGATACTCTTATAAGCATTTCCGTTCAAATACTTAAAAAATCTCTCACGACATGTTTCTCATTCCACCGAATCACATGCCTGCTATTCTATGACAAACAATTTCCACACTTCTTCTGGAACACCCACAGCCTAATTCTGCAAGTTAATTTGGCAAGGCGAATGATTTGACCGCTATCAACCGATCAATCACAAAGACGGAAATCCACATCGCGTCATTTATCTTGCATGTGATTGGAGCCTAATTCACTTGCGCAATTAGGCTGCGGGACCACTTCAAAGAAACCTCACCTTGGAATTTTCTTCTCCGTTCCACATGTCAATTGCTTCTTGAATATAACATAGAGAGTGAAAGAATACTTCTATAATGTAATAGAGTATCTGAAAGGTTAGAAATATTATTGAGTATGTGCCTGTTCTACTAAGCAATCGCTCATTTGCTCGATTTAGAAAGTTTTTTTGAGATATCAAGTTCATGAGTTTATGGTAAAGTACTTACAAAATATTGGGAACAAACTTTAACAATGTCATAACACTCCAATATATTATCGTAAGCTTGGAATACTCTTTTATAACAAGATTTGTCCCGCTCGTCTTCAATTTCATGATAATTCAAAACATGGATATTCCATAGATGAACCTTATATTCCAATAATTTTAGTAATCGAGTGAAATAAATTGTATTTAAATCAAAAAGTACCAAGATGTAGTTTACAATTATACAATAATAAGATAAGTTTAGTAGAACACCAAAGGTAATTAGAATCATGGCATTTAAACCCAGAGCCGCGATTACAAAAATCCAATTCCAAATGATAAGATTTCGGAAAGTAGACTTGTTGTTGAGTAATCTATGAACTTTTTGAAAAGTTAGGACGAACTGGATATAATTATTGGTTTGAATGATTCCGATCATGAAATTCATAGTGAAACCCAAACAGTAGTAGAGGCAGTCAAAGCAAGAAATGATCAATATCCAGATTGTGTCCTCTAGAGTTTCAGTGTAGATAAAATGTATATATGAAAACACTAATATTAGAGTTAAAATCATTGCAACAAAATTTGTGACGAGACTATTTGTAGTTGGAATATTATCTTTAAAGCGATGTTTAGGAAAAATAATATTCATAGGTAGAATCATTGATTGTATATCTTTATCCACAGTATTCATAGGATATTTTGGAATAAAATTATTATGGTATGTGTACATTTTTAACGAAACCTGAAACTGGTGTGATGGTACATAATCGATTAAGCAACGTCAAGAATGTTATCAACAATATCATAGATGTTATCAAATATTGATGAATTTATTTATTTTGTGTTCAACATACAGGATGGGTTTGAATTTGAAATTATAGGGTTGCATTTATCACTATCTCACCTGATGAAAACTGTTGATTTGATCGACGGTGAATCACGCATACCTAGAAGTAACCTATTCACTCTTGATTTCAACACCCCTTTTTTTTTTTTGGTCATCTGGGAAAAAATGCATTACGCATACCCGCATATTGGGGGAATGGGGTCTATGTGGGACTTCCCGGGCAAGCCCGGTATACCCAACTTAAATAACCCAATGGCACTCCCGCATCGTCTGATTGGAGGAGAACTGGGAAACTGGCACAGCCTGTACGTCCAGTCCTCCGCTGACGACCGCCCGCCTTAACAGCGGGGCCTTCACGCCCTTTATTGGAATACTAGCTGACCCAGCAAACTTTGTTTTGCCATAAAAAGACCAAACATTTATCTACCCTACCTACCCGACCCTACACTACCCTACCCTACCCGACCCTACACTACCCTACCCTACCCTACACTACCCTACCCTACCCTACCCTACACTACCCTACCCGACCCTACACTACCCTACCCTACCCTACCCTACCCTACCCTACCCTACCCTACCCTACACTACCCTACCCTACTCTACCCTACCCTACCCTACACTACCCTACCCTACCCTACCCTAACCTACCCGACCCTACACTACCCTACGCTACCCTACACTACCCTACCCTACACTACCCTACCCTACCCGACCCTACACTACCCTACACTACCCTACACTACCCTACACTACCCTACCCTACACTACCCTACCCTACACTACACTACCCTACACTACCCTACCCTACCCTACCCTACCCTATGTCCTTCTCCTGGTTCTAAGCTACCTCCCTGCCAATTTTCAGCTAAATCGATTCAGCCGTTCTTGAGTTATAAGTGAAGTAACTAACACGACTTTCTTTTATATATATAGATAAGGTTCATCTATGGAATATCCATGTTTTGAATTATCATGAAATTGTAGACGAGCGGGACAAATCTTGTTATAAAAGAGTATTCCAAGCTTACGATAATATATTGGAGTGTTATGACATTGTTAAAGTTTGTTCCCAATATTTTGTAAGTACTTTACCATAAACTCATGAACTTGATATCTCAAAAAAACTTTCTAAATCGAGCAAATGAGCGATTGCTTAGTAGAACAGGCACATACTCAATAATATTTCTAACCTTTCAGATACTCTATTACATTATAGAAGTATTCTTTCACTCTCTATGTTATATTCAAGAAGCAATTGACAATTGGAACGGAGTAGAAAAATCCAAAGTGAGGTTTCTTTGAAGTGGTCCCGCAGCCTAATTGCGCAAGTGAATTAGGCTCCAATCACATGCAAAGGTGAATGACGCGATGTGGATTTCCGTCTTTGTGATTGATCGGTTGATAGCGGTCAAATCCTTCGCCTTGCCAAATTAACGTATTAAGACGGTACTGTTATATCTTAAAATACACGCGAATGCATATAAAATAATAATGATGACCACGCTGGTCGTTACACGTGGAACCGTCTTTGCATTGTCAGCGTTTACGACACATCGCTACTTTTCTAGAGCCGGATAGGCAGTGTGGATTTGAACGTCGTCGCGGATACGTACTTTTATTGTATTTACTGAAAGTCAATTAAAATTCTATTCCAGTGTTTAATTAATTGTTTTTTTAAAAACCATTTTAAGAACCACCCCGTAACAGTGGTGTCAGAAGTGGGATACTCAGCAATCGTTGGCTGGTATCCGTTATACGATCCGCGGAGTGCGTCTTGACAAACTCTTTCAAAATCCTTCGAACTCTTACTAACTCTTACAAAATTAGTTGGTGTGCAAATCACAAACTCTACGAATTCCGAGGCACTGCGACAGTAAGTCTTACCACGTAAGCCTGCCACCCTCTGGCCTATCACCACCACGTGGTGCCACGTCTTTGCGCCGTGTGACTTCACAACGTGATTAAGCCTGTTCGTGATTCTTATCTGACGTTGGTGTCAGGACTCGCAGCCACCATCCTACTCAACTAGGCACATACCTGGTTTACCTGGTGCCGTCGCCGTCGGCTCCGCTGCTATACACGTTGTCTGTGCGACACGTGTCCGCCGCCGCTCACTTTGCCGCTGCCGACGAAGTCCTGCTGCTGTCCTGGTTCCTGTTGAGCTGCGAGTGCAACATACCTGCTCTACTCAAAATCTACGATGTCCACACTCCTTCTCGCGGTGCTGCTGTGAGTCGAACATTTGATAATTTGTTATTGCTCAACCTTGTCCCAAATAGTATCTATATTATTTGTTTTCCTTACAAATCCTTATTTTATCGAATATATTTATTTACCTTCTTTTGACCGTTAGTCAACTTATGACCAAAATGAGTAAAACTGAAATCTCGCTAAGCGAACAATATCCTATTAAAATTCTTTGTGATTTTATTGATACATACAATGGAGATCGTGAGACCTTGTCCGCATTTTTAACTAATTGCCAAAATTCACTAAACCTAGCGTCCGAGAGTCAGAAAAAACTGCTCCTAAAATATATCCTATCCAAATTGCGAGGCAAAGCTCAAATAGCCTGCTCAAACAAAGTTTTCGATGACTTTGATTCGTTACAGTCATTCCTTCGCCAAAATTTTGGTGAAAGGAAACATTATAGCCATTTATTCTTCGAGTTGCAACTTTGTAGGCAACAACAAAATGAGTCAGTGTCACAATTCTCTTTGCGCTTAGAAACCTGTCTCACCGACATGCAGACCGAAATTCACAATTCCGAAACTACTAAGAAAGATCTGTCAGGTAGAATCGCAATGACGGAAGACCTAGCTCTCCACACTTTTATTTTTGGCTTAAAACCTAACCTCAGTAATATGGTGCGGTGTAGAAACCCTAAAACTCTGAATGATGCTATTAACATCGCGATCGAAGAAGAAAAAATTCAAAATTTCTCTCTAAAAATCTCCCCAAAAATCGCTAAAGCTTGTAAGTTTTGTAATAAACCTGGTCACTTAGAAAACGAGTGCCTGAAAAAAAACCGATTTCGGTCACAACCTCCAACTTCGTCTAACTCTCAATATCAACAAAATTCTCAGCCGAGTCAATCAACAGACGTAGTCTGTAAATATTGCAAGAAATCGGGCCATGATATCTCTCAATGCTATAGGCGCAAATATAACAATTCTAGAAAGAATAACCCTTCGATTCAACATAACGTCATGGCTTTACCCGATCATGTTGAATCGCAGGAAGAAACTGAAGAATGTGCTGACGATTTAAACTAAACAGTCGGGTGTCGTTAGCGTGCCGCACTACGCCCGACCGTATTCAAGGCACAACAAAATCTCGCATTACAAACCCACAACTTCATTTAAATCATAATCAATCTAAATCTTTTAAATCAATTGTGACCAATCGACCGGGTAACCAGCCCCAAACTGAAGGTCAACTTCTAACCCATCCGGCTAATCGACAGGGTAGCCAGTCCCAAACCGAAAGCCACTTAAAATCTCGTGTTGCCATGCGACAGGGTAACCAGTCCCAAACCGAAGGCTACTCAAAATCTCGTGTTGCCATGCGACAGGGTAACCAGTCCCAAACCGAAGGCTACTCAAAATCTCGTGTTGCCATGCGACAGGGTAACCAGTCCCAAACCGAAGGCTACTCAAAATCTCGTGTTGCCATGCGACAGGGTAACCAGTCCCAAACCGAAGGCTACTCAAAATCTCGTGATGCCATGCGACAGGGTAACCAGTCCCAAACCGAAGGCTACTCAAAATCTCGTGTTGCCATGCGACAGGGTAACCAGTCCCAAACCGAAGGCTACTCAAAATCTCGTGTTGCCATGCGACAGGGTAACCAGTCCCAAACCGAAGGCTACTCAAAATCTCGTGATGCCATGCGACAGGGTAACCAGTCCCAAACCGAAGGCTACTCAAAATCTCGTGTTGCCATGCGACAGAGTAACCAGTCCCAAACCGAAGACCACTCAAAATCTCGTGTTGCCATGCGACAGGGTAACCAGTCCCAAAACGAAAGCACACACACCTCAAATAAATCTCAACATATTCCGTCAGGAACCTCTGTCTCGTTGAGTCCTAATGCCCTACAAAACCAGGAGTCCGTCACTCCAATTCATGAAATTAAATCTCACAAAATCTCTCTACCCCACGTATTTCTCAATACCAATTTTTCAAACAAACCTCTGTGTTTTCTTATCGACACTGGAGCTAGTGTTAGTATTGTTAAGCTTCAAAATTTTAATTCTACACCATCCTTATCCAGTGATAAAATTAAACTCAAAGGTCTGAGTGAAGACGACTCCTGCTACGAAACTTTAGGGTCATTCACCATCGATTTCGAATATATTCTCCCTCCAAATTCTAAAGTCTGTTTTAGTCACACTTTCCACGCCGTCAGTGATAAAGTACGGCTTAATTACGATGGCATATTAGGTAATGATTTCCTACAAAAACTTGGGTGTGATGTTAGGTATTCTCAAAACTCATTGCTCATTGATGGTCATCTCATACCGCTAAACTTCAGTAAGCCTGTCTATACCATTCCGCCTCGCTCCGAGGTGATAGTTGAATGTTCTGTGTCAAACTCCTTAGAAGAGTTAAAATCCATGAAAGAAGGTCTAGTTCTTGATCATATGTATGCCGAAGGAGTCTACTTAGCAAATTGTATTGTTTCAGTTAAACCTAATAATCGCATTAATATCTCAATACTGAATACCACTGAGTCTAAAGTCGTATTTAAAGATTATTGTGTCCATTTGATTCCCTTCGAAAACGTATCACTGTCCTCCCAATCGTGCAATCAAGATAATGTTCAATTTATTAATAATCTCGATGACGTGTCCTTACACAGATCACAACAAGTACTAGACCTCATCCGAACAGAACATCTAAACCCTGAAGAAACAAAGATCCTCTTAGAATGTTGCTCTAATTACACAGACATCTTTTACCTTGAGGGCGAGCCCTTAACTTGCACTAATGCTATTGAGCATTCGATCAGTACTGGTGATGCTGCCCCAATTCACGCAAAATCTTATCGTTTCCCCGAGTGCCACAAAAGTGAAGTCGAAAGTCAAATAAAGAAAATGCTCGATCAGAACATTATCCGTCCTTCAAAATCACCATGGAGCGCCCCTATTTGGGTAGTGCCCAAAAAGATAGACTCATCGGGTAAGCAAAAGTGGAGGATAGTCATTGATTATAGGAAACTCAATGATGTTACTGTTACCGAAGTTTATCCTATTCCTTTAATTACGGATATTCTAGACCAACTAGGTCATTCGAAATATTTTACTACGCTTGACCTTGTAAGCAGTTTCCACCAAATAAATTTAAATCCTAAGGACGCGCCTAAAACTGGCTTTACGGTAGTAGGAAACGAAATTTCTGGGCACTACGAATTTACAAGAATGCCTTTTGGACTAAAAAATGCCCCTGCTACATTCCAAAAACTTATGAATACTGTCCTATCTGGTCTTCAAGGTCTTCACTGCTATATTTATTTAGATGATTGTATTATTTATAGCCAAAACCTTCAATCTCACATAGAAAAGCTAAAATTAGTGTTCGACAGATTCCGTGAATTTAATCTAAAACTACAACCCGCAAAATGCGAGTTCTTACGACATGAAGTTGCATATTTAGGACATATAATCACCGACAAAGGTGTCTGTCCGAATCCAGATAAAATCCAAGCCGTCACTCAGTTTCCAACTCCTAAATGTCCTAAAGACATCAAATCTTTCCTGGGTTTAGTCGGCTACTACAGGCGATTCATTGAAAATTTCTCTAAGATATCCAAACCCCTTACTTCCCTTTTAAAAAAGGACGTCTCATTTAATTGGTCGGGAGAACAAGAACACGCTTTTACTATTTTAAAACAAAAACTAACCACAGCGCCTCTTTTACAATATCCCGATTTCAGTCAACCTTTTGTGTTGACAACTGATGCCTCCAACTACGCTGTAGGTGCAATACTATCGCAAGGTGAGATAGGCAAGGACAAGCCTATCGCATATGCGTCACGGACGCTTAATAAAGCCGAGGGCAATTACTCCACTACAGAAAAAGAACTTTTAGCCATTGTATTCGGCGTACAAACTTTCCGTCCCTATCTTTTTGGCTATCGGTTTAAAATCGTCACCGATCATAAACCTTTAGTTTGGTTATTTAATGTTAAGGACCCCGGCTCTAAATTAATTCGCTGGCGTCTAAAATTGGAGGAATATAACTACGAGATAGTGCATAAACAGGGTAAATTAAATTGCAACGCCGATGCTCTGTCGCGTTTCCCGCCTCAAGATAACAACGACTCAAATCGTCCCGTATGCGCCGTCGACGATAGTAACTCTCCAAATCCTTCAAATTCGCCCTACGACTGTCCTTCGCCGTCCACAACAGATACTTACGAAAAGTATCTAAAACTTATTAAACAGTCGAATTTTCCTTTCGACACGGTCATTCGAGAATTCAAAGAATCCCTACTTAAGGCTAAATGCAAACTAATCGTCTATCCTACATCAATCGATTTAGACGATTCTGTACCTTATTGCAAAGAAATTATAGAATTATCCACAAGTCAACCTAACATCCGTGACATAGAACGCGAACTAAACACTTTTTACAACACATCAAATGACAACCATTTGTTCACTCACTTATTCGTGCGAGTCCACCATTACGACGAAATGTCGTATAAGGACATTTTTAAGTTATTAGTTGAATATAGGGACATGATAAAATTTTGGTACATGGAAGAGAAAGAAATTGCTATATCCGATTTTTCTGACCCATTCACAAAACTTTCTTATACAAAAGTCTATAATATTATAGCTTACGTCTTCCACAATACTGGGCTTAAAGTTAACATCTATAAAAATGCCATACTATTCCCTACACCTGAAGAGGTTAGAAAAATTCTTCGGGATAATCACGACTTGCCTTCTGCCGGTCACCCCGGCATCACACGAATGGCGGAAAGAATAAAATCCATGTACTGGTGGAAAAATATGCGGCAAGACATTGAAGATTATGTAAAAAACTGCAAATCTTGCCAAATTAACAAACCTTTACGTCAAACTAACCGCGCTCCTATGATTATAAATTCCACCGCAACAAAACCCCTTGAAAAGTTATTTTTGGATATAGTAGGTCCCCTTCCGGAAACTTACGAATTTAAATACAAATTCATCCTCACAATTCAAGACGACCTCACCAAATATTCACAAGGCTATCCACTACAGACATGTTCAGCAGACGAAACTGCTAAAAAGTTAGTTCATTTTATTTCTCATCTCGGTATCCCTAAAATGATAGTCACCGATCAAGGCACTAACTTTACTTCCGAAGTTCTTAAACAACTTAGCAAGTTATTTGGCATTAAACATATTCTAGCAACGCCTTATCACCCACAAACCTGCGGTGCTTTGGAAAGGAGCCACTCAACTTTAAAGGAATATTTGCGACCCTTTGTCAATGAAAACGCACATACATGGGACTTGTACTTAAACACGGCCATGTTTTCATACAATTCTAACGTCCATTCAACCACTAACTACTCTCCATTCGAATTACTACTAGGTTTTAAACCATACATTCCCAAATCCATTGACACGTTAGAAAATAACACATACACGGATTACGTCAGAGTATTGAATCATAGGTTGTATTATAGTAGGCAGAAAGCACTACAAAACATTCAAAATTCTAAAGAGAGGTCTAAACGTTATTACGATTCTCACGCTAAACCTATCACTTACGATGTCGGTGACTCAGTATATCTCAAGTGTCACCACAAGCAAAACAAAGCTCTGTCTCCAGTTTGGAAAGGTCCATATAAAATCGTTAAAATCAACGGGAACCACACCGTGACCCTCCTCATAAACCGTAAACATGTACGTCATCACTATGACGAAATTAAGTTGGCGTCTGACGTTGCAATAACTTGATCTATTTCAGGCACCTTGCTGCGGAATGTAGGTGTCATCAGGTCGTCACACCGATAACAAGCAGTTCCGGTTTATACTTCGATAAAATGATCAACGTTAAGTTTACCAACGATAATTGGAATGTAGTTACGTATTTAGATATTAGTAAAATACAATCGCACCTAGATATAGTTGAATCTCTTTTCGCTAAAGTTGGCTCTTATTGTAAAAACTATAGTTCATCCAAAATCCAGATTGACTGCCTAAATGCGTTAACAGCGTTGCAGAGTCAGCATGATAACAATATTAAAAAATATTCGTCAGTTTCTTATATCGTAAGCAATAAACGGTCCAAACGCGGTTTGATCGATGCCGGTGGATCCCTTTTGAAAACCTTTTTCGGCACATTAGATTCAGATGATGCAATCAAATTCTCAAACGCTATAGACCAAGTACAGACGGACGAAAAACAATTAGCACATTTGATGAGAGATAATATACATATAATCAAATCAACCATTACAACGTTTAATAGCTCAATATCTAAACTGAATGAAAATGAAAAACGGCTTAACAAAAACCTTGAAATAATCGATCAAGCTTTTCAGCAACTAACTAATTCTAATGATAAGTTGGATGTCAAATCTAATATAAATACATTCCTCAACGCTATCGAAAGCATCATTATTTCCTTGTCGTTCGACATTGAGGATATTAATAACGCGATTCTATTTAGTAAAGTCAATATTCTACATCCGACTGTACTTAGTCCTTATCAACTCTATAAGGAACTTGAACGGAATATGAATAATATGCCAAGGTATTACGAACTCCCTTTATCTTTGTCATTACAAAATATTCACGATCTTATTGATATTTCGAGACTTATATCTTATTTTCATAATAACAAAATAATCGTAGTTATTAGAATCCCGCTCGTCCTACCTCAAATATACAACTTATACCATATAATCCCAATGCCTGTTCCCTATGACGTTGCGCAACCAGACACTTTCGCACTTATCGCTCCCAGTCGACCTTACCTTGCAATAACAATCGATCATATGTTTTACTCACCGTTGCACAGTGTAGACAAGTGCAAAGTGATTCGTGAAAAGTTTTACATATGTGAATTAGAAAGTGTATACTCAAGTGTCGTGAACCCAATCTGTGAAACTATTTTAATTACGGAATTAGTCAGTAAGCTACCTAACTCTTGCGAGACTAAATTGTTAAAAGGCTCTATTCAAGTGTTTCATAAAATTAGTAATAATAGATGGATATTTGTTTTATCTGAACCAGGCAAATGTCATGTATCTTGTGAAAATGATGGCAGTAGCTTTGATGAAACTTTATTCGGTACAGGAATATTATCTTTAACCAAAAATTGCAAAGCCTTTTATAAAACTTTACAATTTGTGCCATCATCAAATGTTTTCGTAAATGTAAGCTCACATGTTGTTTCTAATTTCAACCTAGTTGAAGATGACTGTTGTGAAAGGAGTAGGGTCAACAATTCACTTTCACGTTTACCATACCTAAAATTAAACAATGTTAATAATCTAGACTCTTTACTACAAGCCAGTATGCACCTAAACTCGTTTGAGCAAGAATTAAATAATATTGAAGATCCGACCCACTTCCAAAAATATGGAGTTCATTATATGTCCTTAAGCTACACATTTTTTATCATATTCTTATTATACCTACTCTACAGAGGTCGAAAATTAATATGCCCAAATTCAAAAGCTCCATGCTGCATACAAATATTCAACCAATGTAATAATACCAAGAAAGTAAATAATCACAGTCATCCTCAACAAGCTATTGAACTATCTGTGTTTGAAGAAACTGTTGAGCCTGATCTGTCAACATCAAGGCCAACATCATTGAAAAGAAACATTTTGGTAACCAATAAACAAAATTAATCTCGTTACTAAATCTCGTTATGTTTTACTAAAATAGTATTAAAATGTGCTTAGTTTATAAGTAACAATCTGTAAATCTCCAACGACGTCCAAATCCAATCCGCTTCAAATCTTAAATTTCGCATCTTTCATCTCAGATGCTCCATTTTATTCGGGGGGCTGTTATATCTTAAAATACACGCGAATGCATATAAAATAATAATGATGACCACGCTGGTCGTTACACGTGGAACCGTCTTTGCATTGTCAGCGTTTACGACACATCGCTACTTTTCTAGAGCCGGATAGGCAGTGTGGATTTGAACGTCGTCGCGGATACGTACTTTTATTGTATTTACTGAAAGTCAATTAAAATTCTATTCCAGTGTTTAATTAATTGTTTTTTTAAAAACCATTTTAAGAACCACCCCGTAACAGTACCCTGACCAAAAAATCGGCATGAGATATGAGCATTCCTATTGGTCTAGCGGCACTGGCGGCGCAAGAATTACAGTAGTGAATACGCCCAGATTTTAGAATAAAATCTTCATAAAATCGAATATTGGTCTTTTGAAAAAAATAAATCTACAAAAATGTTCGTTATTAAATTGTCTATCCATTAGTGTTAGTACAAAAAATAATTAATGAACACTTTACGAGGAGATGCATAATATCAATAATTATTTCTCATTTTTATGTTTTTTTGGATGGACATTAGTGAAATATATACAACATTTAAAAAAAAACTAAATCTATTATTTTAGAATCAATATTATGTAGAATTTTAATGTATTTTTATTAATTGATATTTCTATTTAAGTAACGAGTAGAAAGCTCCACAAAAAACGGCTTGCGCGGCGTTTTGCTCGGGGTACCGCCTTAACGTATTTTATTATTGGACAAAATCAGAACTTAGCCTTCTACAGTTTCAATACTAAAACATAACATATAAGAGGCTTCCAACCAAAATGAACTCCTGATTGCCAAACTAGGTAAAAACCTGTATCTTGGCAATCAGTGCTCTTCCAATGAACATAACAAGGACTCTTAGTAAGATAAGGAGCAACTAAGACAATATCAGTACTGAAAAAGAGAAAAATAAAAACAGAAATACAATAACTAATTATTGCGTGAGTTTACAGCTTGACGATGTTTGAGATATATGAATAGTGTTGTATTGTGAAAGATGTAGGAGTGTTGTGAAGTGTAGTGTAGGTAGTGTAGAGTAGTGTAGTGTACATTGAGTAACGTAACGATTTAGTTATTTCTGGACAAGTAGTAACTCTTCGGTTTTAGCATATTCAAGGTCAATGAGCCAGTTTATAACGGTTGTTTTACATTTATGTTTGGTAAGGGAATACGTATTGAGAACAAGATTAATTTTGTTATAAAGATGGGCACCAAGAAAAGGGAAGAATCTCTGAGCAAAGTTAGTGCGGCACGCTTTAGACACACCAGCTGTATATTTTTGCGCTTGTGTAGAAATGCTAAGGGGTTATACTTTAATGAACTATGCATTCTAAGGACTGTTTGTAGAATAAAAAGCTGCCTCACCGTCAATACTTCGCAGGTTTGATAAAGGCTAGTTGTGGGATGAAAGAATGGTAAAAACAGACTTACTTTAAGGAGTGCTCTTTGAGCACGCTCGACTTTGATTAAGACTGTCTTACACGCACTTTAAATTCACTTGCAGAATTAGGCTGTGGGTGTTCCAGAAGAAGTGTGGAAATTGTTTGTCATAGAATAGCAGGCATGTGATTCGGTGAAATGAGAAACATGTCGTGAGAGAATTTTTAAGTTTTTGAACGGAAATGCTTATAAGAGTATCAAAGAACAAAGAAACGAGAGATGGATTGTGTGAAAGGTATATGGCTAGATTCATTATTGAGATGAAATCAAATATAAAACAAAGACACGCAACACCTAATAAATAGCATGGGGCAGGTTGTGGGAATCCTCTGGAGGCGAGTGAGATGCACAGAACCAGTCGATGTAGGGATGTTAAGTTCAGCACTAGACGTCTTTCGCCTGATATGATGATGATGAAGGCCAGGATGTTATTTTTTTATTATTTACTAGCTGTTCTCCGCGGCTTCGCTCCCGTGGACCACCACCCCAGGACCCGGTTGCGGGATTAAAAAATAGCCTATGTCACTCAGGAATAATGTTGCTTTCTATTGGTGAAAGATTGTTTTTAATCGGTCAAGTAGTTTCAGAGCCTATTCGGTACAAATAAACAAACAAACAAAATAATCTTTCCACTTTATAAAGTGTTCCACTTTATAGATCTGCTCTGATCGGCTCTCGTTTGACCACTATCTCACTTGATGGTAAGCGATGACGTGGTTGACGGTGAAGCAAGCTTGCTTAGAAGTAAGCTGTTCACTCCTGACTTAAAAACCCCAATTCATAGCTTTCAGGAAAACACAGACTCCAGCAGGGAAAGCCACATCTTAGCTGTACGCACAATGAAAATATTCCCAAAACGTTTAATGCGTAGTTAGGATACACTATTATTGTAAGTGACAACTAACATGTCTTTTATAGGATATAGCAAATCTCTCAATCACATTATTGTGGCAGATGAAGAATTTGATGTGGCAAACAATGTTCTGTAATGAATGCGAAAAGTTCTATTTGGCTATTGAAAGTGTTCAAGTTACTTGCGCAATCCTTTTAAAGTCAACTTGCTCAGGTACCTACATATTTCAAATATTAGAAAGAGTTATTTTTTGGAACGAAATTCGTTAAACCAGATTGCGGAGGAGTTGTCCCAGGGCCCTAAAAAAATTATGATGATGATTGAAAAATGACAAAAATGTATTATACTGCCAAACGCTATCAAAATGTCACGTGATCAATTCCTTAAATTTTGGGATTTTGACTATAGAGTGCGCGCAAGATAAGTCTGCGCGCAACGGGTGGCGTGCTTAATGTTGCTAGCATAACTGGTCTTTTTTACTTCATTTAATCAATAGTAATGTTTCATTACTCGAAACTTAAAGTAATTGAAGTTAAGCATAATTAATTACTAGCTTTTTCTACTTGCATAAAATGTGATATAAAATCTTCATGAAATTATTGCAAATCTTTTATTGAATACTTAGTAGTACATACTGTTAAATTTAGTCTAACAATGGTCCTGCAGTGGCTAATACCGTCTATTTCAATTTCAATTCTTTTTTAATTGATTTAAAAAAAATAATTGAAGAAGCTGCTGCCACATACCCTCTTGAGTTATTTGGGTGACGGTGCGTTCAGAAACGCCTAAAACAAAATTACAATGATGCATTATATTACATGATGCTGGTCCTGTCCCGCTGGTCTATTTATGTACCTACCACCCAAAAAACAATACTGTCACGCACCGGTAGTACGAAAAAAGCAGGGAAATTTTAGTATAATGGTATCCCTAAAAGTTACCTGTCAATTAAGCAACGCGGGCTATATCTTTGTAAAATGGTACCGTAGGCCCGTTATTGTCTTGTTCACTTCAAGAAAACATCCCTGCCAGCACTTTAAATTACTTTTGGCATAATGATTGCGATTATTTACTTGGGAAACAAATAAAAACACGGAATACAACACACTCTCTTGACACCTGACATAAATCAAACCTATATTGTATACAGCAAACAATCAAATTCAATAACAATACTGTGGGCTTTCTATCCCGGAGTGACAAATAATAAGTTGCAAGTTATGTACTTATTTTATTTGTATATAACTGTGGGGGTCAATTTAAACCCAACAAGACACAGCTACCTTTGAGTGACTCAAAATGTACCACTTTCCAACCCAAGTAAGCTCATCAATAAAAAACAAACCGAAAATAATACAGCGTTCAGTGTGAACAAGTGTCCTAGCGTATACTATGTTCGTGGAGTTCAAACCACGCTCTTGCTACCAAATGTTAAATACAGGCTTGCGGTCACAACCAAGGGCTGAAGAACTGAGGCCCATAGCAGTTATGCGATCCTTGGACCTGCAGGACCTCTACTCGCGAAACTGCGATGCCGCAGCAGCGATACCTAGGGTTTCGTTGTTTGTTGCGGAACTCTTACCTGAGTTATCCGTGGCGGTCCTTTGTGCTTACTCAATCCGGTGCCTGGTCGAGGATGTAGGGATAAGATATATATAATAAGGGACAATGATAGGATGGAATAGCAAGCGGGTTCCGGGACTCCGGCTGGCAGCAGGCAGAATTCTCGTTCCCGGCAAAAATCACCTGGCTCGCGAAATACACACAAATACGAATGCGCGGGCGATGCACTACACCAATCGCGAATGTCTATTAGTGATTTTATCTCGGATGGGTGAACTATTTAGGAATTACAATTAATCCAACAAAAAACCTTCCAAACCGTATGCACGCGTTTGACCTCAGTTTTTCAAGTTCAGTGTCAAACGTCAAAGTCAGCTGACAGACAACAAATTAAGAAAGAATGAACGAACGATGCATTCGTAACAATTAGGAATTTCAAAGTGGCTAGTAATACTACAAGAGATTTCCAATCAACAAATAAATGTGTACTTACTTATGTTTTAAATGTTAAAATAAAGAATAACTCCGAACACGTATTCAAAAAATCTATTTAATGAGAACTACAAAATGGCGAACTGCAGCAACACGACAGTGTAGTTAGTAAGAATAATCATTAGGCTTAGGTGTAACACAGCGTCTATGTAGAACAGGCCACACACACGTATCTTGCTGAATGAAGCTCGATGCAAGCGCAGCACGTTCTTGCATAGTTTTTTCGCCTCATCTGTCATAAAATCTATGTATATATAAACATATAATAAAATTGTAACTCAGTGATTTCTGTTTTGACGATATTTAAAAATTAAATTTACGGGGAGGATTAATTTATATCAGCAATATAAAATATTTTTACATAAAATAAGAAATATATTATCATCATATTCATGTTATTTCTTATTATCTAATAATTGTACTGCATAATAATGCCAGCATGTCAGCCTCGTTAAATAGGTACCGTCGTAGGTATGTAGATTAAGTTCATAATCAGGTTAGCAATTCTAGATTCAATTATTACTAAGCTAAAAAAAGTGTGTGTAACAGCAGGAACGAAGTTCCAAATTAATCACAAAATAATAATTTACCCGATATATGCTCTGACCATTCAGATGAAAGTTACATTTAACTAACACGTGAATTAAACAGCGACTGACGATAAAGCTCGGAACAAATTATCGGACGCGGCGGATATGTGTGCACAGTCGTATGGGACGCAGCTGCCAGATCTCTATCAGACGTCCGAACGCCCAAGGTCACGTCCGCGACTTACGTTCGATAGTTTGCACAATGTAATGTACATTCATTACCTAGATACTCCTTGTCGCGGCTGTCAGTCACGTCCGTAAGCCGCGTCCGATAATTTGTTTCCAGCTTAATATTTCAACTACGCCCGACGGAACCGAACGTCTCGTTAGCTCTAGACAAGTGACATTCGTTGTCAGCGATGACTAGAGTGCGCGCAAGATAAGTCTACGCGTGGCCAAAATGCGGCACTTATCGCAATCGCATCAATTTAGAATATTACTGTCAATACCAAACAGACAATAACTAATTTCTTTATACAATTGGTATCAATATACTCAACAACAATTTCTCAAGCAAACGGACACTGAGTTTTGGTTACAATAAAAAACTATTTTACAAAACCAAGATAGAAGGGCAACAACAATTATAATTCCATTATATACAATAATGGGTGACTATTTAGTAACACGAACTCAAGTAGTAATTACAAGTATTTTGTATACGAATCCTTATGCAAATACACCCGCTCCATGAGTGACCTATGCGAGGCTTTGACGTCTCTTAGTATTGGTCGAAGAAAATATAAATTATGAAAACGGAATCATTGATACGAAGAATAAGAAGAAACTTGTATAGGCTATGTTCTCTGAACTGAACTGTCAAGGTCTGCTTAACAATTACTTATAAGAAACAGCCAAAGCTATAGCCTCCTAACACACGTGTCATCATGTTTAAAAGGGGGCTCTAATCATTAACTAATGTAAAATAGTTGGTACAGAAATAAACATTTTGTATTTGTATTGTATTTGATGATGATAGGCTCTCAGAGTCTTTAACATAATTGTCAAAAACAACAACAAAAAAAACGGCCAAGTGCGAGTCGGACTCGCGCACCGAGGGTTCCGTTTAAACAGCTACAAACACCAAAATAATTGGGTCACATAATTGAAGTACTTAAACAATGAAAGCGCCGCTTATGTTTAGCTCCGAAGAGCTCAACGTAAGTCACGTTAATAAAATAAGATAAAATAAGGGCCGGCTTCGTTCTACGTGCCGCCCGCGCAAAACGACTGACTGAGGGATCAGCTACGGCCGTTGCCACTCGCCTCTTCTAAGTTGGCGAAGGGGGACAGAGGCAGACCAGGGCGGCGTGATACGGCGCGCTGTGGCCACGCGCGCCGCTTCAGACTTTACTGCTGCAGTTCATGCACCACGTCCGGTTGCTAGACAGGAAGGCAGGCAGCAAGGAGTGTCAAGGAACCGGGCTGTGGCGTTACACGCCGTAGATACGCAGGTATACGGCAGGCAGGAAGGTAGGTAGCAAGGAGTGTCGAGGAATCGGGCTGTGGCTTTACACGCCGTAGATACGAACCCTCCTATAGGGGTAGGCAAGGCATCCGACAAATGATACACAGTATATCACACACAATATATTTAACTTGAGCACTTCAGAAAGTAATACACTTACACAAGCTGGAAATTCACAGTTTTGTGAGTTTTCAGAATAGAAAAAACACTCGGTATTATAGTACTAAGTAGTCAACCACATTTCGGCTTTCCCTGTCTTAACGTTGTTCTTAATCTTAACTAAAAAGCTGACGCCCGTTTTTTCCTCGTTCTGTCATATCTTCTAAATTTCAAATTCAAATCTCAATTAAGAAATCGAGACCAGAACGAATAAAAAACGGTTTACAGAGGGGCGCAGTCTGCCGCTGCCCTTATTATAATGTACAACTAGCTTAGGGAAGGTCTAGTCCATGATATGTTATGTCTATGGCTTAAGAAAATAAAATAGACAAATAGACTTAAGATCAGATGAAAATGTCAGAGTATAAAATATTCCAAGATTTTACAAATTAGCAATATTAAGTATTTTTTCCTTTATTTTTGCTTTAAGACATTGCATCTTGCCAAATTTCATGATTCTAGGTCAACGGGAAGTAGCAAGTTTTTATACCTTTGCGAGTGTCAAATATATATATATTTTTTTTTTTTTTTTTAAACTTTGCCCCACACTAGGAATTTCTTCCTTTATCGTGGGTGCGTTTACAAACATATAAACTCACATACACAACACCCAGAGCCGGAACAACTATCTGTAGGTCGTACAAATATTTGTTCCGTGCGGGAATCGAACCCGCGACAGGCAGCGCAGCAGTCAATCGCTCAACCACTGCACCAACCGTGCGCCCCATATATGTGTCATAAACGACTGCATCTATTGATTGCGTTGATCTATAAGTTTGATTATTTCACAGCTGCAAGGGGTTGATACGATATTAATTTCAACATGATACCTCCAGGCGTTCCAGAGAAAAAGGTATTGACACCACGGACGAACCGACAGACAGACAGACAACGAAGTGATCCCATAAGCGTTCCTTTTTTCCTTTAGAGGAACGGAACCCTAAAAATCAGTACTTATTATACATATTTACTGATCTCGACGGAGTGGTCATTTTTTATAATAAAATATTAATTTTAGAGATAATTTCTACAGAAGACATTAATAAGATAATAACAAGAGGCTCTAGACAAGTGTCGTTCGATGTCAGCGATGGCGATAGTCGAAACGCCACTGGTCTAGGGCCTCTGGTTGAGTAAAGTAGCCAAATTCGTAAACATAATTCATTAATTGTTCCATTAATGATATAAAACTTAAACTATTGGGTGTCATAAGTAAATTTACGATCAAATGTTCGTCCATTTGTAATAACAGAAGCTTCTGTTAATGTTGAAAAAATGGAGACATTTCGAAATATCAGAAAAAATCTTTCAAAAATTTCGTTTTAAACAATTTGGTGGACAAAGACGTGCAATCAATGCTTTTGCCGTTGAATTTGATGCAATATATCATGTTCTGTCCTAAATATCGGATCAAAAACCTTTTATTAATCCTTGTAGCCTCATTGCAAAAAGCGCTTCGATGATTGGAACACTACTAATCATACTGTGTTCCATAAACAACGCGTTGAGCATTTACAAAGAAAGATTACGATATATCTCTGTCATGTCTGGCGTCTCTTACTTTAACTGCATCTACTTTTGTTTCGGTTTCGCAATGAATTTCGTGAACGTGATCATTCATTCCAAAAAATCTATCCAGTTTGTGATTAATTTTCAAAGAGTGCACAGGTTTCTCAACAATAAAGCAAAATTTTATCATACCACTGTTTGGAACTGGATTCTTGTAATATTGGCTTTGAGTTATTATATCGTCTTTTTCACTGCATTTTACATACAAACGGGTGCTCCTTTCGTTTTAGTATATGTTTGCTACTTTTTAGTTATTTTTGACTTCAATATTGTTTATGCTACGCGAGTCATTAATTTGTTGGAAAATAAAGTAGTTCTATGGAATCTTCGCAATTTAAATTCTCAAGATACGGAAGACGGGCTTGGAGCAAATCATAGCAGAAAAATGTTTCAGGCTTACGTTGATATATTACAGTGTTATGAGATATATAAAGTTTGTTTCCAGCAATCTATAAGTACCTTTCCGTAGGACCTCATTCATAGCTGGTGAAGTCTCTTAGCTAAATGACCGATAAAAACCATAGAACCAAGTGTTTTGGTAAAAGAAAATATTTGATTTTGGGCCACCACTATGTACACTACATAGAATAGGATTAAAATAGGGGTATGCCATAAAAATACTTACAAATTAAATTGAAGAAGGGTACAGGCGTACAAAAATTATCATTGGAAAGTTTTTTTAATAAGAAAACCCTATTTTTAGGGCAGCCATGACGTACTTGACATGACGTTTGACGACTTTGACAGTTTTAAGAAGTGACGTCTTTGAGTCTTTCTTTGCTTTGACTTTGAATTGGATATGTTTCGAAGTTTTTAGTGCTTGTTTTAGTTTTGCAACCCCGTTTACTACTACAGACATTGATTGATTGCTTCTCTGTTGCAATTGAATTCTATAGTTTGTTTTTAACGAAAATATTACGATAACACGTCAATCAAATGTCATTACAAAATGTAATTTTTCGCATACTGCTGATCTAATCCACCATGTTTAATTTTATGTTGTGTTGCTTTAATTGACAAAGTTAAATTGAGTTAACGTTGAAACGAAATGCAATTAATGAAAATTAACAAAAAAAAACGGTTACTGTATTTTAAAGTGATTTTACATATAGTGTACATGGTGCTGGCCCTGGCTCCATACATTTCTGGAACATCTCCTTTAGGGGAAGTCTATTTCTATCAGTGTCCTGTTTTTGAATCTGATAACTTGGTTTGAGCAAGACCGGTTGTGTACTGTTAAAATCTAGTGCAATTCTATTGTGTGATTTTTCAGATTCTTTTTTTTTTTTTTTTTTATTATCGATAGGCTCGCGTTTGACCACTACCTCGCCTGATGGTAAGCGATGATGTGGCCTACGGTGAAGAACGCTTGCCTAGAAGAAACCTATTCACTCTTGACTTAAAGACCCCAAGGTTGTAGCTATCAGGAAACAAAGACTCCGGAAGGGAATTCCACTCCTTAGCTGTGCGCACAATGAAAGTATTAGCAAAACGCTTTGTGCGTATGGGTGGGATGTCCACCACGTACCGATGGCGCATGGCCGTACGTCTTGTAGTCCGATGATGGAAAGGGCTAGGCGGAATCAAATTGTGCAGTTCCGTCGCGCACTCCCCGAAATGTAACCGATAAAAGACCGACAGGCTGGCAACTCGGCGTCGATGTTCGAGGCTCTGGAGCTTTGACGCGACCAGTGCATCATTGCCAATAAGCCTCTTGGCCCGTCTGTCAATCGACTCAAGTGCATCAAGCTGGTATTTGGCAGATCCATCCCAGAGGTGAGAGCAGTACTCCATGCACGATCGAACTTGCGCTTTATACAAATTAAGCAGCTGTTCAGGTGTCAAGTACCGTCTCACCTTTGCAAGAATCCCCAACTTTTTTGCAGCCAACTGAGCTTTCGCCTCTATGAATGGGCCTAAATTAAGGGTTGATGTCGACGTAACACCAAGAAGTTAGAGATGGTCCGTTAACGGCACGGTTACACCACGGAAAGATGGAGCCGGGTGGAATTGACTCTTCTTAGCGGAAAAAAGACACGCCTGGGTCTTAGTAGCATTGAAACTGACCAGATTGGCATCACCCCATTCGGAGACCGCCTTCAAGGACAGATTCAAGCGTTCGACCATGGCCTCCCGGAGAGACCGAATCTGAGGCCCAGTAGTTCGTGCGTCGGACACGTATCTCTCAGCAACAGTGCTGTCATCTGCGTACCCAAAGGTACCGGGTTTTAGCAGATCATTAATGTGCAGCAAGAATAATGTTGCCGAGAGCACTGACCCCTGTGGAAAGAAAAAAGAAAAGAAAGAAAGAAAAATATTTATTTTTGACCCGCACAGGAGACACGACCCGACCCGACCTGAGGGACTCCGGCGTTGATGTCTAACTGACCGGACGAGCAGCCATCGATAACCACTCGGATGGATCGATCCCTCAGGAAGTCCGCAATTCAATTACACAGACCACTAGGCAGTCCGAAGGTGGGAAGCTTACCAATGAGGCTTTCGTGCCAGACCCTGTCGAAAGCCTTCGAGATGTCGAGGGAGACGGCAAGCGGTTCCCCGTGTTTCTCGATGGCCTCACTCCAGATGTGAATGGCATACGCTAGAAGAACCCCAGTGGACCGATTTCGGCGGAAGCCGTATTGGCGGTCACTGAGAATGTCGTTCGCTTCTAGGTATGCCAGGAGCTTTCCGTTAAGCACACGTTCCATACTTTAACAGAGGATGGACGTTACAGAGATGGGTCTGTAGTTTGCCGGTTCAGCTCGAATGCCCTTCTTGGGCACAGGCTGTACGTTGGCTTGCTTCCAAGCCTTCGGTACTTTTCCAGTCTCTATCGAAAGGCGATACAGGCGAGTCAAGATCGGAGACAATTCAGGCGCACAGGTTTTAAGCACAATTGCTGGTATCCCGTCGGGGCCACTCGCTTTGTTCACATCAAGGCTACGCAGCACCCTACGCACGTCCTTTTGATGAATTCGAATATCCGACATAGTCGTCACACATCCATCAGGAGAAGGAGGAGGCTGCGCGCCATCAGAATTCAGATGCGAAGATTCCGCAAAAAGGCTGGCAAATAAGTTTGCCTTCTCCTCAGCGGAGTGGGCCAATGACCCATCAGGTTTCAGCAGAGGTGGTAGTGAGGGGCGACAGAAGTTTGATTCGACCGACTTAGCCAGGGACCAAAACGCTTTGCTACCCGCTGGGTATCAAGCTAGTTTGTGCCCAATTCTGCTAATGTGGTTAAACCGTGCTCTTCGCATCACCTTTTTGCAGGACTTGGCAGCCCTGTTGAAGGCTCTCTTCTTCTGATTCACGTCACTAGCCTTGCGTGTTCGAGCGTCGACCCATGCCTGATAAGCCTTGTGTTTAATCGCTTCGGCGCGGTTACACTCGGCTCCATACCATGGTCTGTCGACGCGAGACAGTGCTACGTCAGAGAATGGAATATAGTACTCCATTCCCAGACGCAACACATCTGTCACAGCGTCAGCGCACGACGATGGATCATCCGAAGAGAAGCAAGTGGGCTGCCAAGGACAGCATGCGAAGAAAGATCGCATCCCATCCCAATCTGCTGACCTGTACCGCCATACCCGCCGGGTGCCTCTTGGGCTGGGATCGGGCGGGGAGTAGACGGACACAGACTTCACCAGACAGTGGTCAGAACTACCCAAAGGTGAAGATATTGACACAGAGTATCTGTCTGGATCTGTTGATAGCAGAAGGTCCAAGCAATTGGCTGTGTGCGAATCAACATCTGGCACCCTCGTCGCCCCCTGGACCAGCTGGGTGAGATTTAGTGCTAGCGCAAGCTTGCGCGTCTCTCGTCCAGCATGATCAGTGCACTGGTATGGGAAAAGCCGCTCCTGGTGGTGGGCATTAAAGTCCCCCAGTAACACTAATTGGGCGGAAGGGTACCGCTGCCGTGCCGTATCAGCCGCCTCACTGAGGTACTCTGTGAGCCTGGTTGTCTCCTGATCTCCGCTGTGCGAACGGTAGACACAGGCGTAGATAATCTTATCCAACCCTGTGTCCACCAGAGCCCACAGCACTAAGAACCTGGAGTCTTCAAGGTTACGGAGACGCCGATAGCAAGTGTCGTCTCGGGCATACATGCATACACCCGCGCGTGGTTTAAAGGCGTGCTCCAGGGTAAACCCTGGGTAGGAAAAGTACGATACGTCTGACGGACTTCCTATCTGCGTCTCCGTAAGGAAAAACAGTGCTGGCTTTTCAGTCTCCAGGTGTTATTACATCATAAAGGTATTCTTTTACTCTCTTCTAAACATTGAATTTGCAATTGAAGTTTTTTAAATAACCATTATGACGAATTACTCGTATCTCGTGAGTATTACGAATTTTTTATATTCTGATATTATTGCCTTTATGTTATGTGTCATAACTTGATTTAAATGACGGTCATGTATGTAAGTTTCTTGCACGTTCCAAAACGTAGATTACCATCATCATCTGCCTAGCCTTTTCCCAGCTATGTTGGGGTCGTCATCCAGTCTAATCGGATTCAGCTGAGAACCAGTGTTTTAAAACGTAGATTACCATGAAGGAGAAAAAATATTTTAGGTAATTGTTAAACTGACGTTGACAGTTCAGAGAAAATAGGTATATATAGGTTCTTCTTCTTCTTCAGGTCAATGATTCCTCCTTCATAATGTATGTTTTCTTCATCGTATATTTAGAGATGTCAAGCCTAGCATAGGTATCTTATGGCGCGGGTGTTTTTTTCATAAGGATTCGTTTATAAAGATTATTTGTAATTAATAATTGAGTTCGCGGTAAGTTTTTACTTATCACCCTGAATGTTTTATTTTTTTTAATATTTTTTTCAATGATATTTTAATACAGAGGTGTTACTTAATTCTAAACTCGCCAAACTTTTACGTTTAATTAAACAGCACTTTTTATGAACTAAGACTTCTCGCGTCAATCATTTATTCCGTTGCAGGTGTATCAGTGACAGTACACGAGTATCAGTGACCGTTTTGTGTTGGTTGATGAAGGATTTAACGTTGCAAACAATATTTATTCTGCAATGCGAGAAATTCTACATAGCTATTGAAAGTGTCCAAGACAGTTGTGCAATTACTTTGAAGACATCTTGCTCAGGTTTGTTCTTTATAAATGAATACTAAGCGTTTGTCGTTAATTTTAATATAACATATTTACAGATCATAAGAAAAAGCTAAGCAAGAGAGTGTTGGGTTTGCATCGAGCTTCATTCAACAAGATACGTGTGTGTGGCTTGTTCTACGTAGACACTGTGTTATAATTAAGTCTGCTGAGTCTTCTCACTAACAACACGATTGTGTTGCTACAGTTCGCTTTTTTGTAATCATGTCGACACTAAATTGATTTTGTGAGAAGTCGAGATATTAACATTATGTATGTTTATAGAATACTATCTGACCCCAGCGCCTTCGCTCCCACCAAATTGTAGCCTATGTTACTCGGGAATAATGTAGCTTTCTTGTCTTAATTCCATAAGTTTTGGAGCCTATTCGGTACAAACAAACAAAAAAATCTTTCCTCTGTATAATATTGGTATAGATTATTGATTGAAGCCTTAGATCGACCATAATAATTTTTTTTTCAACGACTTATGTTTTCAACTAAAGTTCCTACGTGTTGCGTAATCCAATTTGATAAAGTAATTAATGAGTTATTTTCAAACTACTGTCGTTATGCATTTCATGTAAATGCGTAGGTAATATCAATTTTTTTTCTAATTTTTTTTAGCTTCTTATTTTGTGTTGGGTTTCGTGAGTCAATAAAATATCAAATTTACATTCCATGTTTTAATTCCCTCTAGTCACATTACAATGAACATTATACGCACACACAAAAGTTTAACAAGTATTAAACGAAATGGCTCAGCCTTTAATTATTTAAGATGCTGTTTTAGCCGTGTCATTTCCATCTTAATCCTGTAGTTTGTAAAGTAAATAATTTCATCAATATTTGATAACATATGAAATTGTTGATAACATCCATGACATTGTCTTATCGATTTTGAACCTCCACTTTAGTGTACAGGTTTTGATAAAAATTTACCTACACTACTGTACTACTATTGTACTGGGCGGACGTGATCGCTTGAGCTCTGTATAGAGAGGAGGTTGGAGGTTGTAAGTCTCCTGCCCAAAACGCGTTGACACTCTGTACCTATAGTTCAGTTTTCAAGTCCTGTAGTCTGGGATGTTGATTGATGACTGCTATGTGTTGAGAGGTGAAGGCTTCTTACGTAGGAAATAAAATACTTGATTCTTCATGACTATTTGAAGCGTTTCTGCAGGTCCTCAGAGAACAGAAGGTGCGCGGAACAAACTAATCTTATGACAATGGCTACAAATATACACGGTCGACGCGCATGCGTTAATCGTAACCCGTCATTTAACTTTATTGAGAACCCTGAAATTGCTTGCAAATAAGTTTTTTATTTTAGGTATTTTTCATTACAGACTTAGCGTATAAACCAACAAAATCCCCCCCTATCCCTGAAGGAATCATAACGTGTCATATATGGGTGGATCATCATCATCATCATATCAGCCGAAAGACGACCACTGCTGGACATAGGCCTCCCCCAAGCGTCGCCACATTGACCGGTCCCGTGCATCTCGTAACCAGCGGATCCCTGCAACCTTCACCAGGTCATCGGTCCACCTGGTGGGAGGCCTTCCAACGCAACGTCTTCCGGTTCGCGGTCGCCATTCCAGAACCTTTCTGCCCCATCGGCCATCCGTTCTGCGAGCAATGTGCCCTGTCCACTGCCACATAAGTATGGTACTTAAGTTTGGCAATTCTTCGAGCTATGTCGGTAACCCTGGTTCTCTTGCGGATCTCTACGTTTCTGATTCGATCACGCAAGGAAACTCCGAGCATAGCCCTCTCCATTGCCCTTTGAGTGACTGTAAGCTTTCTGATAAGGCCCATTGTAAGCGACCACGTCTCAGAGCCATATGTCATCACTGGCAACACACACTGGTCATAGACTTTCGTCTTGAGACACTGCGGTAAGTTGGACGAGAAGATACCGCGCAACTTCCCAAACGCTGCCCAGCCGAGTCGGATTCGACGGTTTACCTCTTTCTCAAAGTTGGCCCTACCCAATTGGATCGTTTGTCGCAGGTACACATAGTCGCCCACAACTTCGAGTGTAGAGTCTCCAATCTTGATAGGAGTGGGTGTAACATGGGCATTCAACATCAACTTAGTTTTATTTATTTATTTAATACTTTATGCACACTAACGTACAGAGGCGGACTTAATGCCCAATGCTTAATGTCCATGTTCATCCTAAGACCCACTCTTTCGGAAGCTCTACTGAGATCATCGAGCATTGTACTGAGGTCCTCCATGGTCTAAGCCATAACCACTATATCGTCAGCAAACCGAAGGTGAGTGATGTACTCGCCATTGACGTTGATGCCTAGCCCTCTCCAGTCCAGAACCTTGAAGACATCCTCCAGTGCAGCGGTAAAGAGCTTCAGAGATATTACGTCTCCCTGTCTAACACCTCGCTGCAGAAGGACGGGTTCCGAGGTCTGATCCTGAAGTCGAACTGATATTGTGGCGTTTTTGTATAAACACTTCAACACTTCGATGTACTGCAGTACAGCCCAAGTATCGATCGAATCGAAGGCTTTCTCGTTGTCCACAAACGCTAAACAGAGAGGCAGGTTGTACTCTTCGGTCTTCTGTATAACTTGCCGCAGCGTATGTATGTGGTCTACGGTGCTGAAGCCTAGGAATCCGGCTTGTTCGGGAGGCTGGAAATCGTCAAACCTGCGTGTGAGACGATTCGTGATGACTCTTGAAAACAGCTTGTAGACATGGCTAAGGAGTGTGATGGGCCTATAGTTATTCAGTAGGGCATTGTCACCCTTCTTGAAGAATAGTACCACCATGCCTGTGGCGTTTTCCCCTCGAGTATGACGGAATCAAAAAGCTTCTGAAGGGCCTTAAGTACTGGTTTTCCGCCCGCCTTCAGGAGTTCGGCCGTAATTCCGTCATCACCCGGTGCCTTGTTGTTCTTAAGTTGTTTCAGAGCCATCCTAATCTCATACAGGCTGACGTCCGGAATGTCTTCGGTATAGTGTCAGGTCAATCTAGCTCTTGGGTCATTCGCTAGATTCGCGACGGGTTTACTTTTTGACGTGTACAACTGTCCATAGAATCTCTCGATCTCCCTCAGAAGCTCCGGTTTGGCGGACACGATCCCGCCATCATCGGTCTTCAGTTTCAAGAGCTGGCTCTGCCCAATAGACAGATCTCTTGCAAAGACCTTGGAGCCTTTGTTCCGCTCAATCGCGTCTTTAATACTGTCAGTATTAAAGAGGTGGAGGTCGCTTTTCAAGGACTTTGAGATCCGTCTATTTAGCTGCCGGTATTTCAACGAATCGTCTGAAGACTGCAGGATCATCTCACGCCTCTCCTTCATGAGCTTGAGAGTATGATCAGAGAGCTTTTTGTTTCTATCTGTACGGCGGGTCTTGAAAAACTTAGACCCGACCGTTTGGACAGCTTCTACGAACCCATCGCTGTATTCGTCCACGGAGCTCCCTAGGCACTCGAAACGATTCTGGAGTTCGAGCTGAAAGCTCTCGGGGTTTTGGACCTGGATTTATACTGGACGGAGCGTGGACTTCATCAGTCGAGACCTTTCAAGCTCAACATTAATGTTCAATGTGCCTCTTACCATGCGGTGATCACTCCCGGTTTTCACCGAATTGATCACTGTCTCAGTGATCAATTGATCATTTGCTTCTTGGTTGACATGATGAAGTCGATCTCGTTTTTAGTTGCACCATCGGGGCTTTGCCAGGTCCACTTCCTGTGCTCACGCTTTCTGAAGAAGGAGTTTATCATGTAGAGGCCCTCCTTCTCCATAAAACTGGCCAGTAGGTGACCCCGGTGGTTCCGACGTCCAACTCCAAATTGCCCCACTTGCAGCTCATCCTCGTCTCGTTTGCCCAGTTTCGCGTTGAAGTCCCCCATGACAACGGTGAAGTGAGTTTTGAGACCATGCATGGCTATAGAGATATCCTCATACATGGCCTCTACCTCGTCGTCGGGGTGTGCCGAGGTCGGGGCGTAGACCTGTATGACCTTCAGCGAATATCTTGCGGATATTCTGAGTATAAGGTACGCCACCCTGGTCGACACACTCTCGATCTTCACAACGTTGTTCACAAGAGACTTGTGGACGATAAACCCAACACCACCCTGGGACTGCCGGACTCCCTCTCGAAAATAGAGCAGGTTACCGGATTTGAGGATTATCGAGTCCTCCCCCTCTCTTCGGACTTCAGATAACCCTATAATACTCCATCGTAACCTGCTCAATTCTTCCTCAAGTTCGGCTATCTTCTCGTCGGTCCGGAGTGTTCGCGTGTTATATGTTCCCAGGTCCAGTCGTCGGTGTTTGGAGGGGTAGCCGGGTTCACTCCGGGGATTCTTAGCACCCCTTGCCACGCCATCGCCTCGACCGCTACCGTAGCCGAGGGTAGACGGGCTGCCGGGCACTCGGGGCCGTTTTTTCGGTGTGCTGTTCATTAGGTTTGGGGGGGTTTGCCATAATCGCCACGCTTGGCAGGCGGGTTGGCGATCGCAGTTTGTTGTTTAAGTACACAGAGAACGCTGCTGCCCATTCTCTGGTGTGTCCCTTAGTCGCCTCTTACGACACCCACGGGAAGATATGGGATGGTGAAATTCTTTACGTCCGTCACCATACGGTACATGGACGGAACATGAACCCTCAACCAGGTTCGTAACTATATCCCCTGAAGATATTCTCCAGGAAGAATGAGGGATGAAGGGAAATTTTGTTGAATTTCCAACGTAGAAGCTATTTTCTTCTAAAACTATACAGCTTAGAACTAGGATACTACATGGGTCTTAAAGCCCTTCTATAAGTCTGTAGAAATACGTTATATCTACAGTTACATTTACATCTTTCAGGTGCGTAACTGCCTGAAAGCGTCAGACTGACGAAAAGGTACAAATTTGTAACATCAAAAGTTAATTTGTACTTAAACTATCTGAGGAATTTCCACCTGACAGGCTACCCTGGAGTAGCACTTTGTTGGGAACAACTTCAGCCCTCAAGCGAGTATTTACCATGAAAGGGCTGATTCCACGAGAAACTCGTAGGACCCTGCAATCCGGCAAGAAGGCTGTCTCCCTAACCACCAGAGCTAAGCTCCTTACAGGAAAATGGACTATCGAATGTTATGACCAGGATAGGTATACCTGTGAGCTTTCAGGTACGGAGGGTACTTCATCGTCGATCCTGTCACTACCGTGTCATTTATCTCTAATTAATTATCAGAGAAGATTTATACTTAAATAGCCGCGTGCAGGCATAACAATAAAGGCATTCGTTACAAAAAAAACTTAAGAGGCCGACATCTGGCAGCTATAAACGTTGGACGGGTCGTCGCTGGGTGCGCAAACAAAAGGACAAAGAATCATGGTAACGAGTTTAATTATTAAGTTAATTATAATTTAGCCTAGTCTCATATTAATATAGAGTGAGTGAATGTCAGTATCGATGGGTAAGTTTGAATCATTATATTGCATAGACAGGGACAAATCACTAATGTACTAATATACTATGTAATCACTAGCGTGGCGAGATCTTATATTTATCTCGTAATCTACACCTTGGCAGATATTTGTCACTAGCATTTCGTCTAGGGAAACGGTGAAGTCTTTTGTCACACGATACATGCTCTAATCCACCATTTATACACCACACAATTACTCATTTGATTATGTACTATCGTTGACCTTTAACTGACATTACATATATGGCAAGCGATACCGCTAATATTCACTTCTGTATAAAATAGTCTTAATTGCCGCTTTTAATTGAGAACGTAGGAGTACCAAATGTTAGTTGTTAAATTCTGTTTCCTATAGAATGTCTGACTGCGGATCTCATTGCATTGCACTCGATATATGTACACTTATAAACTAAAGCGGGTAGTCATCGCTGAACATCACAAACTGGGATATGATCATTATAATGAATGTTAGAGTCGTGTCTCATTAAATTGCACAAGGCTTTTGGGCCAATCTCTGAATAAAAATAATATTTAACTAGACACGATGGATGCCCTGTGGAAAGCCCCGTCGTTTACAAGGGACTAACATACATACATACATAAACTCACGCCCTTTTCCCATGGGGGTAGGCAGAAACTACAGAACGCCACCTGCTACGATCCTTACATACTTATTTTGCTTCACACACATTCATACATCTAGTTATACACACACGCCGGTTATGGGTACTGCCGTTGGTCACAATGGACTTGTGGACGGTATAGCCGACACCACCCTGGGAATGCCGGTCACCCTCTCGGAAATAGAGCAGATTACCGGTTTAGAGGATTATCAAGTCCTCCCCTTCTCTTCGGACTTCAGATAAATCTATAATGCTACATCGTAATCTGCTCGATTCTTCCTCGAGTTCGGCTATCTTCTCGTCGGTCCGAAGTGTTCGCGTGTTATATGTTCCCAGGTCCAGTCGTCAGTTTTATAGGGGTAGCCGGGTCCACTCCGGGGATTCTTTGCACCCCTTGCCACGCCATCGCCACGACCGATACTGTAGCCGAGGGATGACGGGCTGCCGGGCAATCGTGGCCTTTTATCCTGTGTGCTTATTCATTTTGGTTTGGGGGGGTTTGCCATAATCGCCACGCTTGGCAGGCGGGTTGGCGATCGCAGTTTTTTGGTAAAATGCACAGAGAACGCTGCTGCCCATTCTCTGGTGTGTCCCTTAGTCGCCTCTTACGACACTCACTGGAAGATATGGGATGGTGAAATTTTTTACGTCCGTCACCATATGGTACTACTATCATGTAATTCATTTTATTGTAGTTACATATTAATTTTTGCAAACATCAACTATAACTATCGTTATTTTTGGGTAATTTGGAAAAAAAAGGCATATCACCAAAATGTTTAATATTTTGTATGGTTGCAGAGTTTATTATTACGAATATGTAGGCGCAAAATTATAAACTTAAATTCAATATTTCGCGTATTGCAAAGAAAAATACAAATTACCTGTGCAGCATGATACTCAGTTGTTAGAACTTTTATTGTAAGGTATAACTACTCCCTCTATACATATAGAAAATCTTTTGAAAAATATAGATCTATTATTGAAAGAGTTACGAGCCATTTTCAGTTTTCCATTTTTCCACAGTACCCATCTGTTCGCATTTTCACTAATATAAAGTTAAGCTAGTACTAATAAAGAAAAAATAAATATCGCTGTCAGCGATAAGACCGCCTTTGTACCCGTAACAATTAAGTTTTTCTTATAAAATAGATGTGTAACTTTTATGGTGTACAATAAAGTATATTCTATTCTATTCTCGCTTTTTGGTACAGAGCAACTTTTTTACTTATGGCGCTGTATATAAAAAACCGGCCAAGGGCGAGTCGGACTCGCGCACGAAGGGTTCCGTACTTGGTAAATTGCGGTTTACGATTTATGACGTATAAAAAAAAAACTACTGACTAGATCTCGTTCAAACCAATTTTCGCTGGCAGTTTACATAGTAATGTACATCATATATTTTTTTCAGTTTTATCATTCTCTTATTTTAGAAGTTACAGGGGGGGGGGGGACACATTTTACCACTTTGGAAGAGTCTCTCGCGCAAACTATTCAGTTTAGAAAAAATTTTTATTAGAAACCTCTATATCATTTTTAAAGACCTATCCATAGATACCCCACATGTATGGGTTTGATGAAAAAAAATATTTTTAGTTTTAGTTTAGAGTATGGGAACCCCCAAAATTTATTGTTTTATTTTTATTTTTGTGTGAAAATCTTAAGGCGGTACCCCGAGCAAAACGCCGCGCAAGCCGTTTTTTGTGCTGTTTTTAGGAGCTATCTACTCGTTATTTAAAAAGAAATATCAATTAATAAAAATACATTAAATTTCTACATAATATTGATTCTAAAATGGTAGATTTAGTTTTTTTTTTAATGTTGTATATATTTCACTAATCTACTTCCAAAAAAAAAATTAAAAATGAGAAATAATTATTGATATTATGCATCTGCTCGTAAAGTGTTCATTGATTATTTTTTGTACTAACACTAATGGATAGACGATTTAATAACGAACATTTTTGTAGAATTATTTTTTTCAAAAGACCAAAATTCGATTTTGTAAAGATTTTATTCTAAAATCTGGGCGTATTCACTACTGTAATTCATGCGCCAGCAGTGCCGCTAGACCAATAGGAACGCTCATATCTCATGCCGATTTTTTGGTCAGGGTACCGTCTTAATGCGGTTCACAGAATACATCTACTTACCAAGTTTCAACAGCATAGTTCTTATAGTTTCGGAAAAAAGTGGCTGTGACATACGGACGGACAGACAGACAGACAGACAGACAGACAGACAGACATGACGAATCTATAAGGCAAAAAACGTTCCGTTTTTTGGCTACGGAACCCTAAAAAGCTTGAGCTATAAAAGAGATGTTCCAGAAATGTATCAAGCCTGGGCCAGCTCTATGTACACTGTATGTAAAAATCACTGTATATTATAGTATTCGTTTTTATTGTTAATTTTCTTAAATTTCACTTCGTTTCAATGTAAATACATATTAACTTTGTCAAGTAGAGAAACACAACATTTATTTAAACATGGTGGATCAAATCAGTAGTATGTGAAAAATGACATTTTGACAATGACATTCGATTGACGTGTCATCGTAATATCTGCGTTAAAAAAAACCAACACGAGTTCAATTGCAACAGAGAAGCAATCAATCAATATCCGCTGTAGCAAACTGGGTTGCAAAACTAAAACAATCACTAAAAACACCGAAACATATCCAATTAAAAGCCAAAGCAAAGAAAGACTCAAAGACGTTACTTCTTAAAACTGTCAAAGTCTTCGAACGTCATGTCAAACACAACTGTCATGGCTGCCCATAAATATGGTTAACTTATTAACAAAACATCAAATAATCATTTTTTACGCCTGTACCCTTCTTCAAATTAATTTGTTAGTATTTTTATGGAATTCCTCTATTTTTTTCCTATTTATCTATGTAATGTACATAGTGATGGTCCAAAATCGAACATGTCCCTTTCCGCCGTATGAATACGAGTTCTTCTTTTCCTTAGTATACCAGGATCAAACACCATTGTTTTATGTGTTTTCAGGGTTGCATTAAGAATAAACAACTTCCTTACAGATAAGAGGTCGCATAAGTTGTACAGCTCAAGTGTAGAAAAACGATACGGTTTGGAGTAAATAGATTTAAGAAGGGCACGATGTGATCTTTCAACATCAAGATCAATGAGAATTGCTCCTTGGCTAGAGCAATGTATATTTATTTATTTAGTCTCGCTGATTGAGACAACATGTGTCAGTGATTTAAAAATCCAGATATATGTTCACAAACGAAACAACAAACGTACAAGCATAACTGGTATCGTGGATTCGGTTATTATAGTGTATATTTACACTAAAATTAATATGTGACTGGGTTCTATCACTTATAGAAGAGAATTTAGATAATCTACTGGCTAATCAACGTAAAAAACAAACAAGAAACAAAATTGCGATAATCCCACTTCCGTACCCGTCCGTACAGAATCCTAATTATCGCCCGTAGAGTCCAGGGCAGTGAAATCAGTATAAGAGAAGACCCGAGCAACATCTGTCTTCAACTTAAACAGATCATTCATATAAATTAGAAACAAGGTGGACCCGGGCACGCTTTCATGTTTTACCCCGAATGTTATATTTGAATCTCTCTCGCTTGTATGTTACTGCTGCAATAATTGAAGGGGCGCTTTCTTGTATTCAAGCTTGCGTGCATGAATGGCAATAAAAACTGTGTCAAAAATGTGTTTTTTTGATCGAGCTAAACTGAGAGGCATTTGAGACCGCCAATACGGCTGCCGCCGAAATCGGTCAACTGGAGAACTTCTAGTGTATGCCATTCACATCTGGAGTGAGGCCATCGAGAGGCACGGGGAGGTGCTTGCCGTCTTCCTTGACATCTCAAAAGCATTCAACAAGGTATGGCTTGAAAGCCTCATTGGTGGTTTTCTTCCTTCAGTCTACCTAGCGTGAGCAAACTTCCTAAGGGAAGGGAAGATGGACCGATCCATCCGAGTGGTTATCGATGGCTGCTTGTCTGATCAGTTAGGTATTAACGCCAGAGTCCATCAAGGGTCAGTGCTCACAGCAAGATTGTTCTTGCTGCTCATAAATTACCTACTAAAACCCGGTACCTTTGGATATGCAGACGACAGAACTGTTGCTGAGAAATACGTATCCGGTGCATGGGCTACTGGGCCTTAGATCCAGTCTCTCCAGGAGGCCATGGTTGAGCGCTTGAACATGTCCTGGAACGCTGACTCCGAATGGGGTGATGCCAATCGGATCAGTTTCAATACTGTTAAGACCCAGGCATGTCTTTTCATCGCAAAAAAGAGTCAATTCCACCCGGCTCCAACTTTTCATGGAGTAACCGTGCCGATAACAAGCCATCTCGAACTTCTTGGTGTTACGTTGAGATCGACCCTCAATATTGGCCCTTTCATTGAGGCAAACGTTTAGCTGGCTACAAAAAACTTAGGGATCATTGCAAAGGTGAGATGGGACGTCACGCCTGAAAAGCTGTTCAACTTGTATAAAACGCAAGTAGCAGTACACCATTCATGACCGACATGAATGGAGTACTGCTTTCAGCTCTGGGACGGTGAAGCGTTGTGAGTTAGCTATCTACAAGAGAGATAAATAATACGCTGCACTATCAACATAAAATTTAATTAAAAGGTCGCAGGTACAAAAAGCCGTTTCCCATATATTTTCATTCTTTTAAAATGGAGGTAGGCGCTAAGTACTATCCTGGCCTGGCAGCAGAAGCAGTCACGGTGACGTGGAAGGCCGAGGACTAGGCGCCAGCCGCCAGCAAGAGGACGACCTGCAGAGTTGATGAAGGTCAAGGGTTGTCGGCAGGTTCTTCCGATGAAGGTCCCAGGTGGTTGAACCGGGACTTTGGACCCTGGAATTTTCCAATCGTCGTATAAAATACTTTGTCTCCCGGTTTATCCTTGTCTGATTGTGACCGCAACAGCGTAAGCGTAGGGCAGAAGGATGTACCACGGCGCTTAAGGCGAATGTGTGCTTGTCACAATCAGAACCGGAGCTCTAAAGGCTTTTTTTAAAAAGTGTAATGAAAAGAGACATTTAAAGCAGGTAAGCGCTAAAGAAATAACAAAGTAATAGGTACCCAAATAAAACACCAACAGAAATTATAGAAAGGGTGATGAGATTTTATCATGTAATGGCCGTAATCAGCATGATTAAGCTAAAAGTAATTGTCAACACTTACCCAATACGGGGTTAACACTGAAGCTAGATTTATTTCTAATGAACACACTCGTAGTGGTTATGATTCAAACCATTTTTTTTTTTAAAGTATACGTAAAATGACACGCCGAGTATGTAGGAATGATACTATGGAGCGAGTGTACGTGTAATCAGCTGAGATGTCCGATCGTCAATGCCGTCAGGTGCGTTGACAAAAGCCCGAGTGGTGTTGGGTCTTAATAATTCTTTTTTTTTTTTTTATGTGTGACTGCCGTCACATGGAAAGTTATCGAGTTGAAAGGTAGTGCAGTGACTAGTCGATTTTTTCAATATCTTAACGTTATTAATGTTTATATATAGTTACATATTAGGCATAATTTATCCTATTAATATTATCGCCTACAAAGTGTTTGTTACTTATTTTAAATTATTAGGTTGTAAGATTCTTGTTATTATTTTTGTTGATATGTGCGTGTTTTTACCGCAGTTTGCTATGGTGATTTAGCTAGGAACGTTGGTCGTTACAATTCAACGTTACAACGGATCTGCCGATAACCAGCTTGATGCTTTTGTGTCAATTGATAAACGGGCCAAGAGGCTTATAGACCGGGTTCGATAAGCCTCTTGGCCCGTTTATCAATTGCATCGCTATGCGCCGGTCGAGTCAAAGCTCCAGAGTCTTGAACATCGACGCCGAGTTGCTAGCCAGTCACATTTTATCAGTTACATTTCGGGGACTGTGCGATGCAACTGCTCAATTTGATTTCACCTAGCTCTTTTCATCATAAGACTACAAGACGTACGGCAATGCACCACAAAGCATTTTAAGAATACTTTCATTGTGCGCACAGCTGAGGAATGGCATTCCCTACCGAAGAATTTGTTTCCTGATAGCTATAACCTAGGGGAGACTAGATCTTGACTAGGTCTTGAAGTCACGAGTAAATAGGTTAATTCTAGGCATGCGTGCTTCACCGTCGATCAAATCAACACTTATCATCAGGCGAGATAGTGATTAAATGCGAGCCTATAATTTCCAATTCCAACCCATCCTGTATGTTGAACACAAAATAAATAATTTCATCAATATTTGATAACATCTATGTCATTGTTGATAACATTCTTGGCATTGTCTAATCGATTATGTACCACCACTTCAGTAACAGGTTTCGTTAAAAATGTACACATACCATAGTAATTTTATTCCAAAATATCCTATAAATACTGTGGATAAAGATGTACAGTTAATGATTCTACCTTTGAATATTATTTTTCCTAAACATCGCTTCAAAGATAATATTCCAACTTCAAATAGTCTCGTCACAAATTTTGTTGCAATGATTATAACTCTAATATTAGTGTTTTCATGTATACATTATATCTACACTGACACTCTAGAGGACACAATCTGGATTTTGATCATTTCTTGCTTTGACTGCATCTACTACTGTTTGGGTTTCGCTATGAATTTCATGATCGGAATCATTCAAACCAATAATTATGTCCAGTTTGTCCTTACTTTTCAAAAAGTTCATAGATTACTCAACAACGATTCAACATTCCGCAATCTTATCATTTGGAATTGGATTTTTGTAATCGCGGCTCTGGGTTTATATGCTATGTTTCTAATTACTTTTGGTATTCTACTAAGCTTATCTTATTATTGTATAATTGTAAACTACATCTTGGTAATTTTTGATTTAAATACGATTTATTTCACCCGATTACTAAAATTATTGGAATATAAGATTCATCTATGGAATATCCACGTTTTGAATTATCATGAAATTGAAGACGAGCGCGACAAATCTTGTTATAAAAGAGTATTCCAAGCTTACGATATTATATTGGAGTGTTATGACATTGCTAAAGTTTGTTCCCAAAATTTTGTAAGTAATTTACCATACATTCGCTAACTTGATTTCTCAAACAAATCTTTCTAAATCAGGTACACAGGCACATCTTAATAATATTTGTCATCTTTCAGATACTCTATTATATTATAGAAGTATTCTTTCACTCTCTGTTTTATATACAAGAGACAATTGACATGTGGAACGGAGAAGACAATTCCACGGTGAGGTTTCTTTGAAGAGGTCCCGCAGCCTAATTACGCAGGTGAATTCGGCTCCAATCACATGCGAGATGAATGACGCGATGTGGATTTCCGTCTTTGTGTTTGGTCGATTGATAGCGGTCAAATCCTTTGCCTTGCCGAATTCACTTGCAGAATTAGGCTGCCGGTGTTTGAAAAAGTGTGTGGAAATCGTCTGTCATAGAATAGCAGGCATGTGATGCGGAGGAATGAGAAACATGTCGTAAGAGAATTTTTAAGTATTTGAACGAAAATGCTTTTAAGAGTAGCAAAGAACAAAGAAGCGAGAGATGGATTATGTGAAAGGTATATGTCTAGATTCAGTATTGAGATGAGATCAAATGACAAAGACACGCAACACCTAATAAATGGAATGGGGCAGGTTGCGGGAATCCACTGGATGCGAGTGAGACGCACAGAACTGGTCGATGTAGTGACACTAAAGAATGCCATGTTCAGCACTGGACGTCTTTCGGCTGATATGACGATGATGATGAAGGCCAGGATGCTATTTTTTTTCATTATTTATGATAGGCCCTCGTTTGATCACTATCTCACTTGATGGTAAGCGATGATGTGGTCGACGGTGAAGCAAGCTTGCCTAGAAGTAAGCTATTCACTCCTGACTTAAATACCCCAATTTATAGCTTTCATAAAACACAGATTCTGGCAGGGAATTCCACTCCTTAGCTGCATGCACAATGAAATTATTCCCAAATTGTTTAGTGCATAATTTCGATTCACTATTATTGTAATTGTATTTATATAATGACTACTAACATGTCTTTTGTTATAGGATATAACAAATCTTTCGTTCCTAGTATTGTGGCAGATGAAGAATTTGATGTGGCAAACAATGTTCAGTTATCAATGTGAAAAATTGTATTTGGCTGTTGAAAGTGTTCAAGATACTTGCGCAATCATTTTAAAGTCAACTTGCTCAGGTACCTACATATTTCAAATATTAGAAACAGGTAATTTTTGGAACAAAATTAGTTAAACCGGCTTGCGGAGCCGTTGCCTGAGGCCCTAAAAAATATGATGATGATTGGAAAAATTACAAAAATGTATTATAATGTCAAATGCTATCAAAATATCACGTGATCAATCCCTGACATTTTGGCTTTTGCCATCGCTGACATCGAATGCCACTTGTCTAGAGCTAACGAGACGTTCGGTTCCGTCCAGCGTAGTTCAGGGGGGTGACCACAAGCTCTTAGAGTAAGGTTATTTTGAGATCGAGTAAGGGACAGATGTATCTGACTTGTATACATCTGTCACTTACTCGATCTCAAAATAACCTTACTCTAAGAGCTTGTGGTTACCCCCCTGATATTATCGTCAATCGCTGTTTACATCACGTGTTAGTTAAATGTAACTTTCGTCTGAATCGTCAGAGCATATATCGGGTAAATTATTATTTTGTGATTCTTTTGGAACTTTGGATCGTTCCTGCTGGTGGTTTCCTGACCACACACTTTTTTTTTGCTTTGTTATAACGGAATCTGAAATTGTGGACCTGATTACGAACTTAGTCTACATACTTATGACGGTACCTATTTCACGAGCCTGACATGCTGGCATTACTATGCAGTACTAGTATCAGATAATAAGAAATAATATGATAATGATGATAATATATTTCTTATTATCTATAAATAGTTATTTATGCTACAAGTGCGGAAGGTAGGTGATTTCCGATGAGTGGCATTTTATTCACGAGCGAGCGAAGCGAGTGAGTGGATAAATCGACACAAGTCGGAAATCATCTTACGTACGTGTATCATACAATATTTTACTATGCATTGTGCGAGGAAATAAACAATATTAATAAAATGAAATTAATAAAATAGCGGGCTTATTCAAGCGCGTTCAACATATCCACAGATTAACTAATAGTTCCTCGGGTATATCTACTGCGCATGTGCGAATAGCTGTCACATCGTAACGCAATAAGGCACGAGCAAAATATACGTTCTGCCAAACATATTTAATGAATATTTAAAATTAAACTATTGATCAAAATCTAAATCTAGAGTAATTAAAACGCCTAAAATTAAGTATTAGTTTTATTTTACCTTTTATATGAATGATAATCTGTACATAACTAATTTTTAAAACTTTTCTCAAATAATAAAAACTCTATGCGTCGGGCTGACGTTGGAGTTAAAAATTAAAAAAGTACAGGAAAGTAAAAAGCACTAGTGAAAAAAAGTGACACTTTTCGCACAGTTTGGCTGCTTGGAAACCCGCTCTTTTCGAGGACATGCATTGTAAAATATTATTTACTAGCTGTACCCGCGGCTTCGCTCCCGTTAACTGTCTATCCTACCCTACTTACCTACCCACCTGTACCTACCCTACTTACCTACCTGTTTGCACCTACCCTACTTACCTACCTACCTGTACCTACCCTACTTACCTACCTACCTGTACTTACCCTACCTACCTACCTACCTGTACCTACCCTACTTGCCTATTTACCTGTACATACCCTACTTACCTGCCTACCTGTAACTACCCTACTTACCTTTCTACATATCTAGATCGAGCATTCGCTGCACAGAACACTATATACTCTAGGGAGAAGAACATCGACTTCATACTATACTACAGATTGTTTATACAAAAAAAGTAAGGAGAGATTTGCTGCTCGCCATCTAGTAGCACTCCAGAAAACCATACCGAAAAGAAAACATAAAAAGAAACTTATTTAATAAAAATACTACAGACTTCCAAATTAAAAAACACTACAAATTGAAAAAAACGTGGTGTCTTTGGTAGGTACCAATTTTTTTCGTTATGTACACTAAGTGACACATTACTTCCAAAAAGAAAGTAATTTTTCACTTTGTAGTGTTTTTATTTGCAAGTCGGTAGTATTTTTTTTTCACAGTTGACGGAGATATCGGTGAAACTACACAAAAAAAAACATAATTTCGTACATAGAACCTCCTCCTTTTTGGAAAGTCGCTTAAAATAACCTATCCATATCTGGGATTCGAACTCGCAACCTTAAGTTAGGTAGGCCACCGCGTTTATTATTAGGCTATTCAAAGAGGCAATAGCGGCAGCAAAATTACGAACCACTTGCACGCACATTAACGTCAGTATTGACATTTTTAGTATGATTTGAGACCTTAAATCTCATAAAACGTTTTTTTAGTCTTGTGCATTAGATCCCGAATTATATTTTTTTGCTCTAGCCACACTTGAAATAGCCCTTAAAGGTATATCGTTGATTCGAAATCGAGAGTGAACCCCCCTGGTACGCTGCGTACCCAAATGGGGGCGCGGCGGGCGTATTTTAGGGACCCTAACTGCCTACCATTTTTTTTTATGGTCACAGGTCATTCTTCCGCGGAAAACTTTAAATTCATTTAACTTGTGAGTGAAATGAGTGAACCGATTGCGATGAAACAAAAACTAAGTATTATTTCAAGTTACGCACAATTTTTATGTATGAAAGTTATCTACATTGGTTACTTTCGTACATTTTACGTTATGTGTGCACAAATAAACAGATAAACAGACAAAAATTCCACAAATGCTAGAAATGGGTTCTGTTGGTTCTCCTTTAACACCCTGGCAATTTTTTTATATTTTCGGTTTACAAAAATGACTTTTCTACAGATTTATTACATGTATTGATGATGATATTGATTGCTAATATAAAGCAATCCTCAAACACACCGTAACTTTTTTTTTTAATGTCTTCAAAACACAGACATCGCTGAGTTACAATTTTATTATATGTATAATTATATATATACGTATATAGATGTAGATTTTTGACAGATGAGGAGAAAAAACTATGCAAGAACGTGTTGCGCTTGCATCGAGCTTCATTCAGCAAGATACGTGTGTGTGGCTTGTTCTACATAGACGCTGGGTTACAACTAAGCCTAATGATTCTTCTTACTAACTACACTGTCGTGTTGCTGCAGTTCGCCATTTTGTAGTTCTCATTAAATTGATTTATTGAATACGTGTTCGGTGTTATTCTTTATTTTAAAATTTAATACATAATTAAGTACAAATTAATTTGTTGATTGCGTATCACTTTCAGTATTATTAGCCACTTTGAAATTCTTAATGGAAAACCTAATACCCCTTTGCTTGACCTGGGAATAGAAACCGGGTTCCCACATGCATGCGACCGCGAGACGAACGGGGCTGTAAATATATAAATATTTTATTCTTAAAGGTGCGCTAACACGGCAACTGTTGTTAAGTGCCGGTTATATGCAATACCAATGTATAGCACTTTAAGGTTAAAAAAAAAACTTTAAAGAAGTAGCCAAGAATTGTCCAATTTCTTTTACCCGTGTTAGCGCACCTATACTCTTGTTAAGACCTGCAGTAATACATCTCCTATTGAGTTTAGCGTGTGTATTATAAAAATTCTTAATATATCGAGGAAGAGCGAGGTTTATCCCATCACAAGTATCTTCGGATTACTTACTGGGAAGCCCCGTGTTGAAGGAATAAACTAGAAGGACAAGAAGAAGCTGGTATTGAATTTTATTTAATATAATCAAAAATAACAGTACAGTTTTCTTAGTAAGAAAAATATAGATATATGACAAGAAGTGACTAAAGAGTACAAGACCATAACTTTTTGTAAAAAGGTAAACACCTAATAGTTTGATTATACAACATGCTCCCTCAAAAAGTTAATCGTATTGCACTCATAACACAAACGCATAAAGAACCAGTATAGAAAAACATCACGAAAAAAGAAAAACTAGGATATACCAATCATTTGAAACAACTGCGATTCTTTGTTGGACCCAAAGGTTTTGTCAAAACATCTGCAGGTAACCTGTTGGTGGGCATATACAACAAGTTAAACAGTTTTATCGTTCTTTTTTTCTCGGACAAAATGGAACTTAACGTCTATCTATATGCTTTGTCCGATTGTGATGAACAGGATTCATGGCTATTTTTTGTGCACTTTGACTATCCGTATACAAAACTTTACTAAGCGACCTACCTGTTATATCGGCTATCAGTCTTTTTAAGAAGCACGCATCCTTTACTGCTGTAGCCAACGCCATATATTCAGCTTCAGCAGACGATAAAGCCACTGTGGGCTGTTTTTTAGCTTCTCACGAAATAGGGCCGCCTGCAAGTTCATAATAGAACCCTGTGTAGGATCGTCTATCAGTTGGACAATTTGCCCAGTCTGCATCTGAAAAACCCGTCAAAGTTGTAGTATTACCTTTTTCTTTAATGTATGTAATACCACTATCTTTTGTAGACATCGTTTAGCAATATTCCAATGTGACTGATCAAATTTAGAGTTAAATTTACTCAAGTAACTTACGGTGTAGGCTATATCTGGTTTAGTATTTACAGCCAAAAACATTAGACAGCCAATTAACTCATACTCACCCGTTGAGGTAATAATGTACTACGCACTAGAGAAGTCGCCACACATCACTGTTGTGTTCCATTCATTTGCGGTATGCCGGCCGCATTTCACTCATTTGCTTTCTAGATCTTGAGCGCTTAAGTAATTTTTTGTTTTTAAACGAAAAATCGTTTAAACGCAATAAATATGCCGTCGTCTGTTTTAAGGTATTGCAATAATAATTCAACGAATACGGCGAAGTGCACAGGAATAATTTTTAATCGGTGACTAACTAGATAATAATTTTAAAATATAATTTGAACAAAAATTTTGGTGGACGCCATGTTCTGTCATTTTTCAAATAGACTAAAAATAAAGATGTGACAATTTATGTAACAAGTGTAGGTAGAATTAGCTGACGTTTCTTTTTAAAGTGGAAAATAATAATCTAACATATATTTAGATAAGAACTGACTGTGGTTATTCAATGTAAAAAGATAAAAAATAATTATTACATTATCTAAGATAATTTTGTTACATTTTGTTTGTGTTTATTTAGGGTTTCCAAGTTTGGGTAGTAAAGATAGGAAAAAATGCAGAATATTTATCCAAATCAACCGCAGTGAAGATTCCTGGTTACCATTTAATCATACATATGTATGTTCGTTGCATTTTCGCGAAGAGAATAAATATAACACAAAAAGGGGCAGGCTTTTTCTGAATCAGTCTCTTTACTAAATACCATTTTAGTTATATTACTGTTAATCTCTTCTTTTTCTTCTTCCTAGCCTTTTCCCTCTTTAGGTGGGGTCGGCTCTCCTTATTTCACGGCGCCAAGACATTCTGTCGAGGGTTGTCGGGTTAAGCAGTTTCTCCTTCTTGAGGTTGGTTCGTCATACTAGTGCACCATGTCAAAGGAGGAGTTATATTAATGTTAATACTTTGGCATATTTTATTCACAAGGAAGTATTTACATCTTTGCTTCAACATTCTTTTGATCAACGAAGCACTTTAAATCACCGAACACATTTGTTACGGGCCATCATAAAACTACTCAGCCACTTCAGTTGATTCATACTGATGTTTGTGGACCTTTTTCTACGAATTCCTTTACAGGTTAAAGATAATTTACTATTTTTATAGATGATACACGTTTTACTTTTGTGTATTTTCTGTTTTCTAAAACTGAAGTCAAAAGTAAGTTTTGTTCCTTTCATTCTCATATCGAGAGACAGTTTGGTGGAAAAGTAAAGACTTTGCGTTCAGATAATGGAACTGAGTTCATCAATAAGGAATTGATGCATTATGTTCAGTCATTGGGTATCGATTGGCAAACGACAGCACCATATAGCCCTCAGCAAAATGGGGTAAGTGAATGGTGTAATCGTAGCATAGTAGAGAAGGCTCGGTCACTATTGTCCCATGGTTCTCTCTCAAAAGCTTTTTTGCAGGACGCAGTGGAGACAAGCGTCTACTTGAAAAATCGGTCATCACACCGCGCGCTAAGTGGTAAAACACCATTTGAAATGTGGTTTAATAAAAACCCGATCTGTCTCATCTGAAGGTTTTCGGATGCAGATCACTTGTTCAGGTCCCTCAAGTCAGAGATGTAAATTGGACATGAAAGCTGAGGAACAGATTTTTGTAGGATACTCAGATGATCCTCATACTTATTATTGCCGGAATGCGGGAAGTCCTAGACGTTTACTAAAGTCAAGAGATGTCACATTTTATGAAAATATCTTTACTGGACTGAAGGCAAATATTGAGCCTATAGGTACTGTGAACTCTGATATTGTAAATTTGCTCTCACAGTCACCATCGCCAGCTATTTCAAGACAAGAAGTACTTCTCTCCTCTTCATCTGGGAGATGTGAGGTAGATACTCCTAACTAAGATACTTCTTTCATGGATGCTGAGGATGCTGATGTTGAAATCAATAAAGCAGACAATTTAGAGGTCAACAATGTTGATGATCAGCAATCATGTGAATCTACAGATTCCTCAAATGAATCTAGTCGATATCCTTCAAGAGTTTGCAAACCACCAGATTATTTCTCTTATAATACCCTGGTAGATGATGGGTGCGATGAGCCAAATAATTATCTGGCTGCAATTAACAGCGATGAGAAAGATAATTGGATTTTAGTGATGAGAGATGAGTACAATGCCTTAGTCAGAAAGAGCACATGGATTTTGGTAGATAAGCCAAATCTCAAGACTTATATTCCTAGCAAGTGGGTCTTCAAACTAAAGCGAGATGCGAAAGGTAGCGTTGTTAGGTATAAAGCGCGCCCAGTAGCAAAAGATTTTCGACAAAAAGAAGGTGTCGACTACCACGAAATATTTTCTCCGGTTGTACGCAACACGTCGTTGCGAACCCTGTTAGCGCTTGCAGTGCAGGAAAATTATAAGGTCCGCCACATGGATATGGACACAGCCTTTTTCAATGGCAGTTTGGAAGAAGAAATCTACATGACACAGCCAGAAGGTTTCGTAAGGGAAGGGGAAGAGTCGAAAGTGTGTATTTTGAAACGGTCACTCTATGGGTTGAAGCAGGCACCAAGAGCCTGGAATACAAAGTTAAAACAGACTTTGTCAGTTCTTGGTTTGACTCAAACATGTGAGCCGTGTATTTTTAAAAATCTCTTTGGTTCTGGCTGTATAAGTCGACGATTTAGTAATCTTGTATAAAAATGAAAGTACGCTTGACAATTTCAAACGTCAACTTGAAAAATACTTTTCATTAAAAGATCTTGGACAAATTAATTTCTTTATGGGAATAAATATTTGCCATGATGATTATGGAATGAAACTATCTCAGAGTACATACATTGAAAAGTTACTGAAAAGATTTAACATGAAAGATTGTAAGGGTGTTTTTCCGCACTGGTCAAGAAAGATCTTGAGCCTGGTATAGGTGAGTACATTGAGATAATATTATGTACTACGTACTAGAGAAGCTATCCTAAGCAAAATACATGCCCCATTTTGTCAATTTTGACAAGAGTTTAAACCAAAAATTCGCTGCAGCGCTGAAACAATAATTAGTCGTCTAACAATACAATATAAACATGCAGCGCTAGAGCGCTTCTAAGGTGTAGTTTTCTCGCGACCAAAAAGACGGAAGCGCCGTGATTTTCATGGCACTTACGCGTTTCGTTCAACGTTCTACAACACCTTGTCATTTATATAGACTAAACTGCTGACTGACTACAGAAGCGACATAGCTTTATACCTAACAAGCTTCATTAGAATTCACACTTTTACAAAATTTATTACATACATACATAAACTCACGCCTTTTTCCCATGGGGGTAGGCTACAGAACGCCACCTGCTACGATCTTTACATACTTCTTTTGCTTCACACACATTCATATATCTAGTCATAAACATACGCTAATTCAAAATTTATTATTAGTTGAAACAACCGACTGTTAAAGTATAAGTCAAATGCGGTTACAATAAGTTAGAAACATATCAAATCGGAATAGGGAATTTTACAATTCGCTTGAAACACGAATCTTCTGTATTTTTATTATAATAATTATGTTTATTTAGTTATTCCTAAACAATATAAGTTTAGTTAACTTTTGACGCTTCGATAAATAATTATTAGTCTGATCAATTTTAGCCACGTGCTTTAAGCGAATTGATGTGTATTTCATAACATGGCTGTCGCAATGAAACGATCTTCTCGGACTGTTGTGCATCTTGGCTTGCCAGTACCTGGTCTTCTCAGGTTTAATCCAGTCTCCCTAAACCTTTGGATCACTTGTCGGACAGTAGTATGGACGCACATTATTCTGGCCGTATTTCTTTGGCTGGTCCCCAAATCCACCGAGAGGCATGATTTATGGGTACGAGAGCCGTAATACTTTACAATTTAAGAATTCTTTCACGACGGCGAAAACTGTTGATATATAACAAGCGACAACAACCTATGATTTATGGAACAAATTGAAAAATATGTTTGATGATTCGGGCTATACAAGAAGAATCAGTTTGCTCAGAAAGCTCATTAATATTCGTCTTGAAAATAGTGAGTCCATGACGCAGTACGTGACCCAGATAATTGGAACGGGACAGCGACTTCAAGGAACAGGTTTCAAGTTAACAGACGAATGGATTGGTGCATTATTGTTAGCAGGATTACCCGAAAGGTATTCGCCTATGATAATGGCGATCGAGCATTCGGGAGTCGACATAAGTGCCGACGTCATTAAAACCAAGTTGATGGATATGGTAGTGAGGCTAGTTCAGCTTCCGTTTCCGAGAGTGCATTTGTGGCGAACGCGACCGGAACGCAGCGTGTAAAATATGGCAGCCCCAAAGACGGCCATAGACAACATAGACAACTGCAAGAAACGTCAACGTCAGTGTCAAAACCAAATAAGGTTATCAAGTGCTACAAATGCAAACAAATTGGACACTACAAAAATCAATGCCCCAACTCGGAATCTAGCAAACGAAAATCAACAAACGCATTCAGTGCTATTTTTCTGAGTGGAAAATTCAGCCAGAACAACTGGTATATAGACAGTGGGGCAAGTAAACACATGACGGCGAGACAAGAAAACATAGTGAATCCGTCCCATCAACATAATACAAAGGAAATCATTATAGCAGACCAGACAAGTGTTCCAGTGCTGTGTTCTGGCGACGTTAACATCGTTACTGTTGTGAAAGGTGTTGAATATGATGTCACAGTTTCGGACGTATTGTGCATACCGAACTTAACAACGAACTTGCTTTCGGTGAGTCAGTTGATTGCGAATGGCAACAATGTTATCTTCAAAGAAAATGTTTGCCACATCTACAATCGACAGAAGGAGCTCGTCGGCGAAGCAGAATTAGTAGAAGGTGTGTACAGATTATACACGAAAACAGAACATTTACTAGCAGCATCAGCAATAGCATCGAGTGAGATTTGGCATAGACGATTGGGACACATCAACAGTACTAGCTTAACCAAAATGAAAAACGGTGCTGTAGAAGGCATTTCATACCCAGATGTAGCAAACATAGACAAGTCAACGTGTACTATTTGCTGTGAAGGGAAGCAAGCCAGGCTACCATTCCAGCAGAGTTCCTCAAAAACAGAGAACCTTCTGGAGGTGATTCACGCAGATGTATGCGGGCCCATGGAAACTTCATCAATTGGAAGATCCAGGTACTATGTTTTGTTTGTGGATGATTACAGCAAGATGGTGTTTGTTTATTTTTTGAAAACAAAGAATGAAGTATTTATCAACTTCAAAGAGTTTCAGTCCATGGTTGAAAAACAGAAAGACAGAAAGATCAAAATTCTAAGGACAGATAACGGAGGTGAGTTCTGTAGTCAAGAGTTTGATAAATATCTGAAAGAGCAAGGGATAGTCCATCAAAGGACTAATGCGTACACACCACAGCAGAATGGTTTATGTGAACGTATGAACCGGTCCATTGTTGAAAAGGCTAAGTGTTTGATTTTTGATGCTGGCTTAGAGAAAAAATTCTGGGCAGAGGCAGTTCACACATCAGTTTACTTGCGGAATAGATCTGTCGTTACGGGACTGAACAACAAGACTCCGTATGAAGTCTGGACAGGGTCTAAGCCAAATTTAAGCCATTTACGCATATTTGGAAGCACAGTGATGGTGCATGTGCCAAAACAGAAACGGCTGAAGTGGGATAAGAAAGCTGATAACCTAATTTTTCTTGGCTATTCCGAGAATGTAAAGGGCTACAGAGTATATGACCCAGAAAAAAACTCTGTAAGTACAAGTCGAGACATAGTCATCATGGAAAAACCAGCTGAAAGTACAACCAACATATCCTTGGAATGCAAGCGTTCAGCGGAGGAAGAATGCACCAAAGATCTAGAGAGTTCAGATGCGGAAATCTCAGATTCAGAAGTAGAGAATGACAGTACGTATATTGAGAATACAGATAGTACTACTGATGATAGTTACTTTGACACTACTTCAGACCAAAATGACACACTGGTGGATCAGAGTTCACCAGAACCTCTACCAAAACGAGACAGAAGAAAGCCTGATAGATTTGGCTATAACAATATTTGTATAGCAGAGTGTGATGATAACAATAGAGAAATCAGTCTCAAGGAGGCCTTGCATGGGCCAGAAAGCAAGTTTTGGAGAGCGAGCATGAAGGAGGAGTTGGACTCATTTAGAGAAAATGATGCGTGGGAAGAAGTTGACTACCCTCAAGACAGTACAGTGGTGCAGTGCAAGTGGGTCTTTAAAAAAAAGATTGACAGTACTAATAAAGTGCGTTACCGGGCAAGATTAGTAGCAAAAGGCTTTAGTCAAAAAGCTGGTGTAGATTACCATGAAACATTTTCACCTGTGGTCCGCTATTCTACTCTAAGACTGCTATTTGCTCTGGCAGCTAAATTAAATTTTGATATAAGACACTTAGATGTCACCACAGCCTTTTTAAATGGTTTTTTGAATGAAACTGTATTTATGAAGAAACCTGTTACTTTCGAATCAAATAATGATACGAGTAATACAGTGTTAAAGTTAAAACGAGCTATTTATGGTCTAAAACAGTCCTCCAGGGCTTGGTATCAGAGGGTTAATGATTATTTGATAGATTTGGGATATCATAAGTCAAAGTATGAACCATGTTTATTTACCAAATTTGAAGGAAGTGTTAAGATAATTATAGCACTGTTTGTTGACGATTTCTTTGTATTTTCAAATTGTGTAACTGCAACTGATCAATTAGTGAATGAATTGAGCTGTAAATTCAAAATAAAAAATTTAGGTCAGCTACAACAATGTTTAGGCTTAAGAGTAAATGTAAGCAAAAATAAAATTACTGTTGATCAACAACAATATGTAGAGAATTTACTAAAACGTTTTAACATGACAAATTGTAAAACTGCACAAACTCCTATGGAGATTAATTTAAAGTTAGAAGGATCTCAGAATGTTTGTAATGACTATCCATTTAGACAACTGATAGGAAGTTGAATGTACCTGGCAGTTTTAACTAGGCCTGACATAGCCTACAGTGTTAGTTTTCTCAGTCAGTTTAATAATTCTTATGATGAAACTCACTGGAAGCATGCGAAAAGGGTATTAAAATATTTAAAGAAAACAAAAAACTATGGTCTTGTGTTTTGTAAAGATAATTCTTGTATTGAAGGATTTGTAGATGCAGACTGGGGTTCTGATGTAAATGATAGAAAATCTTTTTCAGGGTTTTGTTTTAAATTGTCGAATACTGTAATTTCTTTTGAATGCAGAAAACAGAGAAATGTAGCTTTATCTTCAACCGAAGCAGAATACATTTCTATGTCTGAAGCAAGTAAAGAGGCAATTTATTTGAAAAATGTATTATCTGAGATTATGGGAAGTTCAGATTCAATAGTCTTATTTAATGATAGCCAGAGTGCCCAAAAATTAATTTCAAATCCAACTTTTCATCGCAAATCAAAACACATAGATATTAGGTATCATTTTGTCAGAGAGGCAGTAACTAATAATTTTGTAAAAATTGCTTATTTGGAAACAGCTGAGATGCCAGCAGATATTTTAACCAAGAGTTTGGGGTCTATTAAACATTATTATTTCATGGAAAAGCTGGGTATTTCACCTGTTTCATAATATTTGTGTTATTCTTGTTAAGCGGAGGTGTTGATATATAACAAGCAATACCAACCTATACGCAACTACTAGCGCCATCTGTTTACCTATATATGTCAACTTATATAATAAATGACAGTTAGTTAGAAACTGCTAGTGTGTTTTAATCAAAACAAGGATGAAATCAAAAGCAAAACAAAAAACGAAACAAATGTATTCCGAAATTTTCAAACCCCAAAATTTTGTTTTTCTTCTTTTTTTTATTCATGGCTTCAAAAAGACCAGTAATTAAAAGAGTTTAAGGTTGTATAATAAAATAGATTTAATTATACTTTTTAATTTATGAAAGTTAGGTTAGGTTAGGTTCTATGTCTTATGAGATATTAATGTGTTTGTCGGCATATTGTGGGTGGAACTTTTTCATTGCGCGGCAGTTTATTTTCTTAATTTAAATTTATATTACAATGCAATTAATATAATTAATATTAAATACAATTCTATTCATTTAAAATAACACAAGTAATGATGTCATGTCACTGAAAATAGCAAAAATAATGAAAATGTTTCAATATTATTTAAGTAGTGACAATAGGTAGATGTCATAATAATTATGAAACATAAGTTTTACATTTTACACTCAAAATATTCATTGATGGAATAAAATCATCTCTCACACAACCAGCTAAGTTTCTTAATAAATTCCTAATCAGTAGCACTCCTAAAATTTTTGTCACATACTTTTAGTCTATTACGTGGGACTACTATACTTGTTGCACTGTATCATGGTGCGGGTGACAGTTTCAATAAAAAATTTACGCAATATAAGAATACGCATTTTTTTCAGTTAAACTTCATACCATATACCAACGTCATACAGACGTTAAACTACAAAAAATGCGTATACGTATATGCATAAAAAAATGTATTGAGACTGTCACCTGCAGCATGCTACAGCGCAAAGATTGGCTTTTGTGCTATTTTCCTCTTTGACATAGCCTTTTGATCATTTTCAAAACAAGAGTCAGAGTCATATATAAAGACGTAAGCAGCTTTTGCTTAATAAATACAGGTTTACAAGAGTATGTCCACTTAAGATTGAAAATTGACCTTACACATTGTTTTTGGCTATGAATGCCCTCTGTTTTAGCTACATCTATTGAATTACCCCATACAGTTATTTCATACCTTAAAATTTACAAACATGGCTATGGTAGGTATTCAAACAGCCTTATTGGTAAATAAGGCTGTTTGAATGTCTGTTAAATTTTTGATACTTCTAAGTACAAATACGAATTTGTTTATTTTCTTACATACATTATCTATACTTTAGCGTTCCAATTGCAATGTCTATCCGTAACTACTCCTAAAATTTGATATTATTAACTTCTTCTGTGTCATTGTTATTGTATTTTAGATTTAATTTCATTTCATTTCGCAATTTTTTGTGGTTAGTATATAGCAAAAATGTTATAAATTTAGTTTTATTTGAATAAATTTTAAGTTATTCCTATGTAGCTAATTTATTAAATCTGTCAATGCTTTATTCGTAACTATTTTATTGTTATCTAGAGTTTTCTCTTTTGTCAAAATAAACACACCGGCAAAATTAGCTGAATAAAATAAAAACGTAGTTTTTTTTTTTAATTTTTTTAATTTTTAAAACCCATATTAGACAGGTTTCCTTACTTAAAATGTAACTTTTAGATCGCTTTTAGAATGTTTTGTGTGCGTAACATGATTGTATGTCAAAACTGCACATTGTTGATTTTTAACGTTATTAAGGAAAGATAAAAGATATATATATATATTCCATTTTTACAATAAAAATAATATCACATGATATCGAGTGTTTCCGCCACGTTCTTTTAATACAAAAATTACACGCCTAGACATGTTGAAAATAGTATTATCCGTTGTCTCGTGTCGTAGTCTCAATTATTCTTATACTACGGCGCTTCGCAGTTAATTCACATTGACAGATGTAGGTATTATGAATTTTGACTTTTGTTTTAGCAGGTCCCAAACGTGTTCTCGCAAATATACGCAAATCTGGTGATCTGGCCGGCTATTCCAAAACTGCGATATTTACATTTTATTGATAGACTGAAGTTGAAAAAGTGGTTTTCGGCTGAACATTATCCTGGATCAAAACTAAGTGACCCCTGATAAAGGTACCACACTTTATTCTTAAATAACATTTATATAGTTATCTGCAATAAGATCTCCTCCATCGATCACCACCAAGTCCGTACGTGTTCCCAAACATATACTACCTGAATCCAATATTGTTCCTCTACCATATGCCATAGTAGTTTAAAAGTAGGAACAAAAATTTAAAATTTTTACAGATAATGTCAAAGTCAAATGTATTTATTTCAACTGGGCCATTAAGCGGCACTTTTGAACGTGAACAATTATTTATAAGTAATAAAAATTGATTCTACCGTGCGTTCGGCAAAGTAACATGGAGAATAACGCACAAGAAACTCCATACTTACTCTTTAAAAAAATAAGTTTTTTACAATATTAGTACAAACATAAACAAATTCATATACGCGATAACGATGCACCCAGAACTACTATACAGGTACTATAAAGGTATAAAGTATTACAAGCACTAACAGGTAAATTGTTTCACTTGATAAATAGCAACATCGTTCTCACATATTTACAAATATTGCAAACATAGATAAATTACCTAATTCAACAACTACGGAACAGTGTGCGAGTAAATTTTTTTAAACAAAAAAAGAAGTAAGAAAAATAAAAATAAAGCGTTACTATAATTATGAATATAATACAAATTAACCAGTTTGATAGGAATGGGTGTTACATGGGCATTCACCATAACCTTGGTTTTGTCCATGATCATTTTAAGACCCACTCTTTCGGAAGCTTTACTGAGGTCATCGAGCATTTTACTGAGGCTCTCCAAGGTCTCAGCCATGATCACTATGTCGTCGGCAAACCAAAGGTGAGTGATGTACTCGCCATTAACGTTGATGCCTAGCCCCTTACAATCCAGAACCTTGAAGACGTCCTCCAGCGCAGCAGTGAACAATTTCGGAGAAATGACGTTTCTCTGTCTCAACCGCGCTGGAGAAGGATTGGTTTCGAGGTCTGATCCTGAAGACGGACTGACATGGTGGCGTTTTTGCACAGACACTTCAAAACCTCAATGTACCGGTAGTCGATCTGGCACCCTTGGAGAGACTGCAGTACAGCCCAAGTCTCGATCGAATCGAAGGCTGTCTCGTAGTCCACAAAAGCTAAACAGAGAGGCAGGTTATACTCTTCAGTCTTCTGTATAACCTTCCGTAGCGTATGTATGTGGTCTACGGTGCTAAAGCCTTTTCGGAATCCAGCTTGTTCGGGAGGCTGAAAATCGTCAAACCTATCCGCGAGATGATTCGTGATGACTCTTGAAAACATCTTGTAGACATGGCTAAGAAGTGAGATGGGTCTATAGTTCTTCAGCCGGGCATTGTCGCCCTTCTTGAAGAAGAGTACCACCACACCTCTGCACCATGCCTGTGGCGTTTTGCTCTCGAGTATGACGGAATCAAACAGCTTCTGAAGGGCCTTGAGGACCGGTTTTCCACCCGCCTTCAGGAGTTCAGCTGTGATTCCGTCATCACCCGGCGCCTTGTTGTTTTTAAGCTGTTTCAGAGCCATCCTAATCTCGTACAGGCTGACGTCCGGGATATCTTCGGTATAGTGTCGGGTCAATCTAGCTCTTGGGTCGTTTGCTAGACTCGCAACGGGTTTGCTGATTGATGTGTACAACTGACCATAGAATGTCTCGATCTCCCTTAGAAGCTCCGGTTTGGCGGATACGATCCTGCCATTGTAGGTCTTCAGTTTCGTGAGCTGGTTCTGCCAAATAGCCAGACCTGTAAAAAACACACACCACAACTTCGAGGGTAAGGTCTCCGACCTTGATAGGAGATCAAGATCGGAGACCTTACCCTCGAAGTTGTGGACGATTATGTCTACCTGGGACAAACGGTCCAGTTGGGTAGGTCCAACTTCGAGAAAGAGGTGTCGAATCCGACTCGGCTGGGCGGCGTTCGGGAAGTTGCGTAGAATCTTCTCATCCAATTTACCGCAGTGCCTCAAGACAAAAGTCTATGACCATTGTGTGTTGCGAGTGATCACCTATGGGACTGAGACGTGGTCGCTCACAATGGGACTTATCAGAAAGCTTAAAGTCACCCAAAGAGCAATGGAGAGGGCTATGCTCGGAATTTCCTTGCGTGATTACGTCAGAAATGATGATATCCGCAGGAGAACCAAAGTTACCGAAGTTAAGTTACCGAAATTAAGTGGCAGTGGGCAGGGCACATTGCTCGCAGAACGGATGGCCGATGGGGCCGAAAAGATCTGGAATGGCGACCGCGAACCGGAAGACGATACGTTGGAAGGCCTCCCACTAGGTGGACCGATGACCTGGTTAAAGTTGCGGGAAGGCGTTGGATGCGGGACGCACGGGATCGGTCAATGCGGTGACGCCTGGGGGAGGCCTATGTCTAGCAGTGGATGTCTTTCGGCTGAAATTATGATAACCAGTTTGATTTTGTCTACACTATAGATTGCCATATGGAGCAGGACCAGCATGTTTCCAAGCATTCTAATCTTGAATATAATCATCTAATTTATAATATGCTTGTTCACAAAGTGTGCTTTTAACTTTTGTTTTAAATTTTCTTTCATTTAGTTTTAATATCTCACAAGGTATTTTGTTAAAGAATTTAACACAGTTCCCCATGAAAGATGTGTGTACTTTAGCTTATCTATAAGATGGTCGATCTAATTTATCTTTATTTCTAGTATTACGATTGTGTCTATCACTAACTTTACTAAAGAGATTTATATATTTCCTAACATACATAATATTTTCATAAATGACTTGGCAAGAAACTGTCATTTTATAAATTATATTAAATAGCTCCCTAAGAGATTCCCGAAAAGGCTCTGACACCTCTCTTTTGCAATATAAATATTGATTCAATGCCAGCCGCCCGACCCTTAAATACCGTATGACATTATGCTGTGAAAGTAACTAAAATAGACCAAAAGCGCGGTTTCTACATCCGTTAAATGTCGAGCCGACCCGCAAGAGATGTTATGTGAGGCCTCCGTTGTAATTTGTCATCTAGAGTGATGCCTAAGAAAACTTTTTGATTTACATAGTCCAGCTTTTCTCCATTCAATATGATATCGCATTCGCTACTTCTGACATTCGGCAATGTGAATCTAATACATTTGTTTTTTTTTTCATTTAGTACCAAATTGTTTGCCGTGAAGTAAGTTTGGACCTGATGAATAGACTTATTCACATCATCAACATTTTGTGACCGCCGATCTATTTTAAATATCAAATATGTGTCACCAGCAAATAACACGATCATCGGTTGATTTTGTAATAATTGGGGCAAACCGTTAATTTAAACTAAAAAGAGGAATGGATTCAATAAAGAGCCTTGAGTCAAGCTCATTGTCATTAGTAAAATTACGCTGTTTACCTGAACTTTAAGTTGTCTGGCTTTCAAATATGATCTAAGTAACTCAAAGGCCGTATGTCTAATCCCATAGTATTCGTGTTTCAACAATAGTGTCTCATGGTTAACGCAATCGAACGCTTTCGAGTGGTCGCAAAAGATTTCAATGGCGTCTTGTACTTCTTCCAAGGCGTTATAGATGTTCTTTATTAGGGTGACGCCAGCTTCAGTTGTGCAATGCTCTTTGGTGAAACTGTACTGTTGGTCGTGAAAGATGGAATGTTTGTTAAAATGACAATTGGTTGAGCATTAACGTTTCGAAGACTTTACTGAGAACCGGCAGAATTGACACCGGCCTATAATTATTGGCTTTTTTGCTATTCCCGGATTTAAATAATGGAACTACTTTACTATGTTTCATAAGGTTCGGTAAAACTCCTTGATCGACACTAGTGTTAAATATGAAAGCTAAATAGGGCGCAATAGTTTCATTGATTGATTTACATACTTTTACAGACAGTCCCCAAAGATTTTCTGTTGATTTAATTTTAAGATCTTTAAAAGCTTTAAAAATAGCTTGGGGGCTTGTATGTTGAAACTTAAACTCCGAAGGGCACGCATTCACATTCTTTCTAATTGAGACGGCAGAGAGCGCGGGTGAGGAGTTAAAAGCTGCTGTAGTTTTAAGAGGATTATTAACAAAAAAGTTTTCAAATTCCTGAGCTACCTCCATGGATGATTGTAGGGGACCATGTGCAGTTTCTAAATAAATTTCAGTATTACGCTGTTTTTTTTCTACCTGTTTCATTATTTATTATTTTCAGGTAGTTTTTATTTTACCGTCTGCTGATTTTATTTTATTGCTTATAAACAACGCTTTAGCTATTTTGCATGCAATTTAAAGGTTTTTGAATAATTCGCAACATATTTATCAAAGCTTGTATTATTCATATGTTGCTTTAGGCCATAAAGTTCATATAGCTTTTCCCTGCTTTAACGAATGCCTGGAGTCGCCAAATCGCTAAATACAAACTTGGTGTAAAAACTTTCCGCTTTCAGTGGAAATGTCTCATTTTGCGTGTTAGTACTTTAGAAAATTCGGCATAGAACTCATTTGAGTCATCTCTATGATTAAATTTTTGAACACATAACTTACTTTTCACGGTATTTTTATTTTTTTCTGAATTTTTACAAGGGATGTAGGTGCTAATGGTTATTGTTTGTGTACTGTTATCAGATGCTAACTTATTTACAATTTCTTTATCTAAGTAATCACAAGTCGCAGAAGAAGCTGTTAGTTTGGTTGGCTCCATAAACACATTTTCCAGATTAAATGATTTAAAAAGACCCAACAACCTGTTAGAGTTATTCTCTAATAAGTTAATTTTAAAGTCGCCACATATGACAATTGATTTACTACTAGTACTAACTTTTTTTTAAATATCTTCCATTACACAAACACAAATAGATTCTCGTAACTTAGAGGTCTGTACACGCATACTACAACATGCTTATCAAGCTCAACACGGGACAACTCAATGGTCTTTTCTTTCTTTAGATTTAATAGAGTTTCTAATAAGTATTAATGATCCACCTTGTATCATATGTTATCTGCTGAAAATGCTAACTACACAATAATTTTCATAATTAATAGACTTTACTTGGTGATCTTTTAACCAATGTTCAGTTAGACAAATAATATCAAACTTGGTTTATCTAAAAATAATTCAATTTCTAATAATTTGGAAGAGTAACCCTTAATGTTTTGATTTAATAATTTTAAAGGGTATTGCTCTCCCCTCAGCTTTGTACTTCTAAATGGATTGCCAGAAGATATCTTTTTTACTATTTACTAAAGATACCTTTTTTAATATATATAATATATAATATGATGTAACGCTCAGTGTGGACGCTTAAGGTCAGGGTAGGCACAGGTAGCGAGACCACGCTAACAGATGGTCAGCAGATGTGCGAAATGCACCCCGCCCCGCGCCCACACAGGCCCCGGGCCCGGTGGCCTGCTAGTCAGTAGACATTCGATTCGGGTCGCGCACGCTAGATAGATCGGGTATTCACGGTTCTAGCTTGTTCCCGCCATAACTATTGACTAAGTTTAGTTGTACGAGTAGTTAGTGTTATACTGTAGTTAGCGAGTAAGACCATTAATGTACAAAGTGTTGTGTATATTGAAGCGTTTTATCGTGGCATGAACTGAAATCGTCTTATTACGACACCTAGCCCCTCTTATACTGATTATTTACAGGGGTAACTTCTGTTGTCTTATTGACTAGTTTAAATCTATGTTGCTAGTTGCACTGGGCAACACAGGCTCATCAATTAATATAAAATTTGAAAATATGTTGTTCTTGTTCATGATAACACATTTATTGCCGTCCGTTAATTTAATTAAATGACTCCCACACTTATCATTGTACAATATTAATAAACGGACTAATGTATTAAAAATAAAATATTTAATCCATTAGTCCGTGGACCAAATTAGATGTTTTCAAGCAAAAGTTATACTGTTTCTAAGTAGATGTGCCTCAAGTTAGGGTTTTCTTCATTGTACTGATTTTCTCACAAACATTAGTCTCCCTAAATCATTGGAAAATGCAATAAGTGGTCTTAATAGATAAATTATAAATTACACACAACATCTGTAGGTTTGATAACTTCTCCTCATCTCAAGTGCCCTGGTTCTCTTAGTTTGGATTAAGTTGAGCACGTCCTTAACTTCGAAAAAGATCTAAAGGTAAAAATTAATACAAATAACTCAGTATGTCAATGCAATTTTTTCAAAATTTTAATACATAACCACAAAGTGGCAATAAGCGGCATTCTCTCAAATTGTTGTAAGTTCGAATAAAGTTAAAACAATTGCATGAAAGTTGACGTTCAATTGTTTTATCAATTAGACATAATTGCTTTGATTTTAAAACAAAAATAAAAACCACCCAGAAACGGTAAAGAATAAAGATTTACGTTTTATTTTTCTTGTGCCGCTAATGTTGCCACTGTGTGTTGTAGTATCATCTGTAAACAATTGGTTCGTGAAGTTGGGCAATTCGTTTATATACACACATCAAAAGTGTATAGGGATCAAGTACATTTATAGTTAAAATTAATTTTTCACAGTTAAAAACTATCACACGTACCCAAACTGGTGACCCTCGAACATGAACATCAGCGCAGCAGTTCGTGCAGAGCTACTTCGTCGTGACGTCATCATCACTTCCTCAAGCTTTCGAGCAGCGAGTCACACAGCCAGCCAGTACCCACGGCATCTACGGGGGTATCCTGACCACCAGCATGCAGCGGACGCGCATTCCTGATCAGCACCCTCAGCTTCTATCATCATCGCTACGACCCACTGGAGCCACCAGCACTCGCCCGACTCACTGGGACATCATCACCGCTCCGACCCATTGGAGCCAGCAACTCTATCCCGACTCACTGGGATATCATCACCCCTACTCACTGGGGCACAACCGCATACAGTTCCGACTCACCGCGAACTCTGCGACTTCCGGTTCCGACTCACTGGAACCAACCTTCCACTGGCCAGGCACACATCACAAGATGCACGGACGACTCAACCTAACCTGCTATCGACCTCCGGTCTTCGGAGGGGAGTGATGTAGCGGCACCGAGGCCGCCACTTACGAACTAATGACATGACGTCACCCAAATCCTGCATCGCGCAAGAAAAGTTTTCGGCGCGATTAGAACACATACAACAGTCCGACAACAACCGTAGGGCAGTTGCCCGGACCAGACACAACAACCGTCTGGTCGGAGGATCCTCCCTTTTCTATGGAGGTTTGTGGGACTTTACACCCTGTTCCACATACCCCCAAAAATATTTACCAAATCTTTGTTATTTTCCAGATAATTCTTACTTATAATTCTTACTTATAATTCTTATGTTCAAGTTAACTAATTATCCCAATATTTTATGAAAATTAAGAAAAATCTCAAAATTTGCATATTTTGGGTAACTAACCGGCTTAGATCTAGTATCGTTTGGCAGTTATGTGGGGGTATAAGGGTATAAGGGGTTCAAGCTGGTAGGGGTGGGGTCCCTGATCATAACTCTAACACTCTTATTACAAGGTGATGAATATTTTTCGAGAAAGTAATAAAAATATTTCTTACTTCAATCCTTAGAGCATATAACCTATGGAGATGGCATAGCAAAGCGTACCCCTCTGCCAAAGTCGCTTGGCCATATGACCATACGCGTTATATAAAACTAGTTCATTCGCCGACCGCCGCCATTGTGTATCGTATTGTGTCGCAAGTAAGTTCTCCGAAAAAATGGTTAATTGTGCGGTTTCCTCTTGCAAAAAGCGAGCTGCCACTTTCAATTTGCGAAGCCATGGTGTTTCCTACCACATATAAGTATAAATTATACATCAACATAGTTGTATTTAAGAACAATGTCGAAATAATGGATAATGCCTTTACGATAGAAAAATTCAGTGGTACGTTGGTAGCACAAACGCAGTACAGGGGCTGACACGGTAGCGATGTGCATAGTGCTGGGACAACGTGAATGAATGATTGATAAATTAAATGATTTTTTTGAATCAGTATGTTCAGTATCAAAATAATTTTGTTTGTGTTTGTTTCTGGACAATTCAGGTTGAACTAAAAAAATATATCATTTATAAATGTCTATGAGAATAGATTTAAATTCTTTTCTTTTCAAGTTTTAGGCTAATAAAAAGTAAGTTTGTTCGTTTCGTTAGTGAGTTTCAATCATTTTTTATCCCCGACGGAAAAAGAGGGGAGTTATCAATTTGACGTGAATTGCTGTGTATCTGTCTGTGGCATCATAGCTCCTAAACAGATAAAGCGATTTAGATTTTTGTTTGATACCTCTATCGAGAGGAGACTATCGCAGCCATGGTAGTTACAATGACAACCCCACTGCACATCAATTCGAAGCCGTATACAAATGCGAATGTTAAAAATACTCAAATGTTCGTTTATATCCTTTTTAACCAAAAAAGTTGATCCACAGAAATGTGTTTGACATGTATATAATAAACTGGTACATTTTAAAAATCAGTGATTGCCTCTAGGCGTGCTCATTGAGACATGTAAATGAACTAGATTATGGCTATGAAACCATACACGTATGGTTTCCTATATAAGATATCAAACTAGCTTAGCTAGGAAACACCGTACTCAAATAGTTCAAAACAAACGAAAAACTGACGTGTTAAAGTGTTACATAAAAAAGTGTCAAATAAAATTCTATCCGGTTGATATTATTGACTAAAAATAAATTCAATCGTTCTTTTTTTAGTGTATCTTAAATCCTGCTACCTTTCTTACCTACCTACGTAGTTTAGCTGACCACAAATCATATTGCGTATTTTTTTTATTTGTGTTTTTATTACTTAAGTTTATTATTATTTAGTATAACAAAAATAAAACGAATTAACATTTTGCTCATTCATTCATGCATTAAAATGAATTTCCAGTCATTCTTTGTATCACATCACTAGCACTTTGTATCTGTTGTCATAGGATTATTGCGTAGATACACACAAATTTGTCAATGTGTGTGTGTTTTTTGATTGTGTGGTTATTATTTTTTCGTGTGCGTTTGTAGCAATAGGATGCATGCATCTGTGAGTGATTGTCATTTTTTTGTAGTGTGCTGTATGTGTTTTCCTCGCCTCCCGCAGAAAGTGGCAGAAAAATTTGTTCGGTGATTCGCGGCTTGCCGTCTCCATCTTAGAGCATATAACCTATGGAGATGGCATAGCAAAGCGTACCCCTCTGCCAAAGTCGCTTGGCCATATGACCATACGCGTTATATAAAACTAGTTCATTCGCCGACCGCCGCCATTGTGTATCGTATTGTGTCGCAAGTAAGTTCTCCGAAAAAATGGTTAATTGTGCGGTTTCCTCTTGCAAAAAGCGAGCTGCCACTTTCAATTTGCGAAGCCATGGTGTTTCCTACCACATATAAGTATAAATTATACATCAACATAGTTGTATTTAAGAACAATGTCGAAATAATGGATAATGCCTTTACGATAGAAAAATTCAGTGGTACGTTGGTAGCACAAACGCAGTACAGGGGCTGACACGGTAGCGATGTGCATAGTGCTGGGACAACGTGAATGAATGATTGATAAATTAAATGATTTTTTTGAATCAGTATGTTCAGTATCAAAATAATTTTGTTTGTGTTTGTTTCTGGACAATTCAGGTTGAACTAAAAAAATATATCATTTATAAATGTCTATGAGAATAGATTTAAATTCTTTTCTTTTCAAGTTTTAGGCTAATAAAAAGTAAGTTTGTTCGTTTCGTTAGTGAGTTTCAATCATTTTTTATCCCCGACGGAAAAAGAGGGGAGTTATCAATTTGACGTGAATTGCTGTGTATCTGTCTGTGGCATCATAGCTCCTAAACAGATAAAGCGATTTAGATTTTTGTTTGATACCTCTATCGAGAGGAGACTATCGCAGCCATGGTAGTTACAATGACAACCCCACTGCACATCAATTCGAAGCCGTATACAAATGCGAATGTTAAAAATACTCAAATGTTCGTTTATATCCTTTTTAACCAAAAAAGTTGATCCACAGAAATGTGTTTGACATGTATATAATAAACTGGTACATTTTAAAAATCAGTGATTGCCTCTAGGCGTGCTCATTGAGACATGTAAATGAACTAGATTATGGCTATGAAACCATACACGTATGGTTTCCTATATAAGATATCAAACTAGCTTAGCTAGGAAACACCGTACTCAAATAGTTCAAAACAAACGAAAAACTGACGTGTTAAAGTGTTACATAAAAAAGTGTCAAATAAAATTCTATCCGGTTGATATTATTGACTAAAAATAAATTCAATCGTTCTTTTTTTAGTGTATCTTAAATCCTGCTACCTTTCTTACCTACCTACGTAGTTTAGCTGACCACAAATCATATTGCGTATTTTTTTTATTTGTGTTTTTATTACTTAAGTTTATTATTATTTAGTATAACAAAAATAAAACGAATTAACATTTTGCTCATTCATTCATGCATTAAAATGAATTTCCAGTCATTCTTTGTATCACATCACTAGCACTTTGTATCTGTTGTCATAGGATTATTGCGTAGATACACACAAATTTGTCAATGTGTGTGTGTTTTTTGATTGTGTGGTTATTATTTTTTCGTGTGCGTTTGTAGCAATAGGATGCATGCATCTGTGAGTGATTGTCATTTTTTTGTAGTGTGCTGTATGTGTTTTCCTCGCCTCCCGCAGAAAGTGGCAGAAAAATTTGTTCGGTGATTCGCGGCTTGCCGTCTCCATAGGTTAAATGCTCTAAGCTTCAATCAGATAAAAAGTAAATCGAAACGTTAAAATGGGCGATTGACAACCAAACAAAAAAACAGTGTCATTTGTTTTCATTCATTCCATTTCTCCCCGAGTTGCGTGAATGTGCTATAGTTAAAATAGGTCGAATCTGTTCCAAAATCAAATTGGGGCTACCCGACTTCACGTAGTCTTTTAGCTGCTACCTGTAGAATGTACATAAAAACTGGAGGCGCGAAGGGAGAGCTACTCCCGCCCGCTAAGGCACCCGTGCGAGCCGTAGCCGTAGGGGATGACCAGCAAGCCGAACCTGATGAGGTAAGCATGGGTGCCTATCTTTTGTTTCGTAAGAGCGAAGGGGTTGCCCGCAGCACCGGAGACGATGCAGAAGCAACTTTAGTGTTTTGAGGTTAGGTTATAATATAATATAATTTGTTTTTCTCAAGAACGGTGCTTTACCTTTTCATGGGAGTGGTGCAACGGAAGACCAGGCATCCCCCTCACCCCTCTGCTTATTTGCCTCAGATCTCGGTCCTTTTTGTGGATAGTACTTTTTCCGTTTTCTAAACTTATACTCGTTTTTATAAAAACTTCGATGCTGTTTAGCAGTTGATTAGCAAAACTCTAGAGGGTTTGAATATAGAATCTGATATGCAGTTGCTGAATAGCGTCTAAGTTTTTTAAAACTTAGACGCTATTCAGCCTATTCAGGCCCTTACTGTTTATAACAGATAAAATGTCGACATATTTTTCTGGAGGAATATAATTTGAATTTTAGTTATGCAGAAGGTCTTTAATTTACTACATCACGTCAAAGTGTTGCTAAAAATAACGTAATATAACATATCGACATATTATAGTCAATCTCAATGTGACATACGTCAAAGTAGTTTTTTTTTAGTTTTACAGATCGTATGTCTGCTTTTTCTCTAGGTAGATTAATTAACATTCTTAACTTTATAACAATACATTGAAGTTATTCCTGTTGCAATCTCTTTTTTCTGCCATAATCCTGTCACATATGTGATTTAGAAGCTACACTAATAATACACACGCTAAGATCAAACACATCACATTCTCTATTAGGCGATGTATTATTGCAGGTCTTAACAATGGTACAGATGCTCTACACGGGTAAAATAAATTGGTGTATAACCAGCACTTAACAAAAGTTGTCAATTATTGCGAAATTAATTGCTAATAGCGCACCTTTAAGAATAAAATTTTTATATTTCCCCGTTCGTCTCGCGGTATGCGCGACTGCTGCGCATGGGAACCCGAGTTCTATTCCCAGGTCAGACAAAGAGGTATTGGGTTTTTCCATAAGTAATTTCAAAGTTACAGTTAAGGCTAGTAATACTGAAAGTGATACCAAATCAACAAATTAATTTGTACTTACTAATGCATAGTATTTAAACGAGCGAAAATAAATTCAAATTAAAGGAGTAAAAAATACTGAATATGGCTTACTGAAATACTAAGTAGGCGACAAACAGTAGGCGAAACAAATGTTTAAAACAGCGACTTGAAAATAAAGTTTTAGGGTCCTTTTTTTGTCTGCAGGGTCTAAAGTAACCTTACATGAAGGAGATGACGTGAGCTAAGTTCGCTCGCTTCAGCTCCCGTCATCCCCTTCGAACCTAACCTATCCGTGTCAGGGTTCTCTAAGCTCACGACTAATTCGTTGAAAACACGAATACACCCGAACTCTCACGCTGCAGAGCGATGTCGTCTCGATGGTTGTTCACCTATTTTCAAAAAAAAAGTAACATGCTAAAATTTAAAAATAGAACCCCAAATACAATTAAAGTATGTAACAATATTATTACCGCAACTCATAAAATTATGGTACGGTATAATTCAATCCGGATTAATAGTTACTCTAGCTAGTATAATAGTCGCCCATTCAGTATATTTTTCGCCCGGTTAATAATTTCCCCTTACTAATGTATTAACTTATAAAATAAAGAAAAACACCGAACACTTATTCAAAAAATCAATTTAATGAGAACTACAAAATGGCGAACTGCAGCAACACGACAGTGTAGTTAGTAAGAAGAATCATTAGGCTTAGATGTAACACAGCGTCTATGTAGAACAAGCCACACACACGTATCTTGCTGAATGAAGCTCGATTCAAGCGCAGCACGTTCTTGCATAGTTTTTTCTCCTCATCTGTCAAAAAATAACATATATATATTTAAACTTTATTATTTAATGTTGACCTAAATATATTATCAAATATACAATTGAATAATCTAAAAAAAATAAGCCTGTATACAAATACAAAGGGGAGAGGGAAAAGGTGAGGCCTTTGCATCAAAAAATTCATCCACATCGATGTCAATGGGAAACATGGCCAGAATGCTAGCAGCGTTGCCACATTGGATGGCAAATCTGATTATCTGGCCGAAGAAAAGGCCAGCCCTTTGGTCACGTGACGTAGTCGGCGAGCTTTGTGCTAATGTCTCGAAAAAATCCATGCGCACTCGGATCCCATTGACCTAATGTTACAACCCCAATAAAATGTATTAACCCCAACAATATGTATTTTTTTTTGTATTATATTTTTATTGACTTTGATTATGACTTATGGTTTGGAGTATATCGAGTTTATAGTTTGATTTGCGTTTTTTTTTTTTGGTTTGTTTTTTGGTTTTGATTTTTGTTTATATTAATTTTGAATTTTTATTTTATTTTTCAATGATTTTGACCATATAATTTTGATTATTTACATTATGATTTTGGTTTCTGACAATTTTATTAATAATATCTTAATTATTTAAGTTAGATTTATATGTAGGTACTTATCCATTTGTATTTTTGTTTAATCAGAAAAATATGCATTGGTCCAATATTTGTATATATTGTTTTGTCGATTTGTAATGCATGTGATGTGGCTGTGCTATATTTCAAATAAATAAATAAACCCCAAACGGCTCAAACATGCAGACCGGCAGCAGACGCCCCAGCACAGCTCGCCATGCTAAGAAGATGGGATGGCACAAGGGTTGTAACTCGTCGATGTCTGAGTTTTGACGATATTTAAAAAAATGTTACGGATGAGGATGTGTTTGAGGAATGCTTTATATCAGCATTAAATACGTAATATTTTTTCAGATAATAAGAAAAGTCCAAGTCATTTTTCAGGCACCTTCCCCGCAAGCCGGTTTAACGAATTTCGTTCCAAAAATTACCTCTTTGTAATATTTTAAATATATAGTTACCTGAGCAAGTAGATTTTAAAATGATTGCGCAAGTATCTTGAACACTTTCAACAGCTAAATAGAACTTTTCGCATTGAAAACTGAACATTGTTTGCCACATCAAACTCTTCATCTGCCATAATAGTATGAACGAGAAATTTGCCATATCCTATAACAAAAGGCATGTTAGTTGTCATGATATAAATACACTTACAATAAGAGTGAATCCTAATTACGCACTAAAGATTTTGGGAATATTTTCATTGTGCGTACAGCTAAAGAGTGGAATTCCCTGCCGGAGTATGTGTTTTCCTGAAAGCTATAACGTAGAGGTCTTTTAAATCAGTGGTGGATAGCTTACTTCTAGGCAAGTGTGCTTCACCATCGACCATATCATCGCTTATCATCAGGTGAGATAGTGATCAAACTCGAGCCTATCATATGTAATAAAAAAATATCCATCCTGGCCTTCATCATCATATCAGCCGAAAGACGTCCAGCGCTGAACATGGCATCCTTTAGTGTCACTACATTGACCGTTTATGTGCGTCTTACTTGCATCCAGCGGATGCCCGTAACTTGCCCTATCCTATATATTAGGTGTTGCGTGTATTACTCTTCTATTTGACATCATCTCAACAATGAATCTAGCCATATACGATTTACACAATCCATTCCTCGTTTCTCGGGTTTTGCTACTCTTATAAGCATTTAAGTTCACATATTTAAAACTTCCCTCACGACATGTTTCTCATTCCTCCTTATCACATGCCTGCTATTTTATGACAGCCAATTTCTACACACCTTCTGGAAAACCGCGACCACTTCAAAGAAACCTCACCTTGGAATTTTCTACTCCATTCCACACGTCAATTGCCTCTTGTATATAAAATAGAGAGTGAAAGAATACTTCTATAATATAATACAGTATCTGAAAGGTAAGAAATATTATTGAGTATTTGCCTGTTCTAGTAAGCAATCGTTCATTTGCTTGATTTAAAAGTTTTTTTAGAGAAAACAAGTTTATGAATTTATGGTAAATTACTTACAAAATGTTGGGAACAAACTTTAACGATCTCATAACACTCCAATATATTATCGTAAGCTTGGAATACTCTTTTATAACAAGATTTGTCGCGCTCGTCTTCAATTTCATGATAATTCAATACGTAGAGATTCCATGTGCGAACCATATATTCCAATAATTTTAGTAATCGAGTGAAATAAATCGTATTTAAATCAAAAATTACCAAGATGTAGTTTACAGTTATAAAATAATAAGATAAGCTTAGTAGAACACCAAAAGTAATTAGAAACATAGCATATAAACCCAGAGCCGCGATTACAAATATCCAATTCCAAATGACAAGCTTGCGGAAAGTAGATTCGTTGTTAAGTAATCTATGAACTTTTTGAAAAGTAAGGACGAACTGGACATAATTATTGGTTTGAATGATTCCGATCACGAAATTCATTGAGAAACCGAAACAGTAGTAGATGCAGTCAAAGCCAGAAAAAATCAAAATCCAGATTGTGTCCTCTAGAGTTTCTGTGTAGGTATAATGTACATATGAAAACACTAATATTAGAGTTATAATCATTAGAACAAAATTTGTGACGAGACTATTTGAAGTTGGAATATTATCTTTGAAGCGATGTTTAGGAAAAATAATATTCAAAGGTAGAATCATTGACTGTACATCTTTATCCACAGAATTCATAGGATATTTTGGAAATAAAATACTATGGTATGTGTACATTTTTAACGAAACCTTTAAAATGAAGTGGTGGTATATAATCGATTATACAATGTGAAGAATGTTATCAACAATGTCATAGATGATATCAAATATTAATGAAATTATTTAATTTGTGTTCAACATACAGGCTGGGTTGGAACTGGAAATTATAGGCTCACATTTAATCACTATTTCGTCTAATGGTAAGTGTTGATTTGGTCAACGGTGAAGCACGCATGCCTAGAAGAAATCTATTCAATCTTGAATAGGTTGTAGCTATCAGGAAACAAATACTCCAGTAGGGAATTCCACTTCTTAGACAGCCAAGAAGTGGAATTCCCTACTGGAGTATTTGTTGCACAAATCATTTTGCGAATACTTTCATTTTGCGTACAGACGTACAATGAAAGTATTCGAAAAATGATTTGTGGTGCTTTACCCTACGTTTTGTCATCGGACTACAAGATGTACAAGACGTCGATGGAAAGGGCTAGGCAGAATCAAATTGTGCAGTTGTAACTGATAAAAAACTCCCCGAAATGTAACTGATAAAAATCCGACAGGCTGGCAACTCGGCGTCGATGTTCAAGGCTTTGGAGCTTTGACTCGACCAGTGCATCGTTGTCGATAAGCCTCTTGGTCCGTTTATCAATTGACTCAAGAGCATCAAGCTGGTATTTGGCCCTCCCAGATGTGAGATCAGTACTCCATACACGACCGAACTTGCGCTTTATACAAATTGAGCAGCTTTTCAGGTGCAAAGTACCGTCTGACCTTTGCAAGAATCCCCAATTTTTTTGCAGCCACCTGAGCTTTCGCCTCAATGATGGAACCAAAATTGTGGGTCGATGTCAACGTAACACCAAGAAGTTCGAGATGGTCCGCTAACGGCACGGTTACACCACGGAAAGATAGAGCCGGTTGGAAATGGCTCTTTTTTGTGGGAAAAAGACAAGCCTGGGTCTTAACAGCATTGAAACTGACCAGATTGGCATCGCCTCATTCAAACACTGCTTTCAAAGACAGGTTCAAGCTCTCAATGATGGCCTACCGGAGAGACTGGACCTGAGGCCCAGTAGCCCGTGTACTGGACACTTATCTCTCAGCTACAGTGCTGTTGCCTGCATATACAAAGGTTCCGGGTTTTAGTAGGTCATTAATATGCAGCAAGAACAATGTTGCCGAGTGCACCGTCTCCTAAATGACTCCGGCGTTAATACCTAACTGACCAGACGTGCAGCCATCGATAACCACTCGGATGGACCGATCACACAGGCAAGCTTACCAATAAGGCTTTCATGCTAGTCCCTGTTGATAGCCTTCGAGATGTCAAGGGATACGGCAAGTGTCTTCCCGTGCCCATCGATGACCTGATCCGTCCGATCTGTTTCTCGATCTAACGCAGCCACATACTAATTTTTGTGTAAATATACACTATAATATCAGCCACATCTAGGATACCATTTGCGCTTGTACGTTTGTTGTTTTTGTTTCGTTTGTGAACATTAATCTGGATTTTTAAATCACTAAGGCATTTAGCATCAAGCAGTGAGTCTAAATAAACAAATTTATATTTCGCTAGAAATTATTAAATTTCTTGATGTTGAAAGATCACAGCGTGCCCTTGTCAAATCTATTTAACTCCAAACCGTATCGTTGTCCCACCCTCGAGCTGTACAACCCATGCCTCGTAACTGATAGGAAGCTGTTTATTCTTAATTCAACCCTGAAAATACACATAACAAGTGTTTATTCTGTACAGCACCATAAGTAAAAAAGTTGCTCTTTACCAAAAAGTGAGCTATGACTGTAAAGGGGCCCTAACTGCATGGCTGCCAACTGAGTCAATTCTACATCAGGAGAAGAAGTGCACCTAATAGTACACCCACATTCCAATTACCATTTCAAATTTAATAATTTACTGTAGCCAGCATTACAAAAATACAAACTGTAGCAAGACAATTATGTTTTTAGTAAAAACATCAGACTTAATTGAAATGCGAGGTTTACGTAGAACAGGCCACACACAGATGGATATTGCGGAATGATACTCGATGCAAGCGCAATACTTTCCAGAATATTTTTTAGTTAGGATGTAATAATTTAGTGTACCATGATATAAAAATAATGGCAATGCTTGTATCTTGTGTGAATATTTATCTGGGGGCACGAAAAGAACTTAATTATGACATTCATTGCTTTAAATAATTAGACAATATATAGGAAGATAAACATTTAATTACAAGGATAGAACATACTGTATCATGTTTCAACGGCGACAAGAAAATGGTTTATCGATCCAATGCTTAAATAA